>JAFMOC010000007.1:9350000-9950000 GCA_019802505.1 Corydoras sp. C115
ATATAAATAAATAAAACTCTGCTACGAGCTGATGAGGAACATTGATGTCAGCAGACAATCACAATCATATATATATATATATATATATATATATATATATATATATATATATATATATATATATATATGGTTTTAGTTATGTCTGCTAATGACGTGGTGGTTAACACATTTCTGTGTTCCGTTCTGTTGAACAGATCTGCTAAATAATATCAACATTTAGTATAATTTGTAACAATTTTGCTAAGACACATGGAATGTGCAGAGTTTAGTTTGACATGCTCACACTTCCTTAGATCTGTCCCCTACAACCACTTTAATGTAAATGTTTATTTGATGTTTTTACATAAAACATTTTTCGATCAACATTGTTTTCAGGACTGTGGTTTTTTTTTTTTTTTTTTTTTTTTTTTTTTAAACATACTGTGCATATATTTCATTACTCATTTCATGAAAAATTTTTTAAGCAGCTATCCAGTAAGTTTTCACTTTTGTGAAATGCTTATTTTAACGTTGCATTAATCCCATTAGGGTTTATTTATTTTTTATATTCTGTGCTGTTTATTTACCCCACACTTTATTTGTAAAGACATTAATGCAGAAGCCCCTTTCTATCGTGTTCATTCACATGGATATGATTGTACTAGATAAAGAGTGTAGGTTTGTTTAAAGCTCAATCGTTTCTGTATTAAAACAAAAAATATTTTAGTTATCAAGTTTAACGTTGGGTCGGCCTGGTGGCTTAGTGGTTAGCACGTTTGCCCCTCAGCGCTAGGGATTCCCGGTTCGAATCCCCATCTGGGTGGAGTTTCCATGTTGTCCGCGTGGGTTTCCTCTGGGTTTTCCGGTTTCCTCCCACAGTCCAAAAACATGGGTCAAGTCAATTTAGTTCTCCAAATTGCCCCATATAGAGTGTGCCTGTGTGAGTGAGTGTGTGCACAGCGATGGATTGGCACCCTGTCCTGGGTCTATCTGCCCAGCGCCTGAAACGTTCTCCCCTGGATGGGCATGGGGAACCCCACCGTGACCCTAATAGAGGATAAAGCGGAAGATAATGAATGAAAAGTTTAACGATTTGTTAACGAGTGTTATGTTTTCTTAGCATCTTTATTATTTTAGTTATGATTTTACACTATATGAATTGTTTCATATAGTATTTCTTATTTTAATCTGAAATTGCATGGTTGACATAATCCATTTAAATAACCCAGCTCTTACTATTCCTTCAAACAAGAGAAGCTGTAACTTTCCTTGACTTCATTTAAGGCTTTTTGATTATTTTCATGGCCATGTTTGAGTTTTGAATATGAAACTATTGAGTTCAATGTTATCCATGTTAATCTGTGGGATGACCCCCAAGTCCACCAAAAGTTGCCAATGTCAAGATGCCATTTCTCCAGGCCTGCTGTAAAATGGCTTTTTATACATGTTACATGAATTACACGAAGTAGTTTGTTGGGAGGGCTATGACCTGTGATAAATGCAATTGAGTAATAGCGTAAAAGATTGGAAAAATGAGTAAAGGAAAATTTAGTTATTTTAAATAACAATTCTTTGTAGTTAATTTAAAAAGCAGCAGCTTATTCAAATTATTTTATTTAGTTTATGTTTACATTTACATTTGGTCATTTAGCAGGAGCTTTTATCCAAAGCAACTTACAAGTATCACAACTTGCATTGGGTCAGAACACAGCGTTAATACAGCATCGCTGGAGCAATGAGAATTCAGAAATCAGCTGGGTCACATGTGCTGATGAGGCAGTTAAAAAGCAAAGAAAATGAAATATAATATAAAAATCTTGTTGAGAGTTGTTTGGTCCACCATACATTAATACATCAAAAACAAGTAGCAAGTAGAATGAGACTCTAGAATATTGTATACTATGTATAATATGTTGTATAATATGTCTTACCATTTGAAGAAAAACCATCTGGATTAAGATATTCACAAAAAGTTTGTCTCTGCCTTATTACCCATAATGACTGCTGGTCACCTGCAAACTTGCATGTGTAGGTTAAAAGTTCATCATTTTGTTTCTCACTGTGAGAAGAAATATTTTAAAATTGTATTATTTTTAGAGACAGATACAATATTTGGGTTTTTCTATCATCCATTGTTTATAATATTAAAAGTTAATGTGAGAGTATTGATATGAGAATTTGGCTTTTGTAAACTTGCGCCATTGGTATATGTTGTTATTTTCACAACAATGTCACTGTACTCTTGCAAAGGTAATACCACATGTGTTTAAATATTTTAATTATTGATCATGGTCCAAGCTTGCAAGCATTTTCCTGCCATAGTGAACTGAGCTCCTTCATTAAGATTTTAAGATGCTTATGTCATTGTGGAAATCTGTTCAATTCAGTTACTAGTCTGTATGCTTCAGCTCATTATATGGTTAAAATGCTTTCAGAGACTTGTGCATACGTAAGTTGGTTCTCTGATGAAAAAAACATAAGTGAATATTTATTAATTTGCTAAAGGCAAAATGAACTAACAATGAATGTAAGCATAAGCATTGTTGACTTGCTATAAATAATGTACGATATGATTGGCTGTAGTAGTTAAATATAGACACAAGATACACACATGTCATTATGAAAAAAAAGAAGGTTAATATTTATACTATATTTAACAAACTGAAATGTTTGATTGTTTTTGCTGCTGACTTGCTAAACACTGCACTACAATCACATGAGAGTAAAAAGTGCAGATCAGATTTTATTAGTACAATTGAATTAAAAGACAAAATAAAAAAAAATAAAAAAATTTGTTGATCATTGTTTAAGTGTTAATATTAAGCTACATCAGCAAACAAATCAAAAGTAGATCTTAAACATTTGTTGTAATAGAAAGTATGATGTTTAAATGTTCACTCGAATAAAATATGATTTCTTTCTGATATATTCAGATATTAATAATAACTATTTTCAGTTGAATAACATCATAGTAAATCAAAGAAGTCATTTGAGGGTTCCATACTTGTCTTCACCTGAGACCTACCCTAGATAGCTTACCTCTACACTGCATAGCTTGTCCTCAAGGTCTGACTCATTAATATAATCTTCTGTTTAGCTGGGAACTTCCTTTCACACCTTTAATCCGATAAACAACAAGGATATGTAGCCTATTGCAGCAACCACTGCCAGCTACAGCTAAGTGGTGTCACACCTTTACTATAAGTTAATGCTATAATCCTGTCTATTTTTTGTTTAATTTCCTTTCCTTTCCTTTTAAGCTTTTACCCTGGTTATTATAAGAACCAGCAAAGAACTGTCTAGCCTGTCCAAATTATCCATCATCAGTTTGTTGAATTGTATTACGTCATTCTAATGATAATTTTTGTGTGGATGCCAAGAGCAAAAACATTAAAATACAGATTCTTAAAAAATCTGATTTAAAACATCGCATAGAAGATACAATAAATTTATCCAAATAAAGGATATTGTGACTTTTTTTTAATTATGGTTTCGGCTTTAACTATGATTGGGTAATATTATGTTATAATATGCTTTGGGATATTTAAAAAAGGATAATAAAAATGTCCTTAGTTTTGTTAGAGAAAACCTAAAATAATGACCTGCTTTGCACAGTTTGTTTTTCTTTTCCTTCCTCTATTACAATTTAAAGAGATAGGATTCATTAATTTGGCAGATTTTTGTAATATGATACAGACAGCAAATTCTGTTATAATGAGATTATTTTTAATCTTGCTGCTAGAATAAAAAATTAACCCGGTGGATCACAGTTGTTTGGTTATTGTAGATCTGTTAATTTTATCTATAGTGAAATAATGGTGAAGTTTATCTGTTCGCATGAACAGATGTTTCTTTCTGACTTCGCTATGACGTAAGCCAAAAGAAAGCTTTATTTCTAACCACAAACAGAGGCACCTGCAATCTAAACGTTCAGTGAAACCTCATATAGTAAACAACTAGGTCAAAATGGAATTTAATAGTAACACTTAAAATAAGTTTGGTGTGAAATAGATATTGTTAAGAAAATAACAAAAAACTTTAATATGATTAGTACTGGGCGGCACGGTGGCTTAGTGGTTAGCACGTTCGCCTCTCAGCGCTAGGGATTCCCGGTTCGAATCCCCATCTGGGTGGAGTTTCCATGTTCTCCCCGTGTCCGCGTGGGTTTCCTCCGGGTTCTCCGGTTTCCTCCCACAGTCCAAAAACATGGATCAAGTTAATTGAGTTCTCTAAATTGTCCCATATAGAGTGTGTTTGAGTGAGTGAGTGTGTACCCAGCGATGGATTGGCGCCCTGTCCTGGTTCTATCTGCCCAGCGCCTGAGACGTTCTCCCCTGGATGGGTATGGGAAACTCCACCGCGACCCTAATAGAGGATAAATCGGGAGATAATGAATGAATGAATGAATGATTAGTACTTAGAACAGTAATTAGAACGTTATTTTACATCATACACGAAGGATCCAGAAGGAATTTATGTGGTGAGAATCTAAATTAAATCATGTGTGTGTTAACTGTTCTAGATTATTTATATTAAATTAAGTAGTGTAGGGGCAAACTTTTGAGCTGTCTTTGTGGAAATGGTATTTCAAAATACTTAACACCTGAATGCTGAATAAAAAAATTATTAATACCATTTTAGTGGAAAAATGTTTAACATTATGCAGTGTATATCTTTTCATTTTAAATGTGTTAGTATAGTTGGTGCATGTTTTTATTGGTTCAAAATATTAAACAGTATTGCAGCAAACCAATTTAGCAGTTATAATGAATAGGTTGGATGATCTCAAAGCAGGAAGTGTTTTGGTATATAGTGCACTCAAACTCAGTCCAACAATGGCATTATTCCTTATTCACTGTAAGTGTGCTTGATGCAGTCGAGTGTATTATGTAACAGGAGACAAGTGATGCTTTAAACAGACCTTTCCAAACTAACACAACAATCAAAGCCTAGATTTCAACAAAATGAGCAGCAAAAGGTTGCAGTTTCCTTTGTTAATGAACAGAATAACAAGAACAAGAAGTGTTAAAATATTGTTTAATGTCGTTTTAGTACAGTAGGGTAGTGCAAAGAGGCCAACATACTTGCGGGGATGTTTTACAAAACAAACACGAAGAGATGAGCAGAAAGTGTTTGTGACTCACTGTTCAGTTTCTCACTCTGCTGTCCAAATGGTCAAAACAGGTCAGATGTCTTGGCACATATCTTCTGTATGGCTGCGTATTAAGGCCAGATGTCACTACAGTGAACTGTATTTCTTCATGGTAATAAATATGGCTTTTTTGGCTTCAATCAAGTATCACAATCATTGATTTTATTTTTGCCTTTATTTAAATACTGGTTGGATGCTGCTGAATTGTGAAAATGCTTTTTGGTATTCTGCATTGTGTGTGTTTAGATGCTTATAAACAAGAGTATAGTGGTTGAAGACCAGACAGCACGGTGGCTTAGTGGTTAGCACGTTCACCTCTCAGCGCTAGGGATTCCCGGTTTGAATGGAGTTTCCATGTTCTCGTGTCCACGTGGGTTTCCTCCGGGTTCTCTGGTTTCCTCCCACAGTCCAAAAACATGGTTCAAGGTCAATTAAGTTCTCCAAATTACCCCATATAGAGTGTGAGTGTGTGCCCAGCGATGGATTGGCGCCCTGTCCTGGGTGTATCTGCCCAGTTCCCAGAAATGTTCTCCCCTGGATAGGCATGGGGAACCCCACCACGACCCAAGTAGAGGCTAAAGCGGAAGATAATGGATGGCTGGATGGTTGAAGACCATATAATTGACTGTCCAATCCACATGAGGAAAAAAATATGGATTTGTGTCATACCACTGTTATTTTTTAAGTAGTTGAATACTAGAATATTGTAAAAGCACATATAGCCAAGAGGGTTGAATAATTTTTTTTTTTTTTTTTTTGCACTACATTGAAAATATTTTGGTTTTGGCATTTATTTCATGGTTAATGCATATAGATCTGATAAATACCACAGAATGTAGCACATTATGTATGAATTTGTAGATGAGGCAAGAGTCACTTAATTGCATTTCCTGTAAATTGGCAAAATTTATTCTACTGCTAACTTCATGATATCATGTGGCTGTGATTCTCTTACATATTTACTTTTTCCTAACAACTATCACAGAGGTTGTCGTAAGGTATTATTGCTTTCCAACCTAGTTGATATCTTTTGCTTAGTACATTAGTAGTTCATATTTAGAGTGTGCTTTTTTTGCAGAACCTTTTGTTGTTTAAATACTCAATTTCACAAACCTCACCTGTATTACAAATACAGTTATGTCTAAGGCGACTTACAAGTATCCCAACTTTAATGGCTGGGGTCAGAGCACAGGGACCCGGAGTAACTTCAGTGAACATGGGGTTTGAACCATCAACCTTCAGATTGATAGCCCAACACCCAAACCGCTGAGCCACCACATCCCTAGGTTAATAGCTCAATACCCTAAACACTGAGCTACCCAGCCACATGTCCCAATGCTTTTGCTCACCTCAAATTAATTTTTTGTTCTGATACAAAATGTTCTAGATTATCACATTTTAGTTCTATTCTTTTGTTTAGATTTCAGAGAGTGGATGAGTACACACACTATATAGGGGAAATTTAGAGCAACCAATTAATCTTGAATCCATGTTTTTGGACTGTGAGAGGAAACTGGAGAACCCGAAGGAAACCTACGTGGTCACATGGAGAACATGGAAACTCCACCCAGATTGTAATTGAAACCTGAAACCCATCACTGAGATGAGAACATGCTAACCTTTAAGCCACCAGGCCGCCCTTTGTTTATATATTGTTAATTATTCTTAATAAATTAACAAATTGACTATTCAGAATTGAGTAAATGTTGTTACATATGTACATATTTTTTGTTGTTCTAGTACTGGATCAATGAATTCACTACCTCTCTGGGTATTGGGGTTTTTCACTCAGGGATTGAAATTTATGGTCGAGGTGAGTTAAATTCTTACTAGAGACTACCTTTTTATAATCAGTCTAATGATTTAATAAATGCTTTTTTTCATTGTGATTGGCTTGATAATGTCACAGAGTTTGCCTATGGGGGGCATCCGTATCCATTCTCTGGTATATTCGAGATAACTCCTGCTGATGACACCGAACTGGGCGAGACTTTTAAGTTCAAGTGCGTTTCACCTTAACTGTAGCTGAAACATAATTTTTGAGTGCAAGAGGAAAAATTCTGATTTTGTCTCCCTCTGCTTGTTCTACCAGGGAGGCTATCGTTTTGGGGAGTACAGATTTCACAGAGGAAGATGTGGAGCGGATCATGGAAGAGTTGGGAAAGGAATACAAAGGAAACGCATACCACCTCATGCACAAAAACTGCAATCACTTTTCCTCAGCGTTGTCGGAGGTGTGGCTCCTAATCGAGTATACAAAGAAAACAAATTTATCTACAAAGAGTCTCATAGTGATGAAGCTGCCACTGTATTTATGTAACCCCTCTTCCTGTGTGTGTGTGTGTGTGTGTGTGTGTGTGTGTGTCAGATCCTGTGTGGTCGTGAGATCCCACGCTGGGTGAACAGACTGGCCTACTTCAGCTCGTGTGTGCCCTTTCTGCAGAGTTGCCTTCCTAAAGAGTGGCTCACACCAGCAGCACTACAGACCAGCGTTAGTCAGGAACTGCAGGGTGAGCTGGAGGAAGCCGAGGATGCCGCTGCCACTGCCTCTGCGTCTGCCTCCACATCCCGGCCAAGCCGGCACCAGCCCCGCCGATAGGCCTCCGCTGCCTTTCCTCACCCGAATGCTCCTGCTGCCAATAGAGCCCACTCCTTCCAGGGATATACCTGCAAACCACCAGCAGTGAAGACCAGTCCTTGCCTATCAGTGGCTGAGGGTGCTGTGCTGTTATTGTTTAGTTAGGACATCCAAGGATATTCAGTCTGGTTTACTAAGAATCATACTGAAGTCATTTTAACAGTGTTTCTTTTACTCACCTAACACTGTTCGAGAAACTCAGGACTGAAGGAAATGATCCATACACCTTTGGTTTAATCACATGCTGTGTTTATTTTTTGCCATCTCAGAATTTTCTAAGTTTGCCTTTTCTTTCTCTGTTGCTGAAATTCACCTCAGTGCATCTTTTTTGAAAAGAAAAACCATTTATGTCCTTAACATGAGCTGTGATTGCAGACAAGCTGACACCAGGGCCATAGTAGCCCACTTTTATACTGCCACATCCCATATCTACTCACCTTGGTGATTGTGCCTAAAGATTTTTACTGTTACTTGCTCAAAAGGAGCTCTGCACACTTTCTCAGTTTTACCTGCCTGCCTGCATCAAGCAGCAGACTCGTCCGTGCCCCGCTGAACCTACTACAGATATTTTACCTCTCTAGGTTTTTAATCTTCTATGTACTGAAGAAACGGTTTGTATTTCACTTTGTGACTATTAAAGAGAACGACTTTTCAGTTTAATAAATCCAGTGTTCAAGTCTTTAAGTCTGTTTAAATGGAACAAAATGTCACATTGTTGACTTTGTTCATGTTCAAACCAAGCACAAACCATGAGGAAACTTGTGATGCATGTCAGTAGTCAAAAGCTGCTCACTGCTGATATGTAAAAACTTCAGCATGTTAATCACGAGTTGAAACCACAGGATGTATTTAGCTGTCACTGCACAGAGCAGAGCCGAGCCAACTCGTGTGATTTAAGAAAAAAAACTTTTAAAAAGATTAAAGATAGGCATTGTACAAATATGACCTACAGTTGTTCTTCCTTTCCATGCTCCTGATAAAAACCATTGTATTACTTTGTCAGAAATCATTGCCTTAGGTGCTAACTGCTCTGTTGTGTGCACTGGCTCATATGGCGAGTTACAGTGTCTACTGTTGTCATTGGTTTCTAGTTCTTGTCTACAAATTTCTCAGTCACAAAAACAGTTATTTACAGTATAAAGTCTGTGTATCCAACACAGGGGTCAGAACACAAAGTCAGCCATTATACAACACCCTGGAGCAATGGGGTTTAAGCATCTTGCTCAAGGTCCCTCAGTGGTAACATCAGTGAACCTTAGATTTGAACCCACAACCTTTAAAGTGAGCCCAGCCCTAATCACTGATCTGCCAAACCCATTGTACCCATTTAAAAACTTGCACAAACATCAGAAGTATTAGTTAACAATGTTCAACTGAACTGTAGAAAAACTCATTAATCCCATCTTAAGGCTGAATACAGTAGGTGGCTATATACTGTACATATGATAATGCTGCTGGTGTGTTTATTTGTCCTATGGTGTAAAAATATGCCATGTTTGTTTTTGCTTTACACAGACTTTAAAAAGGCAAAGATGAAGCCTGGCTGACATAAATACTACAAAATAAATTCTAACACTCTGTGCTTGTGAAAGGTTTGAATAAATAGTATTAATGAAAGCTGAAGACATCTTTTAAGCCACTCATACATTAACATAGTTGAGATGATGCAAGCTAAAAAAAAAGAAACTCAAAACTTTTATTGCCTGATTTTAGCAGCTACAGAAGCATTACTGCTACTGCATGAGGTCCCGGGAGTTATTGTGTACAAATCTGTTGCAGGTGGCCCTTCATTAATCAGTGTGTTTATT
Source organism: Corydoras sp. C115 (assembly GCA_019802505.1). Classification (NCBI taxonomy): domain Eukaryota; kingdom Metazoa; phylum Chordata; class Actinopteri; order Siluriformes; family Callichthyidae; genus Corydoras; species Corydoras sp. C115. The sequence continues at coordinate 9,359,578 of JAFMOC010000007.1, forward strand.
TAGATGTATTCTTTGTCCATCCGTAAATTGGTCAGATTACAGTACGTTTGCAATTTTGAATTAATGAGCAGATTCTGAAAAGCATTTTTTTTGGGGGGTGGGGGCACAAAGCTAGTTATCGTTTCAGCTCAGGAAGCATAAAACATGAGATCTAGAGCTCTTCGGGATCCATAGCCTCCGCAGCTCTTTACCAGCAGGTGTTTTTATCAGTGCCTGTTTTGTCACCAGGAAACAGGAAATGTTAGCCTGATAATCCTTTTGTTGTACTCATTGTTCTGGTTTCTTTGGTGATTTATTCTTCTATTCAAGCACCTATTCACTCACTATCCTGTTTAAACAGTTCACACGATACAGCGAATGTGCCAAAGCTTTGAGGGGAGCAGGTTAAGATACTTGTATGCACAAGGAAGGCAAGTTCCCGGCTCACTTTTACTCTCATGAACTAGAAAAAGCACATCTCATATTTACAACAGAAATTCATTTAGTTTAGTAGAACGCTGTACTTTTTATTTGAATCAAGTTAACACCTTCTTCACATTGGAAGCAACATAAGACATTTTGCAATAAATAGTTTATGTTAAGACAACAATGAATAAGACCACTTGAATATGCCAGTTAGCTAAGACATCTTATTTGGTCTTCAGCTAATCAGAACTAAGCAATCTTCTGAAATCATTACTGGCATTGTTGTACAAAGTACCTCGTCAGTTCCTTTCCAGTATATTAAAATGCTATAGTATTATAATACACCACAAGTGACAGGTATAACATTTACGATGGATTTCATACACTAATTACACAACCGCAGTTTTACTTTTTAATGTACCTGTTCAAGCTTTAGCAGTGTTTATTTACAGTACATTATATTGCAAACACTTTCATAAAGTAAATTACAGGGTCAACCAAGATTTACCACCCCTTCAGCAACAAGTGTTAAGAGTCTTGCTCAAGAACCCACACTAGCCATTTTTTGGTTAACTTAAAGTTTGAAGCCTTAACAAACAATCCACTGAGCTAGCCACTAACCACAGCTCAGCTCCCATATTACTAACCTTATTAAAACTGTACTGCATATTATGTACTACCATTAACATAGATACTTAGAAGCCAATAGTAAAATAAAGTTTTAAATAATGAGTTTTTGCAAAATGAGATTTTGCTTCACTATGTACAGTATTGTGTATTCCTGCCATATTAACTGGTTTTCTTGTAAAATGCACAAATTGTATTTAAATTTAACTTAATATAAAACCTCTTATACAGTTTTTAAAGAAAGAATAGCTAGATGTCACCATTGTCACCCAGTTTTTGGCGTAAACATTTACGTATAGCTCACATACTATGACATTTGCTGTATGCAAATAAAAGAGCAGGAATGGGCTGATAAAAGAATTCCAACATCTGTCAGATAATAGCAATTATGTACTGCACTGATAAACAGCAGGGTTCTTAGATATCACAGCACCACTGAACCGAGCATCTGTAGATGATGCTCTTTACTTTTTTGTCTTGCAACTGTATTTCAAAATATTTTGAATAATTATATCTGAGGAATCCAAGTTAAATAATATGTAAGCACATTTTACTGTCCTAACGTTAGTTAACAAATGTAAGTCACTTAAGTAATTAGCAATTATTTGTAAGTGGGAGATTCTATAACACACTAAAATCAATTTAAAATTTTAATGAGTGTCAAATTGACTCCTTCAGTCCTTTCCTGTTAAGGCCTATTCCAAGAAAAAATGCACGGGAAAGATGCATATTTAAAGTTTTACAGTTGTACAGTTGTATAAATAGTTTTACTAAATTGATATAATTTTAATGATGATACTCAAAACCTATAGGTCTTAACTTTAAACAAGTGCAAAGATTACAGTGAAGTTATAAACTAGTACTATGAGCCGCTGTTCACTGTGCTGTTCACTGTGTTAGAGTCTAAAAACACGTAATTTAATATCTCATATCTCAATATTGTAGTTGGCAACTGGAGTTCTCATTGGAAAACTACACAGGCATGTGGAGGACATACAGTGTCCTGCATAGGAATCAAACTAAAAACCTTCTGGCCTCACCATGCCAACCACAATAAATTATGTATCTTTACATAAGAAGGTTCATTATATTTTATAGTTATATTAAAATATGGATAGTGACTGTAAATATTGTTTAAAATTACCTTTTAACTGTGAACTTCAGAGCTAAAACAGAATCTTCATGAACAATATGACTTTAAATCTAAAAATGAACAGAAGAATCGGCCAGGAACAAAACAGTATAATATGATTCTACAGTTTTATAAAATATTGACCTGTTTATTGAACATCTCTGAATAGTTAGGAATAAATGAACTTCCCAGTTACACTATGGATTTTCACAGTGCATTTTTTCCTGGAATATGCTAATATGACGGTTAACACTATTACCTTTCCCAGTAACTCACTCTAAAGCAAGTCATGTCCATGTTTTTTTAGGTCTCATGCATGTCCTTCTGGCAACGATGTGGTCATGCAGGTAGAGTAAGCAGTCAGTAGGTTTTTAGGATGTGACAACAGAGGGTAAATAGTGGTGATGGCGGTCATGTTTAAATCTGGAGCAATCGATGCACTCTCTGTAACTGGGACTGAGACAACACAAGTCGATGAACCTGTTCCTGTCCACGAGGACAAGGTACCATCACGCGTCCAACCAACATTTCATCTCTTAAGGTTTCCTTTTTAGCCTGTGAGAGGAAGAAAGATGTAAGAAAAAATTTATAAATAAAAAAAACGAAATCGACTTGAACTTAGGAGCCATCCACCTTTTTACCTTAACAAACGAGGCACAAGGAAAAGTAGCAAAGTCAGATGAAACCCGAGCGCCAGGTCTCTGAGATACCACATGCTCATACACCTCATCCTAAAAAGATAGGAAGGATATGAGTCATCCTCAGTTAAGCATAAAATGTAATCAGATGCTGGCTTACCTTAAGCTTGTCCAAAGTCTCATTTAGGGACTGTAGCCTTACTGTCTGTTCAAGCAGCTGTGCACTGGAACTCACTATTAACAACACACAAACTATGTTAATCAGATGTACGTGAATAAAAAGATGGGTGACTTTATCATGTCATCATGACAAACCTGGGGATTTCCCAGTGACGTCCACCACTTTGACATTGGCACTCATCTGCAGCAGTGTTTCCAGGAGTTGATCTGTTTTTCGATACAGGGCACTAGAAAGAACTTCGGGTCTGCTTCCCTCACGCCAGGTCAGTTTAGGCACATTCAGTGGAGGCAAAGAGGCTAACTGTGCTTGCATCTTTTCTGCCTTCTCACACAACAGTCACAAAAAACATTAAACTAGAGTCAATCCAAGAATATCTGTCATCTTATCTTATTATCATCCGCTTAATCCTCTACTTAAGCGGAAGGGACATGGGTCGCAGGTGGGGGTGGGTTACCCATGCCTATCCAGCGGAGAACGTTTTGGGCACAGGGCAGATAAAAACATATAGGGGCAATTTAGAGCAGCCAATTCACCTTGAATCCATGCTTTTGGACTGTGGGGGAAACCAGAGAAAACCCACATGGACACGAGGTGAACATGGAAACCCAGATCGGGATTTAAACCTGGATCTCCAGAGATGAGCATGCTAACCACCAAGCCAATGCCACCCAGTCCAAGAATATGTATATCATTTGTATCTGCTGTTTTGTCCTTTTGCAACTGTAGTAATAAGTACATGTAAATAATTCATTGTAATATTTATAAATATTAATTATAATATTATAAATAAATATTTACAAAACACCAAACCAACTATACATACAACACATTTTTTAAAAACTTTTTCACAAGAGATTCTCATAAAAAGTTTCACATCTTTAATCTTTATATACAGTACTAAGTACTACAGTACACAAAGCAACAATCATAAATATCTAAACAAAAAGGATAAATATGGACTAATTCTTTTCATTATTATATACAGTAGGTTGTTGCTGATATATGATTATTGATACTTCATTGGAACTGACCGGACAGGATTATTTAATGCAGTAAATAACCGCAAAACTTGCAAATGAACTATATTTATGAACAAACACCACAACATGCATTTACACAACAGATATGAAGACCTTAAGGATGTTGTTTTCATTCTTCAGTCTCTTGATGCTGAGTCTCTGTGCTTCTATCTGTTGTGTCAGCATTGGAGAATCTATCACCTGAATGCCTCCGTCGCTGCAGAGCCCTGCAGGACCTACACATGTATGAGTTTGTTTACCCACAATGCAGGCAACAAGAAACCATGCAAAGAGTTACAACATAGGGGCTAAAATAACACATTAGCTTCCTAAAAATTACCTTTCTGGTCCTCTGGAGTGAGAACAACCAGGAAAATGTGAAGAGCAGACAAAGAACAATAAAAAAACAACTTAAATGTAGGTTAATATTATTACTTTCTTAAGAACATTCATGTTTTTGACACTAAACTCATTAGATTTTCTTACCAGTTGTGATGCATCCAGTCACAATAGATGCTATGCCAGAGGCAGGGCTTCCTCTCAAGCCATCTGTGTTTGTCTTTAGTTGGCTATTTATCCGTTGCCTTAGGTCTGCCTTCTCTGACTCAAGTTGGTCAATGTCTGCCTGCAGAGCATCCATGGTTTCTTCAAATTCCCTACAGCATACAAGCAGATACAAATTTCTCAAACATCATTTGATGACAGAGTGAACAAGTCAATTAAATGTGCTTTCTTATATTTTCAAGCAGATATCTTTTAAAATAGAAAACCATAACGCCATTTAAAAACATTTAAATATAAACTTACTATCCACAGTTGTACAACAACTTCATTATTAATTTATTCATTTTCTATGCCGCTTATGCTTATGCAAACCAGATAACAAAGGATTCATCATAGCACAAATACACAAACATTCACAATAAGGAGCAATTTAGTGGCTTAAACATACTTCTTGCAGGTTTTTGATTTGTGGTAAGAAGCAAGAAATCCCAGAAAACCTTGCCCAGACATGGTAACAACATGCAAACTATACACAATTAGGCAGTTAGGTTGACTGGATGCTTCAGTTTATGGCTACAAATTCCAGTAAAACAAATTGCATTCCAAATTAACACTTTTACCATAGCTCAGTTGTTAGGGTGTTAAGCTATCAATCTGAAGGTTGTTGGTGCAAATCACAGGTCCACTGATAATACCACTGTGGGTCCTTGAGGCCCCTAACCCTCCTTCAGGGGGATGTATCATGATTGACCCTGTGTTCTGACCCCAACCATCAAGTTTTGGCTAAAAGAATATGCTAAATGACCAAATGCTAAATGTAAATGCAGATATTATATGAAGCCATTATAACAGCAAAGGCAAATGGTGTTTACAGCACCACTCCGAAATCTGACTTTAATCTTTAATCTTACTTTTCTTTTTTCTTCAGGAGACATTGGGTTTCATTTAAAGTGGTCTGAATTTTTTCTACTCGTTCATCTGCATCCTTTGACGCACTGTCCAGCTTCTTTTCTAGCAGGCTTAGACGCACATTAGCCTCACTCAGCTCCTCACCCTGTATACAATAAGGTTTAAAAAAATGTTTAGTATCTAATACTAAAGAAACATAAATTCACAATGTCTGATAAACCAAACTGTTTGAAATTTTTCCACCTTTATTTTTAGAGATTTTTTGAGTTCTTTGATGACAGTCTCTCTGTCTTCGAGTCTTAGACCGAGTCCCTCAGCATCTGTGATCTCTGCCCTCAATGCAGCTGCGCGCACCTCCACCGGGGCCATCTACCAAACATATACACACTTTAACATACTAAAAATAGCTACTCATTGGCTACATATACACATGTGGACAAAAGTTATGGGACATCTACATATTACACCTACAAGACCTCTTTCAAAATGTAATATTATTTTAATCTGGTCCAAATTTGCAGCAGAAACAGCATCTACTTCTCATGGAGTCCTCTGTTAAAGATTTTGAAGTGTCTGAGGAAATTTTTGTTTATTCAGAAAAAAAATCAAGCTAGTCAAAACTGGGTGCTTGATATTATACACCTGTGACAAAGGGACTAAATAAAACACTTGAATTCACTTCTTAAAAAAGTTGTCCCATTACTTTTGTTGATATACCATTGTTCAATAAAATATTTGCAAAATTAAATGAAACACACTATGCTTTGTGGTTTTTCTGAGTCATATTCTCCTTCCTGCATGGCAGTGGCCATCTTATTCATGGTGGCAATGACGACACTGCAAGACTGACGAAGATACTCATAGGGGTTTATGCCTTGTGAGCAGTAGATCTGAGCAAAAGATATAAGCAATGATAAAGTAGCGCGACCACAATTTGCATAAACACATACACACTGTTAATACATTGAAGGTCAGTAACTGTGCAAATTGTTAACATATTGTTGGTTAATTGCAGGTGTGATGTGAATGAACTTACTTGCTCAGCGGCTTTAAAGGCCATGTCCTCTAGTTTAACTGTGGGCAATCCTTCATGTTCGCCAAGTGGAGCGATGAGCTGAGCTCCTGCTGCAGCTACCTCCTGCAGCACAGCATTCACCCAGGCTAACTGCCTTCTGCTCTCTGCCAGTGTTTCACACACCTAAACTTTCACACAAACACACTAACAAAAGTAAGGTCTGGCCTAAAGAAGACTTTGAATTAAAATAGTCATATATATAAGGGCTAAATGTAATCCTTTGACTTGTCAAATAATATAATTTAACTGCCATACAGAGTCTACAGTGCTCTAGTATATATATATATATATATATATATATATATATATATATATATATATATATATATATATATATATATATATATATATATATATATATATATATACAGTGGGTTGCAAAAGTATTCATACCCCTTGAACTTTTCCATATTTTGTCACATTACAACCACAAACATAAATATATTTCACTGGAATTTAATGTGAAAGACCAACACAAAGTGGTATACAATTGTGAAGTGGAAGGAAAATTATACATGAATCAACATTTTTTTTACAAATAAAAAACTGAAAAGTGCGACGTGCAAAAGTATTCAGCCCCCCTGAGTCAATACTTTGTGGAGCCACCTTTTGCTGCAATTACAGCTGCAAGTCTTTTAGGGTATGTCTCCACCAGCTTTGCACATCTAGTGACTGAAATTCTTGCCCATTCCTCCTTGCAAAACAGCTCAAGCTCAGTCAGATTGGATGGAGAGCGTTTGTGAACAGCAGTTTTGAGATCTTGCCACAAATTCTCAATTGGGTTTAGGTCTGGACTTTGACTGGGCCATTCTAACACATGAATATTCTTTTTTTTAAACCACTCCATTGTAGCTCTGGCTTTATGTTTAGGGTCGTTGTCCTGCTGGAAGGTGAACCTCCGCCCCAGTCTCAAATCTTTTGCTGACTCCAACAGGTTTTCTTCCAAGATTGCCCTGTATTTGGCTCCATCCATCTTCCCAGCAACTTTGACCAACTTCCCGGTCCCTGCTGAAGAGAAGCACCCCCAGAGCATGATGCTGCCACCACCATATTTGACAGTGGGGATGGTGTTTTCAGAGTGATGTGCAGTGTTATTTCTCCGCCACACATAGCGTTTTGCATTGTGGCCAAAAAGTTCAATTTTGGTCTCGTCTGACCAAAGCACCTTCTTCCACATGTTTGCTGTGTCCTCAACATGGCTTCTGGCAAACTGCAAACGGGACTTCTTATGGTTTTCTTTTAACAATGGCTTTCTCCTTGCCACTCTTCCATAAAGACCACATTTGTGTAGTGCACGACTAATTGTTGTTCTGTGGACAGTTTCCCCCACCTGAGCTGTGGCTCTCTGCATTTCATCCAGAGTCACCATGGGCCTCTTGGCTGCCTCTCTGATCAGTGATCTCCTTGTTCGGCCTGTAAGTTTAGGTGGACGGCCTTGTCTTGGCAGGTTTACTGTGGTGCCATACTCTTTCCATTTCCGGATGATGGATTGAACAGTGCTCCGTGAGATGTTCAAAGCTTTGGAAATCTTTTTATAACCTAAGCCTGCTTTAAACTTCTCCAAAACCATATTCCTAACCTGTCTGGTGTGTTCTTTGGACTTCATGATGCTGTTTGCTCCCCAATATTCTCTTAACCAACATCTGAGGCCGTCACGGAGCAGCTGTATTTGTACTGAGATTAGATTACACACAGGTGGACCCTTTCGAGTCATTAGCACTCATCAGGCAACTTCTGAATGCAATTGGTTGCACTCAGGGAAAAGGGGGCTGAATACTTTTGCACGTCGCACTTTTCAGTTTTTTATTTGTAAAAAAAATGTTGATTCATGTATAATTTTCCTTCCACTTCACAATTGTATACCACTTTGTGTTGGTCTTTCACATTAAATTCCAGTGAAATATATTTATGTTTGTGGTTGTAATGTGACAAAATATGGAAAAGTTCAAGGGGTATGAATACTTTTGCAACCCACTGTGTATATATATATATATATATATATATATATATATATATATATATATATATATATATATAATATAGTATAGCATTTTGTGTTAAATGTGAAAAAAATCAAATATGACGTAATTCTGTATAATACATTTTAAGTAATATGCTAGTACTTTTGTTTAAGGCATTTTTTTAATATGTAAAATTCATCTAGCAAATAGTAAATGTGCATTATAATGTGCAGACGACGTGAATTTACACTCATGCGATTACTTTCCTACATTTTGGGGGAAAAAAACAACATTGAATACAATATTAATGCATACACAATTTGGGGGAAAAACAGATCTTCATGAAAATATTTATTTAATATTTACTGAGGTTTAATGGCTAGAAATTTTTGTTATTCGCATTACCATATTTCAATATATAATGATAAAATATTATATTACATGTTAAAATGCATCTTTGTAACTGTAAAGTCAAGCATCATCCATGTCATTCATAAAACAAAAGAAAGACAACTTTTAGTTCCTTTTCAGTGCAAAGAATAGTACGATAATAACCTCTTATATATATATGACCCACCATTTGCAAACCTAGAACTGGCCAAATCAATGAAAACAATGCTCATGTATATGCTGGAATGTGTGCTGGTCCAACTGCTAATGTGCTAGTGTTTAAACTGCACTAGTTAAAGAAACAGGAAGGGTATGTTCAGTACTATTTTAAGTCACAGACATTCGAATGAACTTCAAAATGGCTGGTTAATTTTAAGGTTTAATCACTCGTGTAAACATTTATCTAGTCCTTATTTGTGCAACTGTGTACAACCTATATTTGTGTACTGTATATATATATATATATATATATATATATATATATATATATATATATATATATATATATATATATATATATAAACATATATATATATATATATATATAAACATATATATATATAAACATATATATAAACATACATATACATATACATATACACACACACACGTCATCATGTGTGTGCGTGTGTGTGCGTGTGTACCTTAAGGCCAAAGTTAAGAGCAGCAGGAATGCCTGGAGCATCAGTGCCTGGCATGCGCCGTCGAATCTTTTTGCAGAACTGGCGTATGTCACTACAGGATGTGTCCAGATCCTTTAGCAGCAGTGACAGAGGTGTCTCTTCCTCTCCTGTCTGTAAAAAGGCCCGCAGACGTCCCACCTCCACTGCCATGCAGTCCAGAGCACTCTGAGTGAACTGGAAATGGAAATGTGTATTTGTGTCATTATTCTGCACTTTATGTTATCTTTAAGTAATAATAAATGTGTTCAAAAAAAGTGTATCAGCCACCCTGACTCATTATGTATTAGTAGATGAACCGCATTATAGACAAACATTCTTTGGATGCTTTCAATATGATATCCGATCACATTAGTGTTAAACTGTGGCTGTGTTTGGCGTGATATGATTGGATAAGCTACAGCGGTGTTGCCCTCCAGATCAGTACACATCACTCTATTACTAAACTTTGTATGAGCACAGACAAAAGCAATTTTTACAATGCAAATTTCTCTTACTTACTTTTACCCAAGTAAAAAAATCAGATAAAGTCTAATCAACTATTAACAACTTTGGCAGCTAGAAGACATTTGACTGATATGCAAAACATAAAATAGGCCACAGTCTTTGCATGTTGTGTGGGATGTGCAGACATGAACATACCAATGACATTCAGTGGTGTTTAAGAGTTTGTGAATTTTCTGTATGTAAGTTTATCAGATTTACTTAGTGTGAATAAAGCAGAAAATAACAAAATCAAACAAAATGCATTATATATATATATATATATATATATATATATATATATATATATATATATATATATATATATATATATATATATATATACATATTCATTCATTCATTATCTCCCGGTTTTATCCTCTATTAGGGTCGCGGTGGGGTTCCCCATGCCCATCCAGGGGAGAACGTCTCGGGCGCTGGGCAGATAGACCCAGGACAGTGTGCCAATCCATCGCTGGGCACACACTCACTTACACAGACACACTCTATATGAGGCAATTTTGAGAATTCAATTGACTTGATCCATGTTTTTGGACTGTGGGAGGAAACCGGAGAACCCGGAGGAAACCCACGCTGACACGGGGAGAACATGGAAACTCCACCCAGATGGGGATTCGAACCGGGAATCCCTAGCGCTGAGAGGCGAACGTGCTAACCACTAAGCCACCGTGCCTATATATACATACATATACATGAAGAAAAATAAAATATCCTTGAAAGATTTACTGGGGCACGGTGGCGTAGTGTTTAGCACGTTCACCTCTCAGCACTAGGGATTCCAGGTTCGAATCCCAATCTGGGTGGAGTTTCCATGTTCTCCCCGTGTCCGTGTGGGTTTCCTCCATGTTCTCCATTTTCCTCCCACAGTCCAAAAACATGGATCAAGGTCAATTGAATTCTCCAAATTGCCCCATATAGAGTGTGTGTATGTCTGTGTGAGTGAGTGTGTGCCCATAGATTGGCACCCTGTTCTGGGTGTATCTGCCCAGCGCACGAAACGTTCTCCCTGGATTGGCATGGGGAACCCCCCATGACCCTAATAGAGGATAAATTGGAAGATAATGGATGGATGGATAAAGGGTTTACAAAATTTCAAGCACCACTGGAACTGCAAAAAATAATCAACAATAAGGCAACTTGTAAACTGGTATATATAGATACATTTTAGATAATTTTATTCATTATTCTAACCACAGTTGAAATGAAAGCTAAAATGTATTACAATATTACAATTATTATTATCTTTAACTTTGATTATTATCTTACTTTGATATGGTCAACCAGCTGCACAGTGCAATCTTCAGTCTGTTCAGCCAGATGCACACTGTAGAGATGCTGCAGGAACACAGTTTCATAAACTTCATTAATGAAGGTCAAGTCTATTGTCAGAATTAAATCTAAATTGTGATAAGCAAAATTGCAATATTATCCTGTTTGCAGTGAAATGAAAATAAATAAAGATTTGATCTTAAAATAAAAATTTGAATATTATTGATTTATATTTGCGGTTTGATTTATTTAATGGAATATTTACATAATGATTTCAATGCTTTATGAGTAGCTTTATTTAAATTAAACAGCTTTTTCTACATGAATTAACATTGCATGCAACAACTGTGTCAAAATAATAATTAAAATGTTATTCAACAAATAATAATTTCAATTCAATGACAAATAGTTTGAAACATCATTTTCAAACTCATCATCACTATTTAAAAGAGTTGAGATTCAAATGTGAAAGTAGAAACAATGCCTTTCTGCTGTGCATTAACATCATTCTAATTCAATCTGTGTCAAAAAGCTTGGAGTAATATAAACCAAGCGGACTACATATTCATTTTCAAGTTCATTCTCCTCGCTCAGCTAATCAAGGCGGGAGTACAGCATGCTAGAACATGTAAATCAGTAGAATTTTGAAACATGGGAGTTACACAGTCAAGGAGGATGAGCCCCCCACTGAGGCTTGGTCCTCCCAAGGTGTCTTCCTTAAAATAACATAACAGGGATTTTTTCATAACATAACAGGGAGGCTTGCTCTTTGGGGGTTTTAAAACTTTTAACCCTGTAAATCTGTTTTGTGACAATGTACTGTTGTAAAAAGCACTATATAAATAAATTACTTGAACGTACTTCATTAAATAATATGAATTGTTATAAATTAATGAAGAGTAGCAGATAACGAGAGTTGGTGACAAATGGTGCTAGAAGTGTATTAAACTTAATGTAAATGAAATAACTTTTAATTATTAAATTTTAATTTGAACTATTATAATATTGTATTGTATTGTATAATATTGTTTTTGTAAAATAAATTACAATTAAAAACAATTATAAAAATTTCATAGTACAATAGTTGTACATTTAAGGTTACATTCTGCAGCAGTTATACAGCTCCACAATACTACAATTAATGTGTCTCAGTTAGTCACTGAAATGTAGAGTCTATCTCCTACAATTAGATGAAGTAATGGAAAATGAAGGGCTTGCTTCTAATATACTGTTAAGTATGTAAACTAAGAGTAAGTAACAGAGAGTTAATAAAGAGTGAGATAATTACCTGATAATATTTAATAGCTTTAGTAAGTGGCTCCACGTTTACAGTTTCATCCAGTTGGTCCTTGTGCAGCAGGTCAATAAGGAAGTCTAAAGAGCGCTCATGCACAGACATCTCTGAGTACAGAGACCCCACCCGCTTATACACCTCCACATCACACTGATTTAGAGCACTACAAATACACAGATTAAAAAAATGTGTAGTGATACACCAAAAATAATTTACTTTGATTTTAGCACAATTTTCAGCAATTAGAAATAATACACACAATTCATATTTGTGCAACGTAGCCTGAAGCAAACTCAAAGAATAAATGAGTCCAGCAGCAAAGCTCAGCTGCTCCCCCACCGCTCCTCTCATCCCTGGTCTCTGGGAGCAGTTCTCAGTCAAATCAAACTTCTCTTGAGCCTGCTTACTTATAAGTTCGGCCTGTAACCAACAAACACACACACACACACACACACACACACACACACACACACTTTATTATATATATATATATATATATATATATATATATATATATATATATATATATATATATATATATATATATACGCTTTGAAAGATGCATGCATGTTCATTGTACATAATACACAATGTGAAATTCATTTTAAGGCAAACTGATTCTGATACAGAGCCAAATGTCTGTCTGCACACTATTCTTTACATTTTAAAATAATTCTGATCATAAAAAAAATAATTCTCCAGCACAGACTGCTGGAGTTAGAAGAGTTATGACTGCAGCTAGTCATTGCAGCATTTCAGATACATGCCATTAGGTGTAATTTAACTAAAATAAGTGACTGCTATGTGATGATGAATTTGCCTACATTGTTCAGAAGTAGGCAGTGTGACACTGAATCAAAAACCCAGGAAAAGAAAAACAAAAGGAAACAAGAAGGTTTAGAAGTCCACATTGTCCATACATAGACAGAAAGGCACAGTACCTTGCAGATGAGTCTGGGAATAAGGAGAAGGACGAGGACACAGTCATGGTCTCCTCCGTGCCTCACAAAAGAGTCAGGCATAAAGGAGGTAAGCAGTGTCACATGCCTATTTGCCTGTGCCACCTCCATTTTACGAAGTTCCATTTCAATCGCCTTGTACATCAGATGCACATGCACACACACACACGCACACACACACACACACACACACACACACACACACACACACACACACACACACACACACACACACACACACACACACAAACTGAATAGTCTGACTTTTTGATTCTAATCTGCCACACATACATGTCAATTTTCTTGTGAATGATTATGTGTTTGAATGATGTAAAGTGTAAAATATATTATATCAAATATATATAAAATACTTAAAACAGTACATTTAGGTAGCTAAAGACTTGAAACTGTAATAAACTACTTTGTAAAACTGAATTATATAAAAGTTTTAAATTGAGGAAAAGGCTTGGCAACATTGATCTTAAAACAAGTTACATTGAAGTGTAAGCTCACTTGCATGTACTGTATATGTATATGTATAATGTATATTTCAGTCAATTTAACATTTTCCAATTAAAAAATTTCATCTTGGGCAGCACAGTGGCTTAGTGGTTAGCACGTTCGCCTCTCAGCACTAGGGATTCCTGGTTTGAATCCCAATCTGGGTGGAGTTTCCATGTTCTCCCCATGTCCACGTGGGTTTCCTCCGGGTTCTCTGGTTTCCTCCCACAGTCCAAAGGTCTATTGAGTTCTCCAAATTACATTTACATTACATTTAGTCATTTAGCAGACGCTTTTATCCAAAGCGACTTACAAATGAGACTGTTAAGTTTGAATACATTGAATACATACATTATACTAGTTTTGCACAATTTTCTCATAAAACCTTTCTGGCATTCAAGCTTCTTAGAATCTTCTGACTAATGTGATTTTTTATTGTTTTTTTACTAAAACCCTTGTTTTTCATGCATTTAAACCAATTTGAATGCATACATCTTTGGAGGCATATTAGGGATAAAGGTTCTACTGGAAAATTGCCCCATATAGAGTGTGTTTATGTGAGTGAGTTTGTGCCCAGCAATAGATTGGTGCCCTGTACTGAGTGTATCTGCCCAGCGCCCGAAACTTTCTCCCCTGAATGGGCATGGGGAAACCCCCCCACACACACACAACCCTAGTAGAGGATGAAGCAGAAGACAATGGATGGATATATTATATGGACAATGGATGGATAAGGATATACCATATATTATGCGAGAATGTGTGTCTTGTTATGTCAATTAAAGTATCTACTTTATATTCTGAAGAACTACTTTTAAAATAATGCCAAAGATACCTATTCCAGTAGAACCTTTATCCCTAATATTCCTCCAAAGATGTATGCATTCAAACTGGTTTAAAATAAGGGTTTTACTAAAAAAACAACAAAAACAAATCACATCACTCAGAAAATTAGAAGAAGCTTGAAAGCCAGAAAGGTTTTGTGCAGAAAATTGTGCAAAACTAGCATAACGTATGTATTCAATTCAAACTAAACATGCCACCAAATACAGATCGTATGGAAAGTTTTCATTAATCTTGAATCAAAATAATAATTATTTTTTTATTCTAATTGTAAAACATATGATGACATGTAGCCTAGACATGTGACATGGAAAACATGTGGCTTACCTTTGCGTATGCTTTGGTTTCTGCAAACTTAATCTTAAAGTCAAAGATCTCGGCTGACTGCTGCTGTGACTCGACTGTGGCCTCCTGCTGGCTCATCAGCTCTCTGTTCACCTCCTGCTCAAACACATGCATGACATTTTAAAATATACAATGTTACTGGCATATTTATCTTCTCAAAGGCATAGAAAAGTGATCATTAGAATTGATAATTAAAGCACAAAAAATGTTGTACAAAACTCCAACTTCATCTGTTATTGATGTTGGTGATGAATGTTTTAAGAATGTTGTAACACCACCACCACCACCAACACTACTACTACTAATAAAAATAATAATAATGATGCTAATAAAATTTTATATTAAATGGTCTGGTCTATTCCAGAAGACAGTGAACCAGACATAAGGTTAAACCTACAGTAAAGTGTAAAGTACAGAATAATGTTAAGCCCAAGTTTTAAACTCCATGTTATTACTGACAATGATATCCTCAAACACACTGGCCAGAGGTTCTGCTAATGATCAGAGTGCAGCCCATATGAGATAGTGAGAGATATAGAATGTGGAGGGAGTTTGCAGCAGTTAGAGGAACGTGACATGACAGCTATACCAGCTTCTGTGTTTCTGAGAAGGCTTGCTCTAAGAATTTGGAATGTGTATGTGAGACCTACTGCCTATTCAACCAGAAGAGAATTTATGAAGTCAAACACAGATACTGGACAGGAGGGCTTGGCTCAAAGTCTCTGATCTAGTTCATCACAAAGGCGTTTAAAGTGAAAAGCTCTCTGAAGGCCACTTATTCTACACCAAACTTATCCAACCATGCCTTGCATCAGAGCACAGCCATGCTGTTTCAGAAATGGCCTTACCAAGTAAACAACTGTCCAAAATTGATATTTTGTACATTTTATATACCCTTTTTATTTTTTACTCAAGGTTTAGGGTTCTTCCTATTTTGAAGTTTTGACTTTCTCCTGTCCACACAAGATTCTATAAGACTTTTTTAAAAACATTGTTCTCCTATAAAAATACAAAATAAACATATATGAACTAGAAATTGGCACAAGGAAAACTTTAGCAAGACTGTATATAAAAGGTTGTGTGAGGGTC
Source organism: Corydoras sp. C115 (assembly GCA_019802505.1). Classification (NCBI taxonomy): domain Eukaryota; kingdom Metazoa; phylum Chordata; class Actinopteri; order Siluriformes; family Callichthyidae; genus Corydoras; species Corydoras sp. C115. Next base: position 9,375,903 of record JAFMOC010000007.1, read on the forward strand.
TGCTGAACCTGTAGGTGTGTGGTCAGCTCTCTGTATTTCTGTATAGTCTGCTGATAGTCAGCCACAGTCTCTTGTGCTGCCTCGACACGTTTCTCAGCTTCTCTCACACTGGCGCCACTCAGATCCAGCTGTTCTCTCAACTCCAGCTCAGTCTCTCTGGCATTTTCCTGTAGCTCATCATTCATTTCATTAATGGCTTCCTAAAATTCAAACACATTTAATATTATACACAATGAAAAAAAAACTGTTATAAACTGTATGCTGCATGAACACAAACATAATCCTATGCTAATGAGAATGTGTCCACTCACCAGGTCAGTCACAGCCTCCCTCAACTCCCGCACTTTCTCTTCCAGGTCCAGGTTTCGTTCAGTCAGGGTTTCAACCATTTCTTCTGCTCCAAGAGCAGCATCCACCTATAAAAAACAAACATAAACTGTAATGATCATATGATGGTCCTACTAATTTTAGAAATCGTTTCCACTTCTACACCGTTAAAAGGAGTGTGTGGGGAGAATAACCCCCCAGTTTTGGCACAGTCAGTGCAGCAGCTTAGAACCAGATCAGTAAGCATCATTTAATATTTTACTTATTATATTTATTTTCTGTAGGGTGTGCATGCTCTCTGAGGTAAAAGTACATTTCCTTTGTGCAGTAGTAAGAGCAGCATGCCCCCTGCTGTCAGTTTCTGTTTGTACGGCTCACGTGTACAGCTGATTTACATCTTGAAATTATTTACTTGCTTTGATAAATTTATTTATTCATGCTGAAATAAATCTTTTAAACTTTTATTTTTCTCATTGTTTTTTAATTTTATTTGGTTCTGTCTCATAAGGTTTGGTACGGCATGTCCAGATCTTTACCAGCAACACTAAATACATTCCAGAGTGTAAGGACAGTAAAAAAGATTTGAAGACCTGTTCTTTAAGTTCATCTATGGTCTTCTCCGCTATCTTCATCTCCTCCTGAACTTTTTCTTTCTGTGACCTAAGCACATCCAGCTCAAAGTTCTTCTTTTCCATCTGCTTTTGTAGCTTATTGTGTTCCTGTTTCTCAGAGGCAGACAGATCACGCATCCTGGACACACACACACACACACACACACACACACACACACACACAGAAAAACATGATAACTAAGGATAACTACTAAAGAAAGAAAAACACACTAGCTACTAAACAGTTGGCTTTGCTGACTGTTTGATACAATCTCTAAAACACGGTGAAACTGAGGTGTGAAAAGGTGTATGAAACTCACCTCACCAAAGCCTCCTTCAGACGGGCATTTTGTTCTTCCAGTTGTTTCAAATGAAAACTAGATGCTGCTCCGTCTGTGCCTGCAGAGCAGTAACTTGTAAATACTTTGATATCTACTGAAATTTGCAATTAATAAAATCTATATATTGTTTTGTAAAGCTTTGTGCACCTCTTGTTAATTTCCTAATGATTTACTATTGTCTAAGGAAGTAAATATATTTTCTGCGGAGAACAAACTGCTGCACATTTTAAAACAGTCACCATTTACTTAAAACCTATTAAAAAACTTAAAATGTCTATAAATGTAATAGACCATTAAATTGTTTATGCTTTCTTTTGTTCTATGATTTTGTTCCATGGTTGCTTTCAAATTCAGGTTCCATGGCTCCTTGTGTGGTGGTAAGATGGCTTGTATTCTGAAGTATTTATATTTTTATTATGCATAAATAACTTTAGTTTTGTTTTTTTTTGGTTTCTTTCTCATGTGCTTAGGTCGGTGGCTCATGGCAGGCTACAACTATGAAATAAGCACTTTAAATAACAAAAAGCTTGTTCATATAGTGTGTATACCTTTCTCCTCTATCTCATGTTTAAGGATCTCCAAGTCCATAGTCAGTTCTTCAAGTTTTTCTTTTAGAGCATCAACCTCCTGCTGCAAAGACTCTGCCCTCTCTTCTGCCATCTCCTTGTCCAATGTGGCCATCTCAATGGCATCTGCTGTATCTGCCATCTCTTCCATGTAATGGTCCTTAGCCTCCAGCGCCTCCTTTGCCTCCTATTATTAATGGTATTTTTAATAAATTTTCTGTAATTGAAATGTGTGTGCATGTGTGTGTGCATGTGTTTACCTTCTTTGCTTCTTTAAGTTGCTTCTGCAGTTCATTCTGCTGTTCCTGCATTTTGCTTTTCCACTCTTGAAGTTGCTCCAACTGGATCTTGTGTTTTTCCAGCTCTTTCAGCTTTGCTTTGTCCTCTGTACGTTTGATCCGGAGAGTCTCCAGCTTTTCCTCAAGATCCTTTACCTGAGCTTGCAGAGCTTCTTCCTCCTGATGACAAATTAGTAAATAGCTCAGCTTGAAGTACTTAAAATATTACAAACTGACATTAAATATTTGAACAAATTAGAAACAGAAAGTATTTTTTAATAATAAAAATAATAATTGCAAGTTTTTGTAATTACATACATATATATATATGTGTGTGTGTGTGTGTGTATATAGTGTACACTAAGTTTTTTATTTTAATAGGAGTACTATAGTAGCAGGATCACACCTTACTCGGGGCTGGGATAGGTGGAGCTTCAGGAGAGGCAAGGGTCCCGACTGGAGATGGGATAACAGGAGCTGCCAGTGGGGTTTGGGCAGGTGTGCTTGGTTCACTGCTGCTCATCTCTCCAGCTGAGGCAGAGCCAGAACCAACCTTCAACCCAACTCCAGCCCGTGCCTAATAAACACATTAAAAAGAAATACTTCTTCAGACACAAGTCACAAAATAAGTCACAAAATATTTTAAATTCCAATATTTTGGATTCCCAGTTCGAATACCCATCTGGGTTGAGTTTCCATGTTCTCCCCGTGTCCGCGTGGGTTTCCTCCGGGTTCTCCGGTTTCCTCCCACAGTCCAAAAACATGGATCAAGTCAATTGAGTTCTCCAAATTGCCCCTATAGAGTGTGTTTGTCTGAGTGAGTGTGTGCCCAGCGATAGATTGGCACCCTGTCCTGGGTGTATCTGCCCAGTGCCCGAAACGTTCTCCCCTGGATGGGCATGGGGAACCCCACCGCGACCCTAATATAGGATAAAGCGGAAGATAATGAATGAATGAGTTTTGAATGTAATTATCTTTTAAAAACTTATAACAATGTACAACCAAATACACTATAGGGTATGTTGCTAAGAAGTTTAACTAAGATCACTGTAAACTCAGCCACTAATACAGACTTGAACTGTTTTTAATTGTTAGTCAGTGTTTGATGGAGAAGATGATAATGTATTTGCTTCACTTGTACATAATGTGTTTGATTGTATATTTGTAGAGTTAAAACTTGAACTATTATTCTTACAATGATCTTACAATAATCAGGAACCCTACATCTAGAAATATCAATTATTTACACTTCCACAAGTATTTGTTGTGATGATCAGACTTTAATAGATCACTGGTGATTTAATTCCATCTTCAAATTTACTGTAGACTCTTACATATGTTAAATTAAACTACAATCACAAAACAATCTTCTTCACTGACTTTGTGGTAACGTGGGAATATTACTTTAATCCAAAGCATAATGACTTTTTTACAGATATGTATTCAAAGACGTCTTTCATGGAGTGTACTTAAACCAGAGCTAAGCTTATTTCATCAAAGACTAAACACTGTTTAAGCTTCACCTGCTCACTTGACATCAATGTGTAACATACAAATGGATTAGTCTTAAGCTTGTAAACTTTCAATTAAAACTCACCTTTGGTCTCCTGGCCGTGGTCTGAAGGATTGTGATCATAGACACACATGCATACAAGTACAACAACCAAGTACATGTATACACACACACACACACACACACACACACACAAAGAAGAAATTGAAAAAAGAGTACAGATTGAAAGAATTAGTGTAATTATACAAAACAGTGTTTGCATGCTACAGAGTTACACTAAAACAAATGTAAATTTGAATGTTTAACAGTAAGTTGGGAAAAAATGAATAGGCACATAAACATACACACACACCTCCTCAAAGCTCTATTGTTAAACTGAGGAAATCACATCCCATTAAATACAAAAGCCAATTGTTACTTGGTGCACAAACACAATCCACTGAAAATTTGTTTCACAAACTTGATGTGAAGTATGTTAATAACTACTAATATGATTTACAGTAAAGTAAAACAACACCACTGACAGTGGATTTCTGTAAGATCAAATACATTTTACATCCTCTGTTAAGCACCATTTGTTCATTGCCATAAGAGCTGCTATGTAAAGATGCAGTTTAACATCACTGAACGAAAGCTAATAGTCATCCTTATCACAGTTAAATAGTTCTGACAGAGAAGGCACAGCCAACCTTAACATCATCACATTGTTTTAATCCACAACTAAGCGGATTGTGGATTATATAACATATTAGGTTTAAAATGATTTACTGCAGCTTATTGATTTACTATAGTAAAATCAATTTAGTACTAGTATTTCAGCCCATTTCACTGTAAAATGTATTAAAATTTTTTTGTATCATACAAGTAACACTGCATATTATTTGCATATTATTATTTACAACTGCAGAATGCAATTGTCCTCTATCATGCTTTGTATAACTACACAGCTTTTCAAGACATAAACAATCAGAGGCTACTGATACAGGAGAACATAACATTATGTAGGAATTCACAGTGCTAATGGTTTTTATAATTAGAATTATTCATTCATTCATTCATTATCTCCCGCTTTATCCTCTATTAGGGTCGCGGTGGGGTTCCCCATGCCCATCCAGGGGAGAACGTTTCGGGCGCTGGGCAAATAGACCCAGGACAGGGCGCCAATCCATCACTGGGCACACACTCACTCACACAGACACACTCTATATGGGGCAATTTTTGAGAATTCAATTGACTTGATCCATGTTTTTGGACTGTGGGAGGAAACCGGAGAACCCGGAGGAAACCCACGCAGACACGGGGAGAACATGGAAACTCCACCCAGGTGGGGATTCGAACCGGAAATCCCTAGCGCTGAGAGGTGAACGTGCTAACCACTAAGCCACCGTGCCGCCCATAATTAGAATTAGTTTACTTTAAAATAAATTTTACATTTGGTCATAGGGTAACAAATTCAAAGCAGCTGTCATCAATATTAACACATTTTAATTGCAATTTAGATACACTACATGGAACAACATATCTGTACATACTTCTTAGTTGTTAATAAAAGGTTTATCCAACCCACTAACACAGGTCTCTAAAATTAAGTGCACTGCACTTTTGTATGCTGCCAAATTCATTTGGAATGTTTGAGGAAGGGCATTTTCTGATCCATCATGACTGTACACCATTAAACAATGCAATATTTTTAAAGGCGGTTAGGTTAGTTGGCATAACGAAAACTTTGCCAAACAGAGTCCCAACCTCAATATATAAAACACCTTTGCGGTGAACTACAACAGATATTCTGAGCCAGGCCATCTCATCAATCATCAGTGTCTGAACTTACTTAGGTTCTTTTAAACAAATGGACAAAAATATTCAGACACACTGTAAAAGCTGTGAAGAAGAAAAAGAAAAAGAAGAAAGCTTTCCTAGAAGACTGGGTGCTGTTATAGCTGCAACAGGGGAGAACAGTTATTTTCAGCTTTTCAAACAAAACCTAAAAGTAGATAAAGAGAACCAAACTAAACTAATGAGACAAAAAATAATAAGTCTGTCAGTTATACGAATGTATGTGACACTTTGGGATTTCAAGATAATTTAAAGGAGAGAGTCAGGTGTTTCAGTCAGTGGGATAACAAGCTGGTGTGACTTTGCACCTTTTTAAGTTAATGAACAAGAATCTAATATTTAAGTCTGATCTTCACAACACTTTTTTGTGAAAATGTACCATGACACAAACAACGGGGAGTTTTAAGAAACTCAGAAAATTATGGCAGTCACCAGTTCACAGCCTGACAGATTGTGTACAATATTGTTAACAATGTCCTAATATTGTCAACGATGGCAAGTTGTCCTTGCCCTGATGTCAAAATCATTATTATTATTCAAATGATATTTTATTTAAATTAGCCAAATTGATAAATGCCTTTAGTTGCTTTTAAAAAACCCAGAGTTCCTTTGTGACCTTACAGACAATACATTAGAGACCGTCCTCTTGGCGTAAACTTTGTTGGTCAAATACTCTCAGGGAGAGAATGTGGATTGGTTCATTGGAAAGTTTTTAAATATGGTTTTGTATATTCTTTACCCTGATGAGCATAACAGCTTTTCCTAATTCCTGAGAAATCATTTTTGTTCATGCCATAATATACTTGTGTTGTGAAGATCAAATTTTGAGGATCTAGATGTTTAAATAAAACATAACACCAACTCACACCTAATTGTCATGTTATTGATTTTAAACACCAAACTCTAATTTTTCTAAAGCTTTTGCCACTTACACATCATGTGGGATCAAATTTCTTCAAATTTATGCAATATGAATTTACATATTTTTAATCAGCACTGTTGTGTATCATAAACATACTAATGAATCATACTACATTTTCTAACAATATCTTTTAGATTTCTTTTTGAATATCCAGAAATCTAAAAAACCTAAACATTTAAATAATTAAAAGAAAAAAAACTGTCCTATAGCTGTCCTATAGAAAGCCACATAAATGTTTCCATGAATATTTACAATTTTAAACATTAAAAGTCATATGGGACTTGTCATGTAAACAGCTTGGCAATATTAAAATTTACAAAGAAGAAGCAAATAGCAATTAATTTTTGTGCCCCTGTGTGCATGTTGTATATTTAGACTTACATGCTTTTCAACACCAGATCAGCACACACACTAATCCTATTACATGTTTATCTGACCTTAGCATTACAGAACATTGCACTGTAATATAGCAGGAAAAAAAAATATGCTGTGTACCTTACGAGGAGCAGGAGTCTGTTTCATCATATTGCCGGTTGTGGAAGTCAAACACACACACAAATGAGCAAAGAGTAGAAAGACAGAACAGGTTGCTCAAATTGAAAAAAATAATAGAATGGAGAGCAGGCTAAATGTCTAGCAAAGCTAAAAACACACCACAACAACAGCCAAGCTGGTGCTAGACAAACAATCTCTCACACAAACACATAACCACACACAAAAACAATGTTGCAGGCAGGCAGCGTCGTAAATCCAGCACTGTTGTCCTTCTGTCCATAAATTTCAGTAAAAAAATAGTATCGGTGCAGTTCTTTTTCACAATCCTGTTCTCATCACTTTGCAGTATTACAGCATCGCCATCTTTCTGCTTATCCTCACTTATAGCAGCTATCTATGCCTCACAGCATCCATCTCTCGCTCTCTCTCCCTCACTCCTTTTTCTTAATCCCTTTCCACTCCTTCTCTCTGATGCTCTTTTGTACCAACAGCTGTCTAATATGGACATTACATCACTGCTTCACTCCCTCCCCTCTTGTGTGAGTGCCACATCGAGTTAGAACAGAGAGCGAAAGAGAGAGAGAGAGGGAGAGAAAGAGAGCGAGAGAGAGAATGGGTAGGGGTAATTGGTGGACAACTGCCTTGTAGCCTAGCAACATTTTGCTGTATTCCTCTGTTGGCCATTTACACTGGACCTTACAGATCAGTAAAAGAAATCTGTACAGTCTGTATGTTTTATTTACAGATATTCATGAATCCTTAAAATAGTTATGAACTTTACTGTTATTCTAATAGAACTTACAAGGAAGTAATGATTTTTTTATTTAGGTAAATCTTTTACTGTAGCGATACATGTAGTCTACATTTCTTGTAAATAGCTGCATTAAATATATACCTAAAAGCCAAAATAAATGTTGTAAGGTGTAAAAATAAAAGAAATTATTAAAAATGATTTCCAAAGTTTTCAGTGACCAGTTTGCATTTTGAAAAAATAATATACTGTATATACAAATAATTTAATGCATTCAACACGTTTAAAAACAGAATCAAAAGCATCTTTGCCACTATGTTGCATCTTAACATTTAAGAATAATAATTTGCAAGTTGTATTGATAGAAGACTTCAACTGCTTAACAGTTTGTGGTAACATTTGTCTGATCATCCTTTTCATGACGCAACATACAATTAAAAAAAAAAGACAGCTCTGTACTCAAAGCAGGCAAATTAAGTACAGATATTCTGTGTCAATGAGGTCACTCTGTTGTAGCAAATATAGACATGCATATTCCTGCTTTCATAATAAAAATCATGACCATTCTGGGACCATTCATCACCTAAATATAGTATGTCTTTCAAATATCTCTGTATAGTTCTTCAAATGTAACTTCAAAAACGTCACCCATGCTGTGGGAACAAATGCTTCATCATGACATGACAAATGTTTTAGCTTTTTGCAACTTCACTTCAAAACAATAAGGATTTCTTTCTTTATTAGTCCATAACCATAGAATATTTGTTCCCTGTCCTTAAAACCATAAACTTGATGTTTTTACACAGAATTTGATGCATAGCGGTCACCTTTTACATACTTATGTATGTTTATGCACTTTCTTTTCTAAAAGTCTAGACACCAATTTCATTTTAACAAGGTAAGAGGGTAAAAGACTCTGACTGCAGTCTGTAAAAACAATCAATATTTTGCTGGAAACTACAACAAAACCAGAATATTTAAAATTATTTTAGAAGTTAGAAGGTCAATGCAATAAAGATGTTTTTTTGTACCACAACTGCTTTGCATATTTCAGAGGGTTCCAATATTCCTTCCTTTTTCAAAAAACTTAATTTGATAGTATTAGATTTTGTTTGGAACTAGGCTCTGCCTAACTTTAATGTTTACTATTGGGCTGTGAATATTAGATACAGGAAGTTTTTTTAGATGACTCTGCAGGAATGGATAACTGGTTAGAAATAGACAGAGAAAAAGGTGACTGTAAACCAATTCACATTGGTGCAATCCTGGTATCCCCAACTCTGATAAATAAATCTCTTTATAATAATAATAAACAAATTCAGGCAACAATTTGCATTTGGAAACAAACATTTTATGCTGTGAAGATTATCCTTTGCCACACCAATCTCAGACAACCCCTCCTTTGTCCCATCAACTCTAGATAAATCTTTGAAAGCATGGGGGGTTCTAGGTATCCAGTTGATTTATTCATATAAAGAACCCTAGCATCTTTTCAACAGTTACAAGACAAGTATGGCTTACCCAATCCCCCCTTTTTAGATTCCTACAACTCCAAGACTACATTAAAAAACATACACCCATCCAGGAACATCTATCCTATGAAAACATAAAAACCCTCTGGGAAACACATAAAGATTCAGATGTTAATATCTTGTATGCCATGCTTGGGGCACAGTACACCCCCTCTATGGAGATTATCAAGTCTGCCTGGGATGTAGACCCGAGTGTTTTGGTTCCGGACAACATGGACAAAGTATTTGCCTAAAATTTCATTCATTCTCCATTAATGCTCATCATTGTCTGATTCCGTTTACAGTTATAAATTGATTACATTATTCCAAAATGAGACTACATCAGTTTTTCTCTGATATTTTCCCATCATGTGAAAGATGTGGTACACCTGAGGCTTCCTTAACTCATAGTTATGTGCCTTAAATTAGAAGGGTACTGGAGAGGGATATTTGAAGTATTGTCTACTGTTCTAAATCACAAACTTGACCCTGAACCCATATGGATGATCACAGGCTATTCAGAAACTTGTTTTCTGGGCCATGCTTTGAAACGGAAAGAAGCAACAACGATTAATAAATGGCTTTCAGACATGACCGGTATGCTGGCTTGTCAGAGACTTTGTTTCATGCTAAACAGTCAATTGTCTCTGTTTAATGGGATATGGAATAGCTTTATTTCTTTCTTGAACAAAAAATGACAGATATTTGTTTTGATCCATCGGTGGCAGATGGGGTGGGGGTGGCATAGGGCTATTATGTAGTTATAATGCTTTTTAATGTGTTTGTTTTTTCTAAAAACTGTAATTTTATACCGTATGCACTGTATGTATAGCGCCGATGTATATGCTTGTGTGTATGTATATGTACATGGGTATGTATACAGTATGTGTATGTGTACGTATATGTTTATTTTGCTCCCAATAAACAAATTAAGAATAAAATAATTTTGGAAGTTGACCACAGTTCATGTTTTTTCTTGTCTTTCACCCATAAGACAATTAAACATCCAGAGGACTTAATTTCCACTTTGGTAATAAAAATTTTAACTTGCAATTGAATTCTCCAAATTCCCCCATATAGTGTGTATGTGTGTCTGTGTGAGGGAGTGTGTGCCCAGTGATTGATTGGTGCCCTGTCCTGGGTGTATCTGCCCAGCACCTGAAACGTTCTCCCCTGGATGGGCATGGGGAACCCCCCCCAACCCCAGTAGAGGAAAAAGCGGAAGTTAATGGATGGATGGATGGATGGATGGATGGATGGATGTGTTGACAATGTTCCTCCAAAGCTCGGCACAATGTTTGTAATGTTAAAAATATAATGATGGAGTATAAAATGCTTAACTTAAATCAATCTTTTGTTACAAAAATACTCTTCACCAATGTGGAATATTTTCAAATTGTGGAACTTAATGTGTCTAGAAATCAAATGTTACTCTTGAGTAAATCTAGACTGTTAAGTAAATAAGCACATACTTAGTTTACATACATTTTATTCAGAATAAAATAACTATTTTTTAAGTCTGTATACAATCTAATGCATTATGCCTTTGTCAAATTCGTATCATTGTTTGTCCATGAAGGAACTATGATTTCAATAATAGCCACACCCATGAAATGTGGGGCTAAAGTGCATGAGGACAGAGCTAAACTGGAGCATATGCTGCACTAAGAATATCAGATTACTTTAGTCTCATATTGCTTTAATCAATAAGTCAGTCAGAGTCAGTACCATTATATTGCTACAGTAGTTTTGAGGTTCAAAATACATTTTAAAATTATTACTCCTATTTTAAACTACTTTTAATATACAATGCATATCTTTATTGCAATAACATGTATAGATACAAATACTATAGCAGATATGCAACCTGATTCCCACAAATTATTTGACATAATCTCTTTTAGATCCATGACAAAACACCCTTGGTTGTAGTCTGTATGAGCTATTCATGTCTGAATATAAGAATTAAAGCAATATCTAAAACCAATAAAATTTTACCTAGTGACTAATCCTTAGTTAGATATTAAGTAAATAATTACTTTTATAACCACTAAATTCTATACAAAAACTAAATAATATTCAAATAATATTCAATATTTTAATACAAAATTTATAGTATACAATTTCTTGGGGATGTTATCAATTTTTTATTTGAATATGTGAATGATTTAGTCAATCTTGCATTAGTCATTTTGTCTTAAAAAATATCAGAGTAAGACCTAAAACAATCTTAGCAGTTAAAAATCACTGACATACTGATGTTTATAAGAAGCAGCTAGGAGATTTGGAGTTCAATATTTCAGCAATTACCTGATTTAGTCGATGCTGATCTCAGATTAAATTGTTATAGAGAGCATATTCATTCTAAGGTCATATGTAAGTGCATACATTTTTATGCAGTAGCCAAAAAATTAAGACACATTTTTACCATTACACTTTCTATTTTTCTGTCAGACGTTCTGTAAAGAAAGACAAGACCAATTAATTATGTTTGATTATACACTGAAGACATTTAGATTTGAAATTATTAGATAAAATGATAGAGTATGGAGTTTAAGGTTTAATTTTGTAGTATTTACAGCAAGATGTGAAAACTGTCATAGAACATAAAGTATTGTGTTTTGTATCAGACCTCCCAATGTTGACAGCAAGCAAAATATTGGAATATGACCTACTCCTAGTGAAGATAATCAACACTGAGTGATCTTACCAACAACCTCCAAGCCATTCAAAAAAAAGTCTTTATAAAAAATATACAAAGACTTTTCCATAAATTGTAAAACAACTCAGCAGTGAGAATGAGAACAATTCACAAACAATCTGGAACAAAATCTGATGGTATAATCATACCAGAAGGAACCTTATAAAAATGAAACAGTAGAGGACAGAAAGGTTAAAATGTAAAGAAAGTATAAAATCACCACAAGAATAGAAACATACAAGCTAATCAATAAAAAATATGGAAATATGGTGGTGGTAATGTCATTTCTTAAACTAGCACGGCTTTTTCTAAACAGCCATTGATATATTGATAAAAAAAATTATAATCTTAACATTTTCTCTGCCAGTTTACAGAGAATTGTATCTAAATTAATCAAAACAAAGGTTATCATGCAGCAGGCCAAAACCATCCAAAAACAGTGACGACTTAATATCCTGACTTTATCGAGTAAAAAAGCAGTAAATGTTTTAATGTAGTCCAGTCAATCATCAATTTACCAATTTGAGCAGAATTGCAATTCCTAAAGAAGATACTGAGTAAGAAACTCTTTACATTCTAAACAAATAACAAAAATGCTGCAGTAAATGTCTGGCAAACCATAACAAAGACATCAACAAATTGATTTTGTCAAAGAGCTGCAGTCTTGGCGTCTACATTGACACCAATAAACAACAGAAATGCAACCAGTAAATATAATTCACTTCAATTTACTTTCAAACTAATCCAATAATCCAACATTTTACTTGAATACAAATTGAAGGGGCTTATTCCCATCATTTATTAGGATATTTTCTTATACATTACATTTAGTCATTTAGCAGAAGCTTTTATCCAAAACAACTTACAAATGAGAACAGCACAAGTCAGTAGTTAATGAAAAACCAGCTACACTGTAGAATTATCAAAACTAAAAAAAAACCCTCTGTGGAAGATATGTGTTTTGAGTTGTTTCTTGAAGATATTAAGTGATTCAGCCTTACTGACAGAGTTGGAAAGATCATTTAGACCATTTAGAAGTGTTGAATGATACAGAGTGAGAATTACCACCATGGTGAGGTTGCATCATCAGGCAACATTCAGCACTAAAGTGAAGTGAATGAGATGTATTTTGGAAATATAGATTAAAGGTAAGGGGGGCAGATCCAGAGATTGTCCTGTAGGCCAGAGTTATTGTCTTGTACTGAATGCGAGCAGTCACATGCTTCACTGTGTCAAAAATCAAACTTGGTCTACTATTTAATTATTGTTATTTAACTTCTCTACCTGCTTTGGGGTATCACCAGCTCCATATCACTGCCAGAGCACTACAGCAACAACTGTAATAGAATTTAATATGGATCAAAAGGAATATTTTTTTGACCACGCACTCAGACAGAACATGGATTTTTATTAGATTAGTGGCTTTGCAGTCCTGCTATGATGTTACTACAAAGACCGTTGTGTACATTTAGTTTTTTTTTTTACCCAACTACATCATTTTTTCTATTATTCGAAAAGGGGGCACCTAATAATTTCACAAACGTAACATTGGTGTCCTGACTGCTGATGCTGCTCAGCCACTCTGTGAGCTTGCTCTTTAGAGGTTTAGGCTTAGAACAATATGAAGCTGCTTTGTAAACAATGTACAATTGTAAAAAGCACTATATGAATAACTAAAAAAAAATTCATGTGCTACAGAAGTCTCTCTGAAATGCTCCAAATCTTTCATCATCAATACAAAATCTTAACATTAATTAACGCAACCCTGGACAGAAAAAAATGACATCACAGAAGATTGTGGAAAGGATGCCACAGCAAATGTGTGCCATAATCAAAGCTAAAAACAGGTTAACAAAACATTAGGAGTGTGTGACCTTTTTCAATTTGGCCAGGCAGTGTAGATATAAAGGTTTTTTATATAAAAGTTTTTTTGAATTGACTTTTTATTATATGTACAAAGTTTTGAATAATTTGTCTTTATTTTACATGGTTTTAACATTGAACCAGTAGATCAGGCTATTTAATTTAGTCCTCTACATTCCTTGCAATAAAGCATCAGAAAGCAAGAATTTCTTAATGCAGAACACTACTCTAGACAAATTAATCGATAAACAAGCCTAAAACTGTTATTAGAGAAAAAGGACATTTGATTATATACTGATGGTAAGTGTATTGTGATATGATATAACCATTATCTGTTGCATCACACAATTTCCTCTCTACACACACATGAAACCTCAAACATGATGATTGCATAAACTTTATATAACCACATTAATTAAATAATTTCAGCTAGAATGCAGAAGGCTAGCAAATAAAAATGGATCAACATGAAATGGGACCCTATGACATAAAGGAACACCGACATGCTTACACACAGTCACACTATATATGTTAATAGAGGGTTTGTCAGCATGCACATCAGGAGCTGAAACAAATACAGTCCCTACAGTTAGAGAAACATGCAGCACCTTCTTGGGTTTGGCTCCTCGCTGCACACTCAGAAGGAAGATGAGAAAGTTGGAGGTTACAACTAATTAGTGCTATTAGAGAAAATAGACTATACTCACACATGCTCATACCACACTGTCTCTGTCCAATACAACCTTTATTTTATATTTATTGCAAAGTGTTTAAACATGCTAGTGTTCCATAATTAAGCACAGACCAGAAATAGATGATGTCTGGTTTAAGCTGGTTTGTTTCTTTACATAAACCAGTAATTGATTAATATGACAATATTGTTTTTAAATAGCTAAACCAACAATAGACCAGAGTTAATAATCAAAAAATTACCTTAACTAACAAATAACATTTAACTGCCAAAAATTATGTTGAGGAGTTCAGCTCTTAGACATTTTTTCGATTTGTCAATTTCTATAGCTCCTCATTAATTTAGTTATAAAAGATATAGCCTAATTTGTAATTGTATGTTACTTAATGCTTAACAATTTAAGAAATATTTAAGGGATAATTGTATTTGTGTTCTTTTGAGCTCAAAATAATAAAAAAAAAATGTAAGTGGAGCGTTCATAGGAGTCGTTTCTCTAAAGAAACTGATGTGGCTTGGAAAAGGGTAAAGGGTTTGTATATTATACCACCATCTACTGGCTGCCATGGGTACATCAGCCACCGAAAAAAATGAATCAATGGGCATTGTTTGCGTTTGTAAACTTCTATTCTATTTATTTCGTATCTGTTCATTAATTTGAATAAATCTCTACCAGACATTTATTAATCCAAAGGCTTTAGAAGTGCCAGTAGGGCAAGACACTGAAACTGAACCATTATTGTCTAGACCAGCAGAGACAAGCACATATTGCTTCAAGAAAATGAAGATATTGAGATTGACATTCATTTAGCAGATGATTTTATCCAAAGTAACTTACAGATGAGAAAATAGCACAAGTCTGTATATAAAGAGGAACCAGCTACACTGTAGTATTAATAATCCTGATTATTATGCAATCTGTTTCCTACCTTTCTTACCTGTTCCCTATCCTTCAGTGTTTTCTCTTTTTTTAGGTCAAATGCTCCTTTAAAAAAAAGTGTCATAAAATATGCTAAATCATCTTTCAAAATATGTCATATATCATTAGGAAATTGGAAATCCTGGAATGTGGGAATTTGTTTTCAGAGCAACCTAAATGTTGTAATCAGAAATAAATTTGAATATTAAACGTAATTCTGCATGCTCTTCCATGTGGATATCTAGTCATTCTTTATAAAATACATTCTTATAGTCATTAAAAAAGGCTGAGACATGGTGCACAGGGAATAAGTAACAGATAAATTTAAGTGAAAATGAAGAGATTCTGCTTGTGCAGTACCTTATATGCATTGTCTATATATTGGCTTCCTTCAAAACCAATTATGCAGTGCCTATGGGAAATAAGTTTGATATGGCATAATGGTGGCAAAATACGTGCTCATAACCAAAGCTCGAAAGTAAAGCAGAATCAGATGAAGGTCATCACGATCAACAAGGTCTCTCTGTTAACCAGCTAATTAACAAAAAATTAATAATAATTCATCATTATCAATCTGCCTTACAAAAAAATGAGTTCTGAATTTCTCCCAACCCTAATACATATACGTTATTTCATACATTTAGAGTAATTCCTGGCTCTAACAAGATTACTGTCAATACTTGTAAGGTTAATGCATTATGCAGCTTTTTGCACATACATTACATTTATTCAGTGCTGTGTCCTGAGTTTGTGCTTCCTTGTCTGATCTGTCTGTATTTATTTATTAATTGTATTGTTAAATTGCTCGTCTCATAGCACATTTGCAACAACAACAATAAAAGTCTGTCATTTCTAAATTTGAAAGCAAAACAGCTGCTTTTCTTTCTGACCAAAGTTTAAGAACATTCTATGCTGCCATTGTAAAGTAATTGAAAATACTGAATAAATGTATATTAATTTTCCGTTATGAAAAGGACCATTAGTATACCAAACCCTGATTGTGGAAAAGCCTCTCACTCACCACTTTATTAGACTTGGGAGGCTCCAAGATCTCTGTGAACAAGACACGATAATACTGCATGAAAACACTGTGCAAACAATTGCACACAGGGCAGTGATGACTCAGCACATACTACATAAACTAGTGTTCATGTACTTTTATATATAATTCTTGTAAATATAAGCCTACCCCGTTTAAGTACTTTTGAAGTGACAGGTTCAGGGGTGTCTGGTGAAGTTGTGTCTGCCCCATCATCCACCAACTGAATCTAAAGTGACCACAGAATAAAAGATGTTGTATAATTTCCAATTGCATGCACAGGCAGAGAAATAAATGCAATTCAGTAAACATAGCTTATTATCTCAACTTATTACAAGTGTTATGTTGACCTGTGACTGCCGCACAAATATCCCATGGTTCTCCAGGCAGGTGAAGTAGCGCTTGCCTTGCACTGTGCCATCGTTCTTGCCTTTAGGCTCCTCTAAGATAACCCCCACCCATTTCCCAGAGGCAAAAAGTGTGTTGCCAATGTAGGCCACAATGCCACGATGACCCTTTCCAATGACCTCAACCAGGGAGCCAACCTTTACTGGCCGTCCTCCTCCATCTGAACTCATTCTGCTGCTGCCACTGCTAGTGGTCTAAGAGACAAGTGTACAAAAACATTGGAAACAGTTAAGGACAAGGTAACATTTTTAAATGAATGTTTAAAATATTAAAATATTTATCAAGAAATAAAAAGTTACATTACTGTACAAGTCTTAGGTACCTCACATTTATCAATCTGCTTATTTTGGTAGTAAACACCTCTTTAAATTAGTACTAATAACAAATATTGTGTCGATGTTGTCATATAAAGCTTTCCAGATGTCTTCTTGTGGGACTCCTGGATTATTTTTACTTATCGTACAGTACAGTGCATTGGGTATACAGTACCTTATTGAGTTACATCAAGTGAGGTGCTGAAGGAGTTTATTATATCTATTGTTTATTTAACACAACGATTGCAGAGTACAGGTGTAAAGAAATCCCAACCATATGACATTCTCCTTTTTTCTCACAGAAATAAACTAAAAACAGAATAATGTCTAGTGACTGTGTGCTTTTGCACAGCACTCTGTCCTGTAATTATATAGAGGAACAACAACGACCTCCATTGGGTCGATGAGGAGAACTGAACGCTTACTATTTCCGTCGTGAACAGGCTCTGTAAAATGATTTAATGTGGTGGGGGTGGGGGGGTGGGGGTGAGTCCAGGAGACATCCTAATATCTTATGTTGTCTGTGATGGCCTGTCCAAAGTGTTTTTCTGCTTTTTGCCCAGTGAACACTAGGGGCAGGTACCAGAGCCCTCACAACACAAAAAAAAGCCTAGAGAATGAATAAAATCATCTTACATGCCTTAAATAAATGGCACAGCATACACTATATTGCCAAAGTATTTGCTCACCCATCCAAATTATCAGAATCAGGTGTTCTAATAACTTCCATGGCCACAGGTGTATAAAATCAAGAACCTAGGCATCCAGACTGCTTTTACAAACATTTGTGAATTCCAGCGTGGAACAGTAATAGTATACCCCCTGTGCATCCAAGCCATACATCACCAAGTGCAATGCAAAGAACCGGATGCAGTGGTGTAAAGCACACTGCCACTGGACTCTAGAGCAGTGGAGATGCGTTCTCTGAACTGAAGAATCGCACTTCTTCATCTGACAATCTGATGGACGAGTCTGGGTTTGGTGGTTGCCAGGAGAATGATACTTGTCTGACTGCATGGTGCCAAGTGTAAAGTTTGGTGGATGGGGGAATTATCGTGTGGAATTGTTTCTCAGGAGCTGTGGCCCCTTAGTTCCAGTGAAGGGAACTTTTTGGACAATTCCATGCTCCCAACATTGTGAGAACAGTTTGAAGCTGGCCCCTTCCTCTTCCAACATGACCAGTGCACCAGTGCACAAAACAAGGTCCATAAAGACATGAATGACACCATGAGTCTGGTGTGGATGAACTTGACTGGCCTGCACAGAGTCCTGACTTTAACCTGATTTTTGGGATGAATTAGGGCGGAAACTGGGAGCCAGGCTTTCTTGTCCAACATCGTGTGACCTCACAAATGCCCCTCTGGAAGAATGGTCAACTCCTAAACCTTGTGGACAGCCTTCCCAGAAGAATCAACGTTGTTCTAGAAGCAAAAGGTGTTAGGTAGGATTGGGATGTCACTTGAGTTCATGTGTGAGCCAAGGCAAGTTAGTGGTTACTTTTGGCAATATAATTTGGCAATATAATATAGTGTTTCTACATACACTTACTACTTGTTTAAAAATAACTATCTTCAACAGTTATCGGCTGTAGTCTATTGTTTCTTTTCTTTTTTTATAACCCATTACTCCCCATTACTACCCCATAGGACCACAGCAAAGCAGGTATTATTTTGATGGTGTATGATTTTTCAGCACTTTAGTGACCATGTGTTAGTGTGTTGTAAAATGACACCCAAAAAACGATGTCCAGTTCCAATATCCCAAACATCATTAGCACACTGTGCAGCAACAAATGAGCTACCATCTCTGATTTTACATTTACAAGGTGGCAATAAGGTAGTTTTGTCTATTAGTAAACACAGTTGGTGGACAGTATTAAAAATCTCAAAAGCACTCATACGAGCACAATACATATTAACACACTGCAGTGCTGAGAATCACTACCCAAGTAATACCTGCACTGCGGTCGACCTGACCATTGAAGTACAAAGTAAAAGTGACTAATAAAGTATTTAGAGAAACAAGTGCAGTCTGTAACTGTAGAACAACAAAGTGCATTTATATGGTAAGTGGACCAATTAGACCATTAGAAAATACACACACTATTACAATAAAAAGGTGAAAATAAAAGTAAAACTTGATGTCTAGTGCACTCAGTATTGTGTAATAGTTGCAATTTATGGTAAATTGTAAGGTGTATATGTGAAATTAGATATAGAAAATGATTTGATTAAGGTGCATACCCTGCAACACTAACTTAAAAATTAATAAATCAGTTAAATTATGTCAATGTACAAAAATAGATAGCATATAAGTGGAATTTTAAACCTGACCATGGAATTTCTTAATTTTAAAATGTAATAACAATTAATAACAATAGAATCAAACCTTTACACACATTATCTTGCTAAGAAATATAATTAAAGATAAAATGACTTTTTGTCTTAATAACAATTACATTTAACCATTTAAATGATGCATGTAGACAGTTTAAACAATTTAAAAACTTAAGAAATTGATTTTTTCAGATTGCCTCTGTGCCACAAATACTGTATTGGCCCGATTCAGGACCCCGTCCTTCTGTCTGATGAGCACACAGAGATTAGGATAGTCCTAGTCTAAAAGACCTAAATCTGCAGTAACCTTTGGAATTTGTAGATGTCAGCAGTAGAAATGTGTTATTGCAAACAAGTATTAAAAAACATTTTGCTAACAATCCGATTGTTCTAATTTGGTTCATTGGTGCAAAGTAAAATCGGTCCAAGTCATTATTATTCATTAAAGGCCATGCAGATTGAAGTAGTAAAAAATACAAAAGAGAATAGTGAAATCATAATTTAATGAATTTAGATAAGTATTTCTAAAAGTGAAGGATCCACATTGCCCAAGGCCCTGAAATATAAATGTAGATAAAAGGGCTAAAGTTCCAATTATGTTCCACTCTGACCTACATCCAAAGTTGGGTTTTACTAAAATGTGACACGTTTTTATCATTGTGCTGTTATTAGTAAACTGTATGTATTTGAAACTTGCTAACGAAGTCCATTTCATTATTGTACACATTGGTTCAATATAAAATCAGTGTTCATAAATGAAAACAATATAAAACTTTCTTAATATTTAGAACTCCTACAACATTTACAATCTATTAAAATATCAAAACCACATTATAACATATACCTTACTATTTTACAGAAATGCAAGATACTTGGTAAACTTGGAGGCCCAATATGTACAAGACCCAAGAGTCTTGTAATGGTATTATTGGATGACATCATGATGTCATTTCAGCTTGTTTCCGGTCATGCCATTCTCCTCTAGGGAGTAATATGCGCTCCTGCTGCTCTCCCCAAAAGCAATTCTGTTTTGCATGATAAAAATAAAAGTGTCCTATACTCCTAAACACTTAAAGGTATTTTTTTCTTTTTCAGAGAACTAAAAAAAAGAGCAGATTAATTTGTATTAATATATTCAGGTGTACACGAGAGTAAGTAAAAGAGATGTCACTCACCCTGCTGTAATTGTGTCTTTTGATCTGAGCCATGCCACTCCAGTGTTGTTGATAAAATCCAGTGTCCTAAAATATGGTCTTATCTCTTCTGTCCCTTTCACATTCCCTGCCTTCCCTCCCATACATCAGCAATTACCATGCCTCATCTTTCTGTCCATAGAGACAATACGGCAGGATGATGCTATGACATATGACTCGTCATGACTTGGTCCAACAGAACCGAGGCAGATCCAGAAAAAGGCCAACACTATTCTCAGTGAGCAGAGGAGACAGCGGATGGCGTCTGGAACAGGTAGTGGGTGTGTAAGCTCTATGACTATGTGACAGGTTAGCTTATGTGTGAAAGCTGTATGAAGTAATAAGTCTGACAGACTGAACAATGCATATGGATGGATGGATGTGCGTGTGTGTGTGACTCCGTCCTGATTGGTGAGTCTGTATGAAAAGCAATGCTACTGCGCTAGTGTCTGTGCTTTCTGCAAAGGAAGCAATTACTAATGCTGGGTCCTAAAGCCCATCCACACGCAGAATTTACGAGAACACGGTCAGGACGCGACAAAGCAATAATGAGAGGCGTTCTGTCACTAAAGACCCTGTCTGATATAATGTAATGCACAATGAAAACCCTATTGTATATATAGTGAACTGTACATTTTAGCCTGAAGATAAATCGGTGACAAAACAGTGTAACAAGTTCAAAATGATTAAATGAATTAATTATCAATAACCAATGATTGAACTTATGGAAAGAAATCCACAAAACTGCAAAAAAGACCATTCTTTAGGAACAGTAGAGTCTGCATACATTTCATTTCCCTTTATTATACCTGTTCACACAATTCTACTTTTAAAACACTGCCCAAAATGCAAATGCATTTTAGTGTTGCACTTCTATACATTTTATTAAAATTCAATTGATGTGTGCTGATTACACATTAATATACAGTACGCTGTATATTTACATCAAACGTCATTTAGCCAATGCCATTTTTGGGGGAAAAAATAAGCCACTTCCAATTTCGGTAAAACATGTTTAGCAAGTCAAACTAATCACAGATCTGAGTAGCATCATCCTTCATTTAGCTATACTTAGATTAAATGCCTTTACACACTACACAAAGTGTGGTTTATGTTTCTGTAGTATTATAGCTAAGAATAAATATGCTCAACTGGAAAGGGCACTTTAAGACTAACTTATCAGAGGAAAGTGGCCTCTCTATTCATCCTTCAGTTTTTCCTCAGGACTGCTTCACTACAACACAACTCTTAACAAAATGCTAGAGACAGTGCAGCACATAGTCTGAGCATATTCACACACACACACACACACACACACACACACACACACACACACACACACACACACACACACACACACACACACACACAAACAGGATTAACTCTCCTTTATGAGCTAAAACTGCAATGCAGCCCATTATTTACAAATTCTGCACGGAAAGCAATTACAAACAGGTGGAATGCATTAACTGTTAACAGTCAGAGCCCATGACTAGAACATGATTCTTTATCTGGCTTATAATACGTGCTGTAAAAACCAATGTTACCCAATTTGCAATTTGCTCTTCTAGATGCATAGTATACTTCAGCATAACGGCAGTCCTTTTATTTCCTGGAAAGTATCCCAGCTCAGCCTATAAAATAGACCCATCAACAAATAATACTGCTGTACAATAAAGGCTGAACAGCTAGGTAAATAATAAAGAGGTATCTTGCTACTGGCGAATTCAAATGATTTCAACATAAACAAAATTAAAGAAAAATATTTAAGACCATTTTAACACCTTAGCCAAGCTAAATAGGAATATTAACGAAACTGAAGAACATGTCTCTCTGCAATCTAGTAGCAGCAGGCTTCCTACGCAGGTCCTGGGTTTAGTTGCAGGGTGCTTGTGGGGTGGTCACAGAACTTTACTGCAAGAGTCTGTTTTTCCTTTTTGTGCCTGCATGATGAGTCTCAGATGTATGCATCAATGCAAGAAGAAAAAATATATTAGTAGTTATATAAATTTATATACATATATATAATAAGGTTTTTTTTTGTTTGTTTTTTTTGTTAATTTTTGTAATCTTTGTTTAACTTTGTTGAGTTTAACTTTGCTTAAAGTGTTAAATCTCGGTTTGCACAGCATAATGGCATACTGGTCACCACACCACTCTCTATGGTGTTGAGTGTCCTTGAAATAACACAAAGATGTTATCAATGCTGCAAAATGTCTCTGTATAATTTAAACGTAGATATGCAAAATAATAGCTTTCCATAGCTATTTACACAGAGAAAGACACAGACCATATTAAAACAGTTGTCAGTAAAGAAACAATCAATCAAACAGAAGAATCAAGAATGTACACAAAAAAGACTAAATATGCTTGGTTCTGTCACTAAATATGCTTGGTTATGCAAACCCTTTAAAATTTTGGCAATGTTAAAAGTGGAAAAAGTAAATACAGAATATACGAAGTGTCGTCTTAATAATGTTTTCATTATATATATATATATATATATATATATATATATATATATATATATATATATATATATATATATATATATATATATATATATATATTTGGAATAAGTCCTCTGAAAGTTGCATTCCACTAATAAATATTGATCTGAACGTATTGGCACAGCCTTACAATGATAATGCTATCTGTTTGCAGTATGCAGCAGGGCCCATAGCAACTTAAATGAGTTTTTTTCCCCTTCTTAAATACTTTTACATAGATTTTGTTAGCAACAGAAGTTATTTAGTTCGTGAATTCTTTTAATTTGATATAAAACGAGAAAATATGGGGTAGAATTGATACATATCAATAGTTTTTACCTTAAAAATTGCCACTAAATGCGTTTTTAAATGCATCTTTAAATGCAACGTTTTTTAAGTCCTACAGGGTATACGCACTGAATTTAGCTTTTGTTTTTGATGTTGTATCACGTTACATCCACTAGATGGGGCACAAAAGGAGGACTGAATCTATCATTATGTCCATAGTAAGTCTGTTACATTAGACAAACCATTCTTATCTAATATAAGCGCCATACTTTTTGTTGAATTTGGTCTATTACGTCTCAGGTTGGTGCAATAGTGATACGAAAATAAATAAATAAACATGTGCATTAAAAAAAACATCTTAATGAATAATAAAACATCAAAAAATTGATACAAAAATTGATTAAAAAAAATCTTAATTGATACAAGTTGTTTTGACTTTGAAAATCTAATTTGACCCTCTCATTTCCCAGTTGCATAATGTCTATAATTTTTGCACAGGCCTTTTGTGGCAGGAGTAATGGTGTCTAGCGTCCAGTAAAAAATCCAGAGTTTAACCCACCACGGGACTGACTTGAGTGACTTTTCAACAAGTAATGCTCAATACTGGGCAACCATTCAGTTTTAGTATAATCCATCCATCATCTTCCGCTTTAGCCTCTACTAGGGTCGCGGGGGGATGCCAATCCAGGGGAGAATGTATCAGGCGCTGGGCAGATACGCCCAGGACAGGGCGCCAATCCATCACTGGGCACACACTCACTCACACACACACACACACACACACACAAACAAACTCTATTTGGGGTAATTTGGAGAATTCAAATGACTTGATCCATGTTTTTGGACTCTGGGAGGAAACGGAAAAACCTGGAGGAAACCACCGTAGACACATGGAAACTCCACCCAGATTGGGATTCGAACCAGGATTCCCTAGCACTGAGAGGCAAACGTGCTAACCACTAAGCCACTGTGCTGCCTTGTTTTAGTATTATTTCCTTTTAATTTAGTCTTATTTCCTTTTTTTAGCAATCCTTAAGAATGTCTGTGCTTACAGTTGGCTGCCTTATTCACAGCAGTCATTAGGTATTCTAGAAGTATTTAGTATTTCGATAATATCCCAATAAAATCTGGTAAATGTATTTGACAGTTTTAATCACTAATTAGACTAATATTCAAAAGAATGAATAATAAAACAAAATTCTGAATGCTCAACATTGTGAATGATTAAACCAGTTGTTTTCCACATTCTTGCCTTTTGACCTCTTACAGTGAGTAGTCAGGTGACATTTATGCTCACATGGTTTTAGTTTGGTAAATGTTTAAATGATCCAATATAAAACAAAGTTTAAAAGATTGAAGTATCATAATTAATCTGAATGTTTTTTAATACATTCTGTTATTATTTTGACCCCATCTGGTGCTGTATTCATGAAACATACTGTATATAATATAAACAAAACAGAATATAAAGTTCACACTAGCTTTAGCCCCAGCATATTTAAGAACAATATGCTGTTTATACACTTATGAATCAATATTAATAATTTGATGTCACAAACGGTGTAAAATATTAGCCCATAGAATAAACATACATGGATTATACATAAATTACTTTACATTTCCAAAACTTGTGTACATTTTAATGACATTATCCACAAAACATCAGTTTGAAATTGAGCCAATGACTTAATTTAAGTTGAGTTCATCCATTATCTTCCACTTTATCCTCTACTAGGGTCGCAGGGAGGTTCCCCATGTCCATCCAGGGGAGAACGCTTCGGGCGCTGGGCAGATACATCCAGGACAGGGCGTCAATCTATCACTGGGCACACTCACTCACACAGACACGTACACATACACACTCTATATGGGGCAATTTGGAGTACTCAATTGACTTGATCCATGTTTTTGGACTGTGGGAGGAAACCGGAGAACCCGGAGGAAACCCACGCAGACACGGGGAGAACATGGAAACTCCACCCAGCTGAGAGGCGGACGTGCTAACCACTAAGCCACCGTGATGCCTGAGTTGAGTTTATTGTACTCAAATTTGTTTTGAATCAGAAGTCATTAAACTGACAACAAATTTGAGGGTTCTATGTAATATTTAATTGAGTTAATCACAGGGGTCATAATATTTCAGATTATTATTATAATGTATACTGTAGTGTATTTGTTTTCTTATTTTCTGAGTCCTGTTTGTTCTCTGTTCTATATTGGTTAGGACCATTACAGAACAGGTACAGTGAGGCAAAAACGTATTTAGTCAGCAACTGATTATGCAAGTTTTCCTACTTAGAAAGATGAGAGAGGTCTGTAATTTTCATTATAGGTACACTTCAACAATGAGAGAAAAAATGAGGAAAAAAAACGTTTCCTGAATGTCTTCAACAAGTCTGGACACACTGTAGCTGGTATTTTGGCCCATTCCTTCATGCAGATCGTATCTAGAGTGGTGATGTTTTGGGATTGTTGCGGGGCAACACAGACTTTTAACTCCCGCCACAAGTTTTCTATGGGGTTGAGGTCTGGAGACTGGCTAGGCCACTTGAGGACCTTGAAATACTTTTTACAGAGCCACTCCTTCGTTGCTCGAGAGGTGTTTTTTATCATTTGTAATGCTGGAAGATCCAGCCATGATCCATCTTTAATGCTCTCACTGATGGAAGGAGGTTTTGTCTTAAAATCTCACGATACATGGCCCCATTCTTTCTTCCCTTAACACTGATTAGTCGTCCTGTCCCCATTGCACAAAAACAGCCACAAAGCATGATGTTTCCACCGCCATGCTTCTTCCTCCTCCAAACACGAGTTGAGTTTTTACTTAAAAGATTTTGGTTTCATCTGACTACATGATATTCTCCCAATCCTCTTCTGGATCATCCATATGCTCTCTGGCAAACTTCAGACTAGTCTGGACATGTACTGGCTTAAGCAAGGGGACACGCCTGGAACTGCAGAATTTGAGTCCCTCATGGAGTAGTGTGTTACTGATACATTACCACGAGAAGAGATTCTGCGTGGGGCCCCAGATCAAGGGAGATTGATTGATTGATTGATTGACTAATATACTTTATTAACCCCACAACTGGGAAATTTAAAAAGTGAGAAAGATCAGGTGTTATACATTGGGAAAGGAAAAAAAAAAACCCAAACAATGATTCATTTAATGCGGTGCTCAGGCCATTTTGCCAGACCAGAGGAGTAAGCTGTGGATGTGTGATAGGGTGGGGGGGTTTGAGTCTGTGTTTTCAGTTCGCAGATGGCACAGCGACACAGCATTTGGGCCGAATCAGCAAAATAACACTTTATGTTTAGGCGAGGCTCACAGAAATTTAGCATGAATCTCTCTGTCTCAGTCCGGTCTCCAAAAGTTTCCAACCTCGTTTGCAGCGCCAAAAGCATCTCCAAGATGGTTTCCATGTTGCGATTAATAGTCACAGTCTGAGTTCCATTGGCTCTACCCATCACATCAGCCATATTGGGCAGCATGAAGGGACGTTGGACACCTGAACAAACACTTCTAATTTCACGATATTCCAGGGCAATGCCTAATCCAATCAGCAGAATCCCCGTAATCATAAATCCAATTAAGAATAAATCCTTGATGTCTTCAACGAAAAGTGGAGCCAGGCACACAACATGCCACTTCCCCCAAGCGTCCATTGTATATCCAGCTGCAAATGTTCCGTCAGGACAGGTGGGTTCCCCTGAACCCTGGCTTCTCGCTGAAAAGATAGTGTCAATAGCAATGAGAGTCCATTTAATTAATTCCATGATTTTCTTGTTTCGATGAGCAGTTGCTAAAAGAGTCCTTGCAAATGAGACAACACAGAGAAGCCAAGAAGGGTTTTGATAAGAGACCCAGAGGGATACAAAAATGCGACCACCTTCCACGAGAGCAAAGAGAGAATCAATGGTATGTATGTCTTCCATTTCCGTACAATTGCTGCCACAGTTGATTTATTCACTCTTCCCAGTCTTGTGCAGGTCCACAATTTTCTTCCTGATGTCCTTTGACAGCTCTTTGGTCTTGGCCATAGGTGAGTTAGGAGTCTGTGACTGTTTAAGGTGTCTTTTGATAACGCGGTCAAACAGGTTCCATTAATACAGTAAGAAGTAATGAGTGCTCGTCAGAAGAGCTTAAAGAAGAAGTTATAGGTCTGTGAGACACATAAATCTTGCTTGTTTGTGGGTGACCAACTAATTATTTTCCATCATAATTTACAAATAAATTATTTAAAAACCCTACATTGGTTTTTTTTCCATAGTTCATAGTGTACCTATGATGAAAATTACAGTCCTCTTTCATCTTTTTAAGTATGTAAGTTCATCTTGCATTAGTAGCCGACTAAATACTTTTTGGTCCAACACAACAATTGGGTGGTGTATGGTTTATTGATAGTTCTGCAGTGACACTGATGTAGTGAGAAGGTTTTAGTGAGTGAGTTCATTTTCCTGACCATTAGAGAACAGAGTAATAGGAACTAACACACAATGTATTGTAGCCCACAATCAGATGGACTACTGTCTGTAATTTTAGAACTACAAAGTCCATCTTTATGGTTTGTGGAACTGATAAAAAAAGCAATAATTGAAGCAAAAAGGATGTGTGTCCAAACTGTTAGATTGAGCTCCATAGGACTATGAAATATTTATTTTTTATATTGTAAAAATGTAATTAAAAATCTGTCTTTATTTACATTCTTCATTGAATTTAACTATGACATCACATTAGTGGCTTAATATTTTTTTATTATTTAAAATAGTAACATCCAAAAAGAACATTGGCTATAGTCAGTAAAAGTAGGTTAAAGTAAATTAAAATAATTTGATTATGTTTAAAATTGAATAAGAAAATATACGCAACTATTTTACTCTCCAAATGGCATTGCTAAAGCTTCTCCAGTTTTAATGTTATACGCATATTTAAACACCAAAAAATTAATCAAAGAGGCTGGAATTGATGGCCACACAAATTCCAACTCTTTAACAAATCCAAGTCTTTGGTAAAGTTTATGAGCATCAGACTGTACCAAAGAAGTAAAAAGCACAATCCTCTGTACTGAATGATTGATTGCAAACAGCAATGCAGTCTGACAGAGTGCTTTGGCTAGTCCTTGGTGCCGAAACTCCTTTTTTACAGAGATCCTTTTTAGTTCCCATGCTCCTGGTTCCTCCACACAGGGTAATATTGCCACAGTGCCTATGATGGAACCTTTATATTCTGCCACCCAGAAGCAGCTAACCTGTCCTGGCTGCATGTAAGAGGTCCGAATATCCGCCAAGTCTTCACTGAGGCCGAGTTGTATTCCTTGATCAAACAGGTAATGTACAACAAACCGACCGGCGAAAAGTACTATACTAAGACACAGTAGTGATTCCAGGACTGAAGCAAGGACATAGAAAAAAAGGAAGAAGAGTCCAAGCAGTGAGGTATGAACCCAGAACTGTTTCAAAGCTAAGAGACATACAGCTCCCACATGCTCTCTGAAGCCAGTGGAGTACAATTCTCGAACAGCAGAGTAGTCTGTATCCTGATACACCCGGATTTGGTACCTCATCTAAAATAAAGAACAGAAAGAAATGGAGAGACATGTTGGCGCACAGGTTAATTGTGTAAGTGTGTTTAGACATTGATATTGAAAAATAAAATAGTATGTATTTGTTGTTTTGTATTATTTTTTCAAATTGATCATACAAACATATCACAATTACAAATGCGTCTCATAACTGTCTTTTCACTGTCTATATGAGGAGGATACAGCTTTATCTTTGTCAGCAAAAAAAAAAAAAACATTACCATAGGCAAACATGCAAAATAGGAAATGGAAACATGACTTCTGTATTTTTCAGTGTGTGCTTTAGAGGAAGCTACCTCCAAAACAAAAGTATAATTAAATTAACAACGTCCATTTGAGTACAATTTCATGCAATATTACTGCTGACAATTCCTGATTACAAAAAAAACATTAAATAGAAGAAAATGTCAATTACTTATATTACATACAGGAGAAGATCAGTAATATAGTGGAATATTGCAACTGTCAATTGAATAGAAAGCAAAAAGCCAGACATATTCACATATTTCAATGTTTAAAAGTTTATTTCATTTTATTAGCTGTGATACTGCAGGGGATTTAATGAGATTGGATTTAACCTTATTATGTGGTCATAAGGGCTCATATTGTTTTTTTTTTTTTGCTATTGCAGTTTAAAACTAAGAAAGGAATAACTTTCAACCTAGATTTTATTGGATTTTATTGCATTTAAAAAGTGAGAAAGCAGAAAAAAACATTTTACTATTAACAAATGTACACTTTATACTGATCTCAGTGCAAAAATAATACAAAGATAAATCAGGTAGCATTCACTCATTTATTTGTTTTCTGATCTACTTACTTTACTTTTACTTAAGGGTGGGAGGTGTTGGAGCTGTTCCAAAAGCAAGGAAACACCCTGGACAGGTCACTAATCATTCACAGGACAGACACCCAGGCAATTTTATATCTTAAGTTATAGGACTAGCACTTTTTTGGACTGTGAAAGTAAACAAGAGCTCCCTGAAGAAATTCACAAGACAGGAGCGCAAACAAACTCCAAACAGAATGGACAGTGTCAAACCGATGACAATTGTACTGTAAAGTGAAAGAGGTAAGCACAGCACTATTGTGTCAACAAATCTAGAAATATCTCTGTTTTAATTTACTGAGTGTAGTTTATGATTCTCTTTTATGTAACAGGAGGCAAACTACAAAACCTTGGCGAGTTGGGGTCTAGATTCACTAATACTTTGCGTATTTGCATACTTTATATATGAAATTTAATATATATAATTTTTACATACGTAATTTACATATACATATGCAAAATCTGCAGGGGGTTGAATACTACTTGGTGGCACTATATATATACATATACAGTGCCACCAAGTAGTATTTAACCCCCTGCAGATTTTGCAAGTTTACACATTTGGACTGTAGATTATTTTTTTTAAATTGTGAAAAGTTTAATTAGAGGGTCAATTAATATTCAACCCATCAAACCACCAGGATTTTGTTTGGTTCCCTCAAGTATTAAGAAGTAACTGAGGCATAAAGTACAATGAGCTTCACATGCTTGAATTAATTATGGTTTTTCCCACCTTTTCTGATTATAAAAGCCCCTTGCCAAATTTGTTAACCGCATTTCATGGTCAACATGGGAAAGACTAAGTAGCATTTCAAGGCAATCAGACAAAATCCTGGAAGGTCACAAGGCTGACAAGGGCTACAAAACCCGTTCCAGGGAGTTGAGCCTACCTGTCTCCATTGTTGGGAGCATCATCTGGAAGTGGAAGGCTTATGGAACTACTGTTAACCTTTCATGGCCTGGACAGCCTTTAAAAGTTTCCTCCCATGCTGAGTCTAGGCTTGTACGGATGATCCAAGCTGACCCAATGACAACAAGGAGATCTCTTGTCAGTGGGGACATTGGTTTCAATCAATACCATAAGTAACGTACTCCACGGCAATGGTCTCTGTTCCATGCGTGCCCGTGAGGTACCTTTACCTTCAAAGCGTCAAGGCAAGGCTCTTCTACAGATTACTCATGATCACTTGGAAGACTCTATGGCAGACTGGTTCAAGGTTCTCTAATCTGAGACCACACCCACACCCGGGATGTTTGGCAACAGGAGAGCACGGCATATAACCCCAAGAATACCATCCGTACAGTCAAGCATGGTGGTGCCAGCATCATGCTGTGGGGCAGCTTCTCAGCCAAGGGGCCTGTCAATCTGGTCCTCATCCATGGGAGGATGGACAGCACAGTGTACCTGGGGATTTTGGCCAAGATCCTCCACTACACCATCTAGGATCTTAAGACGGGTCGACATTTTATCTTTCAACAGGACAATGATGCCAAGCACAAGGCCAAGAAACCCAAGGCCTGGTTTAAGAGGGACAACATCAAGGTGTTGCTGTGGCCTATTCACTCTCCAAACCTTAATACAATTGGAAACATGTGGAAGGATCTCCACATGAGATGCCCAAAGAACTTAGACAACTTGGAGAAGATCTGCATGGAGGAGCGGACCAAGTATAGCATAGTATAGCTGTCTGACAAAGGACATAAAATGAATGTCTCAAAAGAGTTCAAAATGACCTGGAGTTTAATTTCTTGTGATAATAATGTTGGCTTTATGGGAAAGCAATGGATATTGTTATCGACAAACAATACCATCATTGGTTCAATATTGGGAACAGAAAGCCAGCATCTATTCTGTGTGGTTTGTATCTTTTCCTGGTGTCAAATGTTTTCTTTAAATTTAAATTAAAGTAAATGAAATGCTAAATTAAAAATAAAATGTAAATGCAAATGAAAAACTAGAAAATTTAAGAATTAAAATGTTAAATTTATGTAAAACTTTAACAAAACAAAAAAAATGTATGTAAAACTTTAATAAAAAAAGATTAAAATTAGCAAAAAAAATAATAATAATACAATTTAACCTTCAGTAGTTTTCTTCTCTACCTGATGAAAACAAATTTCATGAAATGTTTGCATTTTACATCTTCATTTTAAAAATACAACAAAATAAAAAAAATAAAAAAATTAATACAAAGGACAGAATTTCCCATTCGTTTGTTAACAGAATATAAATATGAATCGAAGGATAATTTTTTGAGGCAGCATTACTTCTGCTTGTAAGTCTTCTGCTCAGTTTGTTGCCCGTTGCAGATCAAGCCTGTACTCAAGTAGCGTAAAGTTTGTAACCTTTGCAAAAAACTCTGGGACAACAAACTCTCTGACCTTCGTGAATCCCATGTGCTCATACAGCTTCTGAGCATCTGTTTGAACAATTGATGTGTAAAGAATTACAGCAGGAAACCCTCTCTCTCGAGCAAAGTCAGCTACAGTTCGGCACAAAGTTTTGGCAATACCACGTCCACGGTGAGATTGCCTAACTGACATCCGCTTTAGCTCCATGCAATCCTTATTGTGTTCAGCAGGAAGGCAAGCCACTGTGCCCACCACCCGACCTTGGTGTTCGGCCACCCAGAAACAGGAATTGGTGGGCTCAATGTACATTTTCTTGATGTGGTTGAGGTCTTTGTTTAAAGATACTTGGATGTAGTTGGAGAATATGTAGCTGATTCCCTGCCGCCCTGCAGCAAGCAATAGTGTTATAGCCAGTATGGGCAACAAGATGGATTTGGAGCTGGTCAACAGTGCGCAGAACACTACAACTAGCAGCATTTGGAAATGTGGCTGCTTCAACACGTGCATACATGAGGATGGCACGTGCTCACTCATGCCAAGTGTAAAAATCTCCTTTACATCCTCAGCATCATCATCTGTATAATGGCGGATCTGCACTTCAGCCATCGCCTTCAAACCAAACAAATGCACAGTGCCACAAATTATTAGGTTAACAAAACTTGAATGTGAAAATGCAGTTGAGTGAAAAAGAGACAATAAATAGGATACCAATGACACATCAACAACAATAATCCAGGATCAGTGCAAATGTTCACAATCGATTCTAGGAAGACACTGGCCTCTGGCTAATAACTGACTATAAACAAAAAATATTAAGACCTTTGGTGAGAAATTGACAGAGAAACCTTAAGATACAGATGTTGCCACTATGAAAAAAAGATAAGAAACTCATCTAGTCTCACTAAAATGTTACAATAATAGATTTACTAATCCGTAATTGCTGTTCATTAATCGTTCATTAGAGATTTAACCAAACTTGTCAGTTTGACAGAAGTAATAGTTTTAACTATTTTCAGGTCATGTTAAATCAACACAGCTGGTCAAACTGTAAAGATTGTGTTGGTGTACAATATCTACACTGTAGTAACCAACCTTCTTCTCTTCATTTTATAAATCATCTGATTCTGTCCTAGATAAGTCACATGACATTAAAAAGCAGAAACAATTAATATACAAATCAAACTGTAAACAAGAGCATTGTCATTTTGTAAAATGAAAATTATTATTGACAGAGACAAATCAATAAATATTATGCTTTTATTAGTAATATAATTATTAATAGATTGTTACAAATCTAATTGCCTTGCTCTCAATCTAAAAACATTTTTGCTTAAGTTTTGACCTGCATTAGACAAGAAGGACACACTGTTTACAAAACAGGTTTTCAAACTTTTAACAAGGCTCTTACGCACAAGGTTCTTATGCTCTTGTGTCATTTTTTGTTTAGAGAAACTAAAAACAGTTTTTTGAAATGCAGATATTTATAATTTGAAACATATTTTAAACTGCATTTTTCATGTGGCAATTTTAACAAATTGGCAAATAGACTACAGCTTCTAGAACTGTACAATATTTAGATATTAAGCCTAAAAGATTACACACTCATAAATATATCATATGTATATGAAACAATTTCCACACCGTTATTCGCAACTCGTTTTTGTTTTGTTTTTGTTTCTGTCAATTAAATAAATTTAACGAAACTAATTAAGTCACGTTTCATAGTACGACGTTTGTATTAAACACATTACACGAGTTCATAAAACGAAAAGAGGTTAAAGAT
Organism: Corydoras sp. C115; assembly: GCA_019802505.1. Taxonomy (NCBI): domain Eukaryota; kingdom Metazoa; phylum Chordata; class Actinopteri; order Siluriformes; family Callichthyidae; genus Corydoras; species Corydoras sp. C115. The sequence continues at coordinate 9,409,838 of JAFMOC010000007.1, forward strand.
AATCTGAATGTTCTCACCTTTAATGAGTCTGTTGTTTTCACTCTGTGTTGAACTGTAAGGACAAGCGCAAATCGGCCACTCTCACGTGACATATAGGAACTCACAGTAAAAGTCTGTGTGTCCTCAGTATAGCTACGCAATACTTCAAATATATGTGGACAAGTAAATAACATACACATGAATCTGAATTTTGTTTAATTGTATACGCTCTAGGTTTGGCGAAACGTATTTTTAGAATAAATTATGGTTTACATGTAATATTAAATGGTGAATCTAAATACGTTTTTTTCTTCAGAAATGTTTCATCCTAAGGCGGCATGGTGGCTTAGTGGTTAGCACGTTCGCCTCTCAGCTCTAGGGATTCCCGGTTCGAAACCCCATCTGAGTGGAGTTTCCATGTTCTCCCCGTGTCTGCGTGGGTTTCCTCCGGGTTCTCCGGTTTCCTCCCACAGTCCAAAAACATGGATCAAGTTAATTGAGTTCTCTAAATTGCCCCATATAGAGTGTGTTTGAGTGTGTGAGTGTGTATCTAGCGATGGATTGGCGCCCTGTCCTGGGTCTATCTGCCCAGCGCCCGAGATGTTCTCCCCTGGATGGGCATGGGGAACCCCACCGTGACCCTAATATAGGATAAAGCATAACAATGAATAAATGAAAGAGTCCAAAAACATGAAAAAAGGTCAATTGAGTTCTCCAAATTGGTGTGTTTGTGTGTGTGTCTGTGTGAGTGAGTGTGCCCAGTGATAGATTGGCGCCCTGTCCTGGGTGTATCTGCCCAGCGCCCGAAGCGTTCTCCCTTGGATGGACATGGGGAACCCCCTGCGACCCTAGTAGAGGATAAAGTGGAAGATAATGGATGAACTCAACTCATGACCCTACTAGAGGATAAAGCGGGAGATAATGAATGAATGAATGTTTCATCCTATACAAAGGAAACTATGTCAATATACCTAATTATGATGGGAATGTATAGAATTATATAAAATTATGATTTTAACTTTAAGCCATGTATCATCTCTATAAATGTTTTAATATTCAAACATTTTTTTTACATTTGATATACAAAAATACAACAAAAATATTGGTGTGTTTTATGATGAGCCCTGTTATTTAGAAACTGAAAAACACTTTAAATAGTTGGCACAATCAAAATAAGACCGGATGGTTTAAGTAACACTATTGTACTAGGCTCTACAATTAGCAGTTTAACTGGTAACTAAGGTCATTAAAAGCTTGGATTAATTGAGAATTTATTAAAGCCTAGTCTTTGTTAAGGGTCATAGTTGATCCACTTTGGGCTGATCATGATAAGATTCAGAGTCAGGGATAATTCTGGTATGTTAAGCTCAAGAACAATAACCACTGCCAGATGTGCATGATATCTAATTTTTAGGTGTATTGTTTGTTAACTAGTCATGATTCAGACTATTTAACAAATAGTTAAGTAGCTAAACTGGCTAAACTGCGCTGGTCGACCAACACCACTGCACTTTATAAAAAAGGACAGAGCAGACTGTATATACTGTGGAAATTAAGGTCGTTTGGGATGCGGGGGCCACTCCTCAGGACCTTTTTTTGACACTGTGGTGGCATCAGCCATATTTTATGGAGTGGTGTACTGGGGCAGCAGCATCACGAATGCAGACAGGAATAGACTGGCCAAACTCATTAGGAAGACCAGCTCTGTCCTACGGGAACCCTTAGACCCAGTGCATGTGGTGGGAGACAAAGAGGATGCTAAAGAAGCTAGCAACTCTTGTGGACAATGAATCCCACCCCATGTATGAGACTCTAGTAGCACTAGGCAGCAACTTCAGTGACAGGCTGCTTCTTCCGAAGTGTGTTAGGGAGTGTTACCGCAGGTCCTTCATTCCTGCTGCAGTTAGTTTGCACAATCATCACTGCCAACCAAACTAAAAACTACATTGTGCAATAAATGTATCATTGATGGTGCAATACATTTTAATCGTCTGTTATACCTTTCTGCTGTTTAATCAAATATTAAACTGTATCATATGTACAATATTTGTTTCATTTTATTCTGTTATATAGGTTGTACATAACTCAAAATTAGAATTTATCATATATATATATATATATATATATATATATATATATATATATATATATATATAGTTTGTTTGTTAAACTTCTTTTTAATTGCTAAATACCTTTTTTTGCCTTTTTCTAATGTAAGTTACTGCTGAGAACGTGAATTTCCCCATTGTGGGACAAATAAATGTCTACCTTATCTTATCTGATCTATTGGTACTACAATTGATCAGTAAATAACTGTCACCTAACTCAGTTTACCAGTGTTTCAAAAAAAGTAACCTAAAATACATTATTTAAATAGGAAAATATATTTAAATTCTTTCCAGAAATGCTTGCAAGATTTCTTAGCTTGGAGCTTAGCGTTTTGGGTGAAGCAGAAATTTAAATTCCACGCTCCAGAGATGGAAAATACCATTCAGATTACTACCATTAAAAAGTGTGAAAACATGAGTTATCTGCATATATGGAATAATAGTACTGACCTGAAAATTTGTATTTTGGACAAAAGCTGCCTCTATGTATATTTTAGCAGGACAATGCCAAGCTGCACTTTGCAAGTGTTCCAATAGTATGGCTACATAGACATTGACGTTGGCCTGGCAGATCTCCCAGTGCAAATCCCTCTCTTATTGGAAATATATGGCATGCCACGAAGAACAGAATATACAGTGCGGATCCCAAGCTAATAACTCAAATCGTGTACACAGTAACAATTTCATGAAAGAATGAAATCCCATGTCTCATTTTTATTGTGGCAGTGAAGCTTTTATGTTTATTTCAAACCTACTTCTTTCTTCATTTTCCTGACCCTTTGCTGAAGAAAGAAACTGGTAAAAGCATATCTTTATGGTCTCTATTTTGTATGTTGTATTACACTACACAACATAAAACTTTAAAACACACCCAAAAAATGTAAAATATATAAAATAATAACAACAACAACAACAACAACGTGGGTGCTTTAGGTTAGTCTAAAATAAGCAACAAGATTAACAGGGAATCAAGAATCAGGTTCATTAGGATACAACATATATAATATAACAGTATTAATATATAAATATCATATAATTAAAGCGGGTTTGATTTAATCATTTACAAAAATGTAGACATTTACATAGATTACATAAAAGTCTTTTTAAAAAATTCTTCAAATACACCAGCGACACTGCAGCAACTATATGATAATTTTTGGGACACCCTATTATTACACCCACAGAAGCTTTTATGACATTTAATTCTAAAAAAAAAAAAAAGAGAACTAATCTTGAGGCGTCTTGAGACAAGAGGGCCTGTCTTACAATTTCTGTTCTTAACACAAAGCAAGGTTTATAAAGGCATAGTTGGGTGATTTTGGTGTAAATCGAGAGAGTGATGTCTCTGTAATGACTTAACTGTTCATTATTTTCTTTCCTTCTTGCATTTCAGTTTATTCCAGGTTAATGTAACCAGCAAACATGGTGATGATAAGTATAATGGAAAAGCCAAGTAACAAACCAGCATTTTGAAAAAGAAAGAATATGATCTTCTCCTTTGGGCTTCTGGCATGTGAAGTCATTATAAGGTTCATCTCTGGAAACTAAAATAAAGCATATAGTTAAAGCACATGTTAATTTACAATATTCTATAATCAACTACATCTATGTCAGACCCATGATTTGGTTTGTGCTGTAACTTAAGAAAGTATTAAACACACACACACACATTCAGAAGGAATGTATATCTATTATTGTATATGCACCATGCACAGGTGGATAGTATTGCATACATATTGTCTGTACCATTTAGTTAAGGCTTCCATCTGCAGTCAATAAAACGCATCCAATGCTGAAGATCAGGTGGTCTGCATATATATATATATATATATATTTTTTTTTTTTATTATGTTCTGTGTGGTTGAATTCAGCAATGCCCGCAATTACCCACATCATGCCTTGCCTAAAAGTAATAAACATACATTTGCTGCTATTTGAGTGATGTGTAGAATTGTAAGCCACAGTCTTTGCACCTTTTAAAAGGTCATATTGGATGTAGCTTACCATATCTGCCAGAGCAATGTAGAGAAACATTCCACCAGCAATGGCAAAGATCACATTTGGAGCAAAGCTGCTGCCCAGCAAAATACCCAGTATCAATCCCAGGTAACAACACATAGCTGAGAGCAAGTTAAAGAACACTGCTTGAGGAACACTTAAACCTGAGCTCAGCAAAATCACAAAGTCACCTAAGATACAAATAAAAAAATTAGACAATAAAAACCCGAAAAAAATGTAAATGACTCTTAACATTTGGTTTGATATGAGCATTCATCTTACCCAACTCATGAGGGAACTCCTCACAGACAATGGCTATAGAGGTACTAAAGCCAGTGAGAAGAGACAGCGTGAAGGATGCGCCAATAGCTAGCCCATCTATAAAGTTATGCAGTGCATCACTCAGAGTAATCATCCAGGCCACTGTTTTGATATTTGATGCATGTTCTCTTCGGAGCCAGCGACAGGTGAAAAACAGGCAAGCTTCCTAAACATTGGTGCATACACACAATGATTACAAAGAACAGTAAAGACATGGAATACTTGGGAGGGTGAACATGTTTAATTTACGTTTTGTTTTGTTTTTTTAGTTGTCCAATATGTTTGCCTGTATGACACTGTGATTGAGTAGTGGCCTCACACCTATGGGTGTTGGAATTGGCTTTAGTACTCCTGATTCTAATGTTGTTTTTCTGGAGAAATGCTACTTATTTCAATGTACACTTGCACCTTATTCATGATTTACTTAGTTACAGTTAAAACAAGACTGTGGACAAGTTAAAACAAGACTTCCCTATGGACAAGTACGTTTAAAAAGTGTGTTGGAGTGTCATACTTAGATTAAAATTTTAATTAGCAAATGATTAAAGGAAATTAAAGGAATATTAGAACAAACCCACAAGATAAAATATATAAAAATTAAGCACATGCAGTTAAAGCACCTGTTCATTGACTGGATTCATGGCTGGCTGGCTTAACTTCTTACTTAGGCTATTTGGTGAGACATCACTGGTGATGTTTGTGAAGGTTTCACTTCTTGTATTGGTAATGACAATGTCATTGCTGAAGCTTGTAATGATTACTTCACTGCTTTGCATTGAAGGAAGGTTGTTATGGTAATGCTGCAAAAATGATAAAATGAGATGCATCAGGGAGATATGCATCCATTTGCAGCACATTATATGACTGTAGCCCTGGGCCAAAGGTTTTAAACTGGAAATGTACAACTAAAGTTTTGCAACTGACATGTAATTGTTAATTACCCTTACTGACACAATTGCATGTCTTTCAGCTGTTTGTCCATAACACTTGGCCATGAGCTGCAGTGGGCTGCAAATGTATGTTTTTATACATGGACAATGATTCACAGAAATGTAATGTTTCTTTAATAAAATTCTTACCAGAGTTGTCAAACCTTACCTCCAAATCAGATTTTAATAACATTTTTAGAACTCGTTCAGTAAAGAACAAAAGGTAGAATCCTCCAAATATTCCAACTGCTTTAGTCACATAGTTATCAACTTTTGGGTCAAATCCAAGAGCCTGTTAAATTAATAAAAACAAAACTTGCTAATAATACAGTATTTAGTTTGTAAGTACCCCTAACACACACACACACACACACACACACACACACACACACACACTTGAGACTTACCTCAGGAATAAGCTGCAACACAGCATTGGAGAATAATGTTCCTATGGCCACCCCAATAAAGAGGGTTAATACTTTTGGAAAGTATGATTTCTTTGTGAATGGAACAAAGATTAACCCTAGTAGAGAGGCCAAGTTAATTACTGTCACAGCCAGAAAACCATAACCCCAAACTGAAAAGAAAAGAAACATCTAGATTTTAATCATGATGTAAAACAGACACTACAGTCATTGTAGGTTTATTGTTTATGAAATATTGAATTAAATAGTAGTCTGTGGAAGTAAATCAACGCCTTCCACAGACTACATAATTTATTTGATTGTATTTGTAAAATAGGCTCTTATTACTTTAATAAGTTTGGATTTTTTATCTTTCACTTGTTTTTTCTCTATTTGGTTGGGTCTGATTCACATAGATAGGACTTCTAAATATTGTATGAATTGTATTGTATTGCTCACCACTGGCAGTATTACCGGTAATCCAGAATGGTACTACATCGCCTCTTATTGGGTCCTAGTGATATTATTTGTAAATTTGTGTAATCTGGTGCAGCTGTGAGTGTTTATTGTTGAATTAGTTTTCATTTACTTTTATTTAGTTTATTTAGTTCTATTAGATTTTGCTGTGTGTGTGTGTATTGTTATATGTTCATCCTTTTGTAAGTTTATAAGTGTGTAGGATGTTAGAACTTGGCTTTATGGTGTCGTCTGCAATAAAAACTACTTTCAAACCACCTTTGGCTGTGGATTCTGTCCTTCCTAGCCATCATGGTATCATCAGATCATGACAGAAATAGGTTATTACAACAAATATTATTAGATATATAAAGTTACATATAAACATAACATATACAATTATTTTGGTGATTTTAATTTTTAATGCAGCATTCATGGTTTTGTTCTCACAATATTTTTAAAACTTTTGTTCTACCTAATGTTTTTTCTAGAAATCCTTCCACACAATAGAGAAAAATGCCTTTTAACTACTAATTGCAATGTTTTCCCACCAAGGTACAAACATCATATACAATTGACATCATATAATAATGAAATCCCCCCCCATCCCGTGACCCTAGTAGAGGATAAAGTGGAAGATTAATGGATGGTTTGTTTTGTTTGTTCTTTTGGTTACGGTTATTTTTGCCACCCTTTATATAATTCACTTTATAATTAATAATAATAACAATAATTACAATAATATTTATTATATATATTATAAATATTTATTAATATTTAATTAATAATAATAATTATAATAATAATAATAATAATAATAATAATAATAATAATTATTATTATTATTATTATTGTTATTATTAAAAAATTAAAAATGGGGTGCAGGATCAGATAACGATCAGATTTGATAATTCCACAGTGTAGCTGGTTTTCTCCATAACTACTGACTTGTGGTGTTCTCATTTGTAAGTCACTTTGGATAAAAGCGTCTGCTGAATGACAATGTAAATGTAATAATAATAATAATGTTATTCATTTCTTTATTTTATGTTTTACTGTTGAAACTCTTTCACTTTTTAAACTCTAAATGCTGAAGTATATTTAAAGTGCTATGTGACTTACCCTGAGGGGTGATCATTTGAGTTGGTGAAGTGCTATGTGTGCAGGAGGGAAGCAGGACCTGAGTGAGGACAGCTGGACACATGTCCTCAAGCTGATCCACGGTCAGTTCAGACGCATTGTGGAGTCCGAAGGTGGACAAAAGATCCGGTAGGGAGAGACACTGCGAAGAGTATGTTCGCGTTTGATAAATATACAAATGATAAAGATAAAAAATAACATTAATAGCAAAATTATAAAAGAGAGTAAATTTACCTTAGTATCCCTCAAGGGATTCTGCTCATTTTCCATGAAGTCTTGCAGACGGCGGGAGGTCACCAGGTGCAAAAAATGCCTTAGGTTTGTCGCTGAAAGTGAATTATTTTGTCCATAAAACATCAAAAGATCCGATAGATAACGCTTACCCATTTTATTTTTCCGTCTTTGTGAGTAGTTTGTGTTCGTTTTGTATTTACTTTTTAAAGAGCAACGGGGACCTGCTGCTTAGTTAAGCTTGAAGGGCGGGAATAGTTCGGATTGTAATTAGATATTTTGTCAAACTAAACTAGTTTTAGTTGGAGTGAGCGATGTTCAGGTGGTGCTTCACCGTCGACCTTCTTCACTCCAGTCTTTGATAAAAAAAAAAAGGAAAAAAAGACAGAAAGAAAGAAAAAAAAGACGTTGAGAAGAAGTTTGAAGAACATTATCTCGTCACTCACCGGATCATCATTACCCAAGTGGAGCTCCAGAACTTTGGTTTCTGGTTTATCAAAGGCTCCTTTGTTCTGTTCCAGCATCGCTCACCTTCTCTATTACATTCTCTGTACTGACACTGAATAGCCAGTTCTACTGGGGCTGCAGCTAACCATTCCCATAGCATCACTGAATCTCCAAAAACAGAATGTGCTGGTTGGATTAAAATAAAATAAAATAATAAACATCATAAAAAGTTTCATACTCAATAGTTGGTTGTTGGTTTAAAGGTGTACCAGATGTGTTCACCTGTTTTGCAGCAATTTCTCGTTTATTTTCTATTTAACCATTTTAAAACTGTATCACCCATTAAAATGTCACATTTAAAAAAAGTTAAAAAAAAGCTCCATGTTATTTGTACAGCTAAGCTTCCTGAATTCTATGTTGAATCCATGTTTTTAGATGGTGAAAGGAAACCTGAGAATACCCGCACGGAAATGGGGAGAATGTGGAAACTACTAGGGGTGCAGAAAAAAATCGATTCTTCAAAGAATCGCGATTCGTAGTTCTGGCAATTCTGAATCGATTCACAATGCCCAAGAATCGATTTTTAAAAAATGCGTTTAAGTTTAATTTTTTGGCACCCCTCCCGAGCGTACTGCATATCGAATTACGTATCCACTCGGCCACCGTACAGCACGCTCCCTTTGTAGTTCGCAAGCATGCTAGTCCATTCGACATCCCCCTGTCGGCGTTAAAAGCCGGTGTTTGGCTTTTAAAGTCTGGAATAACTCTTTGCAATGTGAGTAAAATGAAATCGAGATACATTGGAAATACGACAAATGCACGAGCACGTTTAGCGCGACATCACCCTGAACTAAAAGAAGTTGAAAATATATTTAATATTTAAGGATATTATAATAATAATAAACATAATATTTATGTTTTGAAAAAAAATTTAGCGATGTTGGTGCAATACAGTTAAAAAGACTGAAGTATGGATTTCATTTTTAGAGTTAAGTCTTAAAGATTTGCAAAATCTAAATGCACTCTGACTGTAAAGTCTGTATTTTATTTTCCATTAAAGGCTAATGCACCATGATAAACTTTGGTATTAATCTATTTAGAATTATTAATTGATAGATGTTTTTTATTTAAGAAAAAAAACAGGCAGTTAAGCAAATCTAATACTTCTCATTTTAATTTAGCGCAATCCTATTTTTTCTATAAATATAAAATGATGCAAAAAGATTTGATACAGGACAGAACCTGAAAGTATTGTTTTAAATAAATGTCCTATTTGTTTACATTGTTGTTTCATCTTGTCAATGACATAATTTAAACAAAATCTAAAGACCATTTGAACTGAAAAAAACTTTTCTGAATCGAAAATCGATTCTGAATCGAATCGCCAGACACTGAGAGATTCGCACCCGTAGAAACTACCCAGATCAGGATTCGAACCTGGATCCCCAGAGATAAGAGGTGAACATGCTAACCTCTATGCCACCACCTGTGGATGTTCCACTTAATACATAGAAAATGATAGATTCTACAAGAGATTAACTTAAATAAAAAATAAAAAAAATAACATTTTAAATACAAATGATTCTGCTTGTAGATCTTTTACAAACCTAAAGATTTTGAATAAAAAAAAATATGGCTCCAACAAGTGTTCAAGTAAAACCACAGACATATTTATAAAACTCCTTTACAAATAAAAAACTACACTAATTCTAACAAGGACTCAGCTTTTCTTAATAAGAAGGCAAGGAAACTAATGATTTGGTAAATTTTTAGAATGATAACTCATCTCCTCACAGAGTGTGAAAGCTTATCTTCAGTGAATTTAGATCAAACTCATAAATGGGCAACAAACAAACGGGCAATCACCTTTAAAGATGAGAAACTTCTGACTGACCTTTGTCTTTCTGTTAAAACTAGTTTTTCCCCATTTTAATAACAACGTGGATTAGATGTGGCAGTTTTCAATAGAGAGAATGAAACCAAGCCATGTTTTAACTGCAAATTTCACAAATAAATAACAACAGTATTCTTGAGATGTGGACCTTCACTAACCTTTATTATCTGTATTCAGCTTTGCAAAACAGAACTTTGTCCTTTTGCTTTTTTTATTTAATAACATATTAAAGAATTTGTAAAAACTTTTCATAAGCAATAGTTTGACATGTTTCAGCTGATGATCATTATGATATTGACAGTAGAATCTTGGCTAGGCTTGGATGTTTGTAAAATGGATTTGCCTCTTCATTTGTTGACAAGAATTATGATAACTTAAGGTTGTGCAATAGGCTACTTTTACCAACTCAAACAAAACATGCATATGATTAGTATATGTCCCTGAGAGAAGTGATTTGCAGCTTGGCAGTAAACTCATTGAGTGTGGTGGCTCTCCATGTGGTGAAATAAACAATGTACTTTTCAGACATCATCAGGAAGCCATTGGTATCAAAAACTCCAGGAATGTCATCAGCATCCAGCCAGACAAACAGTGCAGGTGATGAGCAAAGTAGAGTCACAACAATCCTATCCATTTCACCCTCCACGGTAAACTAAAATCACATACATAGACAATAACATGAACTTTAAACTCATAAATGCATGTAAAAAGAGGCTAAAAATGGGTCTTGTATAAGAATTACCGTGATGTTTGGTTTTTGTAGGCCCTCAGCATCTCGTGGTGAGCTAAGAAACAGGTGGTTAGAAGGATGTCTGACACCATCGTCAGGTCCACTGATGTGAAAGATGACCACACAGGACTGTCTAGTGCAGTGGCCACAATCCTTTAGCAGCGTGGAGACTGGACGGCTAAACATCTTAGTGACTTCATTAGTTTTCACAATGACCTGGTCAGTCTCAATCAAACATTGTGGAACGAAACTGCTCCAGGTGTATAATTTTACCTTCAAAGTAACAATGTTTTGAGTTTTAGCAACAAATATATTTTATCTACAGTTGGCCTAAATGTACAGTATTTAGGTTTCATTTAGGTAATAACACCATTGGATCAGTACTTGTACGCTTTTCTGTTACTTTAACACTAATATCTGAATGACCGTATAATGAAATTAATTCACAAGATGGATTAAGTGCAAAGTAACCAAAAATTAATATATAAAAATCCAAAAAATATTTTGAAGCTCAACTATGATGCTTACAAATAGTATTGTAAAAATAGTAAGTAATATCTTTTTTTGATTTATAAACATTAGCACCAACTGTGTCTTTGTGTATCAAAAGAATTCTACACATATAAATCATGTTTTCGAAAAAAGTGTTATTTTGTCATTAGATTTAAAACTTGATGACTAAAAAACTTGATGACAAAGTTGTGTTGAAGACCTGTTTACCGTAGTCTTACAAACCCAATGTCATAACATGGGCGGCATGGTGGCTTAGTGGTTAGCACTTCCGCCTCTCAGCGCTCTGGATTCCCGGTTCGAATCCCAATCTGGGTGGAGTTTCCATGTTCTCCTCGTGTCCGCGTGGGTTACTTCCGGGTTCCCCGGTTTCCTCCCACAGTCCAAAAACATGGATTAATCAATTGAATTCTCCAAATTGCCCCATATAGAGTGTGTCTGTGTGAGTGAGTGTGTGCCCAACGATAGATTGGTGCCCAGCACCCGAGATGTACTCTCTTGGATGGGCATTGGGAACCCTACCGCGACCGTAACAGAGGATAAAGCGGAAGATAAGATGGATGGAATGTAAATCTGTAATTTTACCTAATGAGTCATAGCATTGGCCCCTGCACCAATAATTATGATCAGTGACTTAAAAAGAATTTAAAAATTAAATGTTCTGAATAACTGAAAATCATTTACTTAAATCTCACTATATGATGTAATTTTATGGTTAGATACCCATTTTGTTTAACAAGTTTTGTTTATTGAATTTAATTGATTTTGAGTATGAGGGGCAGATTTTTACTAAGAAGTCATAAATGGACTTTCAAAAATCTTATTAAAATGTGTACAATTTTATAACAGTTTGGTGTCTTCAGTTTGGAGTCTCAATTTCAGTTCTGTTGATAACCACAGATGATACAAAAATGCTAGGGCATTGAGCTATCAATCTGAAGGTTGGGGGTTCAAATCCCAGGTCTACTGAAGTTACCAGTGTGGGTCCTTGAGCAAGGCCCTTAACCCTCATTGCTCCAGGGATGTTGTGATTAACCCTGTGCTCACCTTGTAAGTCGCTTTGGATAAAAGCGTCTGCTAAATGACTAAATGTAAATGACCAAATGTAAATGTTCTTACCGTGGCTTTTATATTGTAATCTGCATTGCTGTCAGAAACAGCATAGATCAAGAAATCTCCTTCATTCTCAACTCCTACCAAAATAAGTGGACTGAAAAAGCGAACTGCCCAGTAGTGCAACATTTTCCACTTGCCACCAAATTCTACACAAAAAAAAGAATTATATATACACTGTGTGTGTGTATATATATATATATATATATATATATATATATATATATATATATATATATATATATATATATATATATATATATATACACACACACACACACACACACACACACACACATATACATATACAGAGAGAGCGAGAGAGCAAAGTTCTCAACAAAAAAATCTGACCTATAGAAGACCAGGATGGTGCCTGCCAAATGTCATTTAGCTGCCAGTACAAAGCACCCATGGTGTGTCCTTCACCTTTTACAATGTCATTGCTGCTGCGGCGATAATATTCTGTCTGTGACTTTACACACTGGGACTGCATGACCTGGGTAACCATAAAGTTAGAAAATATACAAGTAAATTTGTGCACCATACAAGTTAGAAAACGCTCTATGGCTAGTATTTCAAGGTTAAAATGATTTTGCAGAATAATGTACAATTATGCTATTAACTGTAAGAACTAGACATTTTTGTCATTTATTAACCATTTTAATTTAGATCAAATTTAGACTTTGATTTAAACAATACACTTCAGAAATGTCGAATCAGAGGCATGTTTTATAACATAAAAAAACTGCACTGAATACATACAATTTAAGCAATATCATCTAGCATGTTGCATTATCACATTACAATAGCAACATGAATCTCTATCATACCAGAAAAAAGACATAAAACAGTTCCTCAGATCTCAGAAAATCCAAAAGAAAGGTACTATGTTTATTTGTATCTACAAATTGGCTTACTAACTGAAAAAGCAACAGCAAGTTTTTTTTTGCCGAAGACTAACAGAGACTATCTGGTATGTTTTAAGAAACAAAAGCCAACATATAGCAAAATTTGACCATGGGTTCTAAAGCAGCACCATATCATTGGTGTATCTGCCCAGCGCCCGTAATGTTCTCCCCTGGATGGGCATGGGGAACCCCCTGCGGGGAGGAAGGGAGGGAGGGAGGGATGGATGGATGGTCCAGATGGTCTGATGGTCCAGATCTGTCTCTTTCAAAAAATGTATGGTGCATTATAAAGTACTTAAAAAGTAGTAAAACAAGCCATTGATTCATTGTTTCTGAAGTGAATTGTTGGAAAAAAAGGTTAGGTTAGTATTTTGTATAAAATACAATAAATTCAGTGAATCAAAATACTGCAACAATTTCCATTTTACATATGTCAGTTAAATACAGATTGAAGTGAAAGAAAGCATCACAAATTTCTGCTTTTTTGTATTTTATAAAACATCTATCAATCTCCAAATTGTCAAAAAGAGTTAGAAAAAAAAATTCACCCAGAATACATAATAACTATTGTAAACTATATATATATATATATATATATATATATATATATATATATATATATATATATATATATATATATATATATATATATATATATATATATGTTTCCAGGTAAAGAGATGAAGGAATACATTCTTTAAATGTAATGTAACTGAAATGCTGCCAGTTAGGGTCCATACTATAAAGATTTACCTGGGTGATATATATGGTGTCTCTAAATCTCTGTTCAGGGTCTGTGTTGTTGGGAAGAATGTAATGTAATTTTGCTTGCAAAATCATCTGCTGGTTTCCAGACTCATGGTGCTGTCGATGGTTTGAGAATTTGCTGTTGATGTCCCAGTCTGTGGCTACTGAAACCTAATAACATGAGACTTTGTAGAGTAACACTGCACAGAAACATTACATCATGCACAACTTTAGGTTGACTAGTGAACCACAAATTAATGGTTCTGTAATGAGGCCCTAAATCATCATTACGAAGGGCCTGAGTACATTGTTTAAAAATGACCAAATAATAACCATCAATGTGTTGTTGCAATAGAGAGAGCATACTGCCTTGTTCCCCAACATTGCTCAGACTGCAAGTGTTAGACATGTTATTCTTGTATTACCTACCTACATTTCAAGCACCAACACTGATCATTTATGCCTACTCATTGTAAGATTCTCTAACCAAGTATGTTCTTAGTCTGCTGTTTTAAATATCTGATTAAATTCGTGCTACCTGTGATGTACAAATGATGTAGTAGACTGATTTTCATTTAACTGCTATTCAAAAATAATTTGAAAGTGATTATATTTGGAATAAAATTATTTATTATGTTCTTGGATAACTAGTGAGCTATGGTTTAAACACTGCAATTATGTTTCAAATGATCCACAGTTGAATAGTACCTTTCTGAGGGTGGAGAGTGAGGGCCACGACTGAAAGCCATATTCAGAAGCAAAGCGTGTGCGGGGAAACAATCTCCAGTCCCAGCAGTCAGACAAATAGTTATAAAAGTGAACATCTCCATAATGAGGATCATAGGGATTCTGGGCCACCCATCCTTCTTTCTCAGACTCTACTCCATTAGTTGGACTGGATACAAGAAAAGGTCTTGTAGTGTCCTCCTAAAATAGTGCAGAAAACATTATAGGGTTTGTCCCTTTTCCATTCTGTCATCAGAAACAAGAGAAAACTGAAACACAGCTTTTTGTATTTATCCACCAGCAGTTTTTTCTTGCCAGTGTTGCTTTAAGGGTTCGGGTTAAGAAAATTGCAAAGTAGCTTTGAAATAATGAACAATTTTAAAAAGTCTAAATTACCAGAACATGAACTATGGTATGACATCAGCATACAGTACATCTTTTCTAAATATTTTAACTTTATTGCTTTTTGTACTAAATATAGAAAATAGAAAAAACCTTTTAGAATAAATGAAAATCATTAATACAAATGAAATCATGTTCACCTATTAGTAGTATTCATATAATATTCATTCATCACCCAAATACGTTTTTCTACTACCAGAAATGTTAAGATTCCTTATTTAAGGTTGGGTATTAATAAATGTTAATTTAATGTTGATGTAAAAAAGAAATGGCAAATTTGAAATTAGATTACAACGATTAATTCTCACACAACACATACACAGTATAGTTCACACTATCATAATTCTATGTAGTCATAAGTCTATTTAAGTCTCAAACATAAACAAGCATATTGTTCACACACAAGTGAACACATTGAAAGCTGAGTCTATTACAGTCTACGTACATTTATCAATTAATCAAAAACATTTACATTTGTAATCAAATAAGAAACTCTTTATTATTCAAGGAAACTTTATCATTTGAATCGCATGTGGTACATAAGACCCTGTTTTACACCATTCTACTAAAGTTAAAACTTAAATTTTTTTAAAAGATGCCAGATTTCAGAGGACGTTTTCATTGTCTCTTATATTTTTATCACAAATTATGATGGATGGGAGCTGATATCATAAACCATTTATTTAAACTGCAATCATTTGTTATAACTCAATGCTTAACCAAAAAAAATAAATGGCTAAATGGTATGAATGACAGCTGTTTACCTTCATAACACTGACCTTTTACTTTAGAATATGTATGTGAGTGTGTATGTTTGTCTTACCCGAGTTACTATGTCTCTAATTATTTCCACATAGAGATGCACATAGTCCATTACATAGCGAGACTTCTCGGCAGGAGGAATTGAAAACCAGTTGGTGGCTATAGCAGCCTCATTCTCATTGTTTCCACTCCAGATAACTACAGAAGTGTGCGATCTAAGCCGCCTCACCTGAGAAAGACAGTTAATAAAAAAATTTAAAGAAACCAAGCAGCTATTGTGTTGTGTGCTAACGAATGTGTAAATGTACCTGCTGTGTAACTTCTTCTTGCACAGATTTGATGAAATCTTGTTCTGTTGGGTATAAGGCACAAGCAAACATAAAGTCCTGCCAAACCTAAGACAAGTACACAAAAAAAGAAATATTAAACAAAACAAAAAAAAAACTAAAGTCATAAAGGTCATGATAAAAAATTATAACCTGTGATGTACCATGATGCCAAACTGATCACATAAGTTGTAGAAAAGATCTTGCTCATAGATTCCTCCTCCCCAAACTCTCAAAACATTCATGTTAGCCATTTGAACAGACAAAAGCAGCTGAGTAACACTATCAGACACAAACACTGAGTTTAAAAACCTTATTTATGCTGAAATAATTTTGCCTTTGTAGATCATTCACACCTTAAAAACAGCAATGTCATTAATGTAACTGTCTTATTTAGATAAATATTTTAGTTGATTGTTACAAACAGTAAATCCATGGTGCATTGACAGAATATGAAGTCCCTTACTTGAGTGCTGAAGCCTGGTCCTGGAAGGCATGGACTGGAACCCAGTTTGAGCCCTTTAGGAAAATAGGTCGTCCATTAATACGGAAGTAAAAGCTGAGCCCAGGGGAGCCAGATATAGGTTCCTGAACCAACTCCACTGTACGGAATCCAATCTTAAATCAAAAGTCAGTCAGTTAAAGAAGTATGTGACAGAAAGGGGTAACAAAAAAACAAACAAAAACAATTTACTAGTCTTTCTTCATGAATAGTCTTGCCTTCCTCCAAGCTGATATCTAGTAATAGCTTTTGAAGAGGTTGTTTTCCATGTCCAAAGGGCCACCACAGATCAACTGTAACACTCTTTGTAAATACACATAACAAATAAAGCTAAAATAAAATAAAATCTAAGTTTTTATAGTTCAGGCATTCTTGAGTGATTACCTGGTTGATATGTAGGATGATGGATGTGTTGCTGAGGCCTGGTGTGAGAATCAACGGAAGTTTGATCTGTGACTTTAACTGTGGTATTGACAACTGGATAACACCCTTTGAAGTTGCAATGACATCAAAGAACAACTCCACTTCTACAGTCCATCCTGAAAGATTAGCATCTAGGGCGGGGAAAAAGCAATAAACACAAAAGTTTGGTTTGATTGAGTTCAGTGTCAGACAGTTTAGTGTAAATCAAAAGCAACAAAAATCTACCATATTTTGGAACTGTGCTGAAGCTAATTAGCCTCACTGTGTTTAAAGACTCTATGCGAACACTCTTCCAAATGCCAACAGAGGGAAAAGAAGGCCCCCAGTCCCAACTGAATGAGCTCTGCATCTGAAACACACACACATTAGCCCATAGAGCGTATTATTATTTAATTGTATATATAATATACTGGTGGCTTAGTGGTTAGCATGTTCATGAGCCTCTCAGCGCCTGGGATTCCCGGTTCGAATACCCATCTGGGTGGAGTTTCCATGTTCTCCCCTTGTCCGCATGGGTTTCCTCCGGGTTCTCCGGTTTCCTCCCACAGTCCAAAAACATGGATCAAGTCCATTGAATTCTCCAAATTGCCCCATATAGAGTGTGTGTTTGTGAGTGAGTGTGTGCCCAGTGATGGATTGGCGCCCTGTCCTGGGTCTATCTGCCCAGCGCCTGAAACGTTCTCCCCTGGATGGGCATGGGGAACCCCACTGCGACCCTACTAGAAGATAAAGCGGGAGAAAATTAATGAATAATAATATAATATACTATATTATTATTTTTGTTTTATTTTGCTTACCTTTCGAATAAAGTTAACATGGCACTCTCCTTTCTGGACGGGAGGAGGGCATTCTGGCGGCACTGCATATGGGATATGGGCTTGACGCCTTTCTGATGCATATGTGACAGCGGACATGATCCACACCTCGAGAATATTAACATCCTTAAGTCGTCCACTTATATCAAATTCCTGAAAAAAATATAACTCAGATATGTAAGCAATTACTCAGTCTTATCTCTCTCTCTTTCACACACACATTACATACATTTATTATATACATACATAACCAGTCAAAAGTTTTAGAACACCCCAATTTTCCACTTATATATATATTGCAATTTAGGTCATCTTCCAATGAAAACCCTGAAATGGTAGACTGAAAAAAGCTATGGACTGTACCATGCTTTTCAGAGTGCAATGACACATTACACTAAATTGGGGTGTTCTAAAACATTTGACTTGACCAGTAGTGTATGTACATACATACATTAATTTAGTCTCACAACTAAAATGTTGCTTTAGTTTATCAAGGTTTACGGGCATTTGTTTATGCACAGTTATGCACACTTTTTTCCCCCTTATAACCCATCCAAACAAGCCACACTTGATCAGTCTTTTTGTAATTGTACTGTCAGAAAATAAAACATTCATCAAAGTAACTGGAGCATGTGGAATATGACGTGCAGCTTTAGGGGTTTTGAAATCTCGGGACCTTCTCCTTTTTCTTATTCTGAAAGTAGGTTTGACATAAAATTATGTTTTAAGTCATTGTCTAAATAATATACACTACATTGTCAAAAGTATTCACTAACCTGCCTTAACTCACACATGAGCTTAAGTGACTTCCCATTCCTAATCCATAGGGTTCAATATGACATCGGTTCACCCTTTGCAGCTAGAACAGCTTCAACTCTTCTGGGAAGGCTGTCCACAAGGTTTAGGAGAGTGTTTTTGTGAGAAGTGCATTTGTGAGGTCACACACTTCATCCACAGCAGACTCTGTCATCCATGTCTTTATGGACCTTGTTTTGTGTACTGGTGCACAGTCATGTTGAAAGAGCTTCAAACTATTCTTTAAAAGTTGGTAGCATTGAATTGTCTTGGTATGCTGAAATATTCAGAGTTCCTTTCACTGGAACTAAGGGGCCAAGCCCTGAAAACAAACCCCACACCATAATACCCCCCCGTCCACCACACTTTACACTTGGCACAATGCAGTCAGACAAGTACTGTTCTCCTGGCAACAACCAGATGGTGAAGCGTGATTTATCACTCCAGAGAACGCACCTGCACTGCTCGAGATTCCAGAGGGGTTGTGCTTTACACCACTGCATCCAACGCTTTGCAATGCACTTGGCGATGTATGGCTTGTATGCAGCTGCTCGACCATGGAAACCCATGCCATGAAGCTCTCTGCGCACCGTTTTCAAGCTAATCTGAAGGCCAAATGAAGTTTGGAGTTCTGTAGTGATTGACTGCAGAAAGTTGGCGACCTCTTCGCACTATGAGCCTCTCCGCTCCATCAGTTTATGTGGCCTACCACTTTGTGGCTGAGTTGCTGTCATTCCCAAACACTTCCATTTTCTTATAATACAGCTGACAGTTGACTGTGGAATATTTAGGAGCAAAGAAATTTCAAAACTGGATTTGTTGACATTATAGTTCCACACTGGAATTCACTGAGCTCTTGAGACCCATTCACAAATGTTTGTAAAAACATTCTGCATATCTAGGTGCTTGATTTTATACAGCTGTGGCCATGGAAGTGATTGGAACACCTGATTCTGATAATTTGGATGGGTGGGAAGACACTTTTGGCAATATAGTTTATATCAACCCACTACCAGAGGGTATTGTATTAAGTTCTATAATGCTGTTGTCTCTTTTTTGTCCAGAGTACCAGTCACCCTGTGCAAGTTGATATGATATCTTTGTAAAGTACCTAATATTCATTGATTCATTATCTTCCGCTTTATCCTCTATTAGGGTCGCGGTGGGGTTCCCCATGCCCATCCAGGGGAGAACGTCTCGGGCGCTGGGCAGATACACCAAGGACAGGGCGCCAATCTATCGCTGGGCACACACTCACTTTGGAGAACTCAATTGACTTGATCCATGTTTTTGGACTGTGGGAGGAAACCCACACGGGCACGGGGAGAACATGGAAACTCCACCCAGATGGGGATTTGAACCGGGAATCCCTAGTGCTGAGAGGCGAACGTGCTAACCACTAAGCCACCGTGCCCGTACCTAATATTTAAAAATTTTATTTGACTCACCAGTTCATAAAATCACTGTGTACCATATCAGGTTATTCACTGGATGTGAACATATACAACATATACATACCATATATAAAACTCCATTGAACGAGAAGCACAAGTTTACACAAAAATCTTTGTGAGTATGTACTTACATATCTGCGAAACATGTTGTCAGTCTTTCCAATAACAACTCCATTTAGGGAAATTCTGGAGACTGTGTCCACACCTTCGAATACAAGAACGACTTTTCCATCCTTTCTGTTGAACCACAATGCAAAATTACCCAGCATGCAGATGACACTCTGGCAGTCATATAATTAAGCACTTACACACGTGGAAAAAAAATGTTGTTACCCCTCAATTAATGAAAGAAATCTCCACAATGCTCACAGAAATAAATTGAATCTGAAAAAAGCAATAATAAATAAAATTTCTATGAAAATGAACAAATGAAAATCCGATATTCATTTTGAACCATACTTCAACAGAATTATTTTAAAAAGTAAACTCAAACAACCTCGACAAATATTATGGTACCCCTAAAAATAATGTGACCAAAGGGACATGTTAAATTAAGGCGTGTCCACTAATTAGCATCACAGACGTCTACAATCTTGTAATCAGTCAGTGGGTTTTATATTTAAGGCTACAGGTAGTCACTGTACTATAAAACATGGTGTGTACCACACTCAACATGGACCAGAGGAACAAAGGAAAGGGTTGTCTCAGGAGATTAGAAAGAAAACTATATACAAGCATGTTAAGGGTAAATGTTATAAGACCATTTCCAAGCAGCTTGATATTCCTGTGACTACAGTTGCATATATTATTCAGAAATTTAAGATCCATGGAATTGTAGCCAACCTCCCTGGACGTGGCTGCCGGAGTAAAATTTATGAAGACAGATAATACGAATGGTAACAAAAGAGCCCAGAAAAAATTCTAATGGGATTAAAGGTGAACTTCAAGTTCAACAAACATCAGTGCCAGATCTCGCCATCCATCTTTGTGTTGTGAGCCAAAGTGGACTTCATGCGAGACTACCTAAGGATGAAACATTGTTGAAAACAAAAGCCAGACTGGAGTTTGCCAAACATGTTGACAAGCCCCAAAGCTTTCTGTTATGATTTGGAGCTGTGTTGCTGCATCTGGAACAGAGTGTCTTGAATCTGTGCAAGGGACAATGAAATCTCAAGACCATCAAGGAATCTAGAGAGAAATGTGCCGCCCATCATCAGAAAGCTTGGTCTCAGTCACAGATCATGGGTCTTGCAACAGGATAATGACCAAAAACACAGCTAAAATCACCCATGAATGGCTAAGAGGAAAACATTGGAGTATTTTGAAGTGGCTTTCAATGAGCCCTGACCCAAATCCTATTAAGCATCTTCGGAAGGAGCTGAAGCATGTCGTCTAGAAAAGGCACCCTTCAAACCTGAGACAACTGGAGCAATTTGATTGCCTCAAAAGTTTGTGCTACAAAATATTAAGTTAAGGGGACAAGGCCTGATTCGTGAGGTTTTTTTTATATATATATATATTTATGTTGAAACATGGTTGTAAAACAATGTCTGACTTTCATTGTTTCATAGCATTTTAATTTATTATTACATTTGTCAGATTCCAATTATTTCTGCAACCATTGTGGGTTTTTCTTTCATTAATTGAGGGTTTATCAATTTTGTCCATGTGTATACTAGTAAGAAAAATAACATACTTCTTAATATTTTCTTGCACAGAAAATGTAGTAGCATAGGTCCAGTTTTCCAGTGAGATCCATCTGTATTCCAGGTCATTAAACCTATAGTAAGGATCCTGTGGGCCATCATTCAGAAAGGTGTAACTACATCATATATATATATATATATATATATATATATATATATATATATATATATATATATATATATATATATATATATATATATATATATATATATATATATACACACATACATACACACACACACACACACACAAGTTAAACATTTTAGATCAAAGGTCTGCCAAACTATAAGAAATATAATAGAAAATTTTTGCACCAATTAATGTCTATTTGATCAGTATCACCATAAAAATGAACAGGCTGTAGTCCATGTTTGTGGATTACAGTACATACTGTGTACTTCCCCCTTTGGTCTGTTTTCTAATGGTCAGGACCCCAATAGTAGCACCACAGAACAGGTATTATATGGTTGGTGCATTATTGCTATCCTAGCAGTGTCATTGAGGTGTTTAAATAAAACTACAGCAACACTGCTGCACTAACACCACCTCACTGCATCAGTGTCACTGAAGAACTGACAATAAACCATACACCACCCAAATTATACCTGTTCTGTGATGATCTTGATCACTACAGAAGAGAATCAACAAAGGACTAACAAAAAGAAAACAGATGTACTACAGTCCGTAATTATAAAACTACATCTAAAAAAAAGTCCATCTACATGGTAAGTGGCAAGTTATTTTAATAACACTAACACAATAGTGGGTGGTGCGGTGGCTTAGTGGTTAGCACATTCGCCTCTCAGCGCTAGGGATTCCCGGTTCGTATCCCAATCTGGGTGGAGTTTCCATGTTCTCCCCGTGTCTGCGTGGGTTTCCTCCGGGTTCACCAGTTTCCTCCCACAGTCCAAAAACATGGATCAAGGTCAACTGAATTCTCCAAATTGCCCCATATAGTATATGTCTGTGTTAGTGAGTGTGTGCCCAGCGATAGATTGGCGCCCTGTCCTGGGTGTATCTGCCAAGTACCAGAAACGTTCTCCCCTGGATGGGCATGGGGAACCCCAGCACAACCCTAATAGAGGATAAAGCGGAAGATAATGAATGGATGAATAACACAATAGTTGCCTGTATTTAAAGAGATATCCAGAGGTCGGTAGAATTCAACCATATCAAATACCCAGCGTCTTTTCGAGTTGTCCTTGAACGGATTTGAAGTTCTGTGGTTCCACTGTACCGCTCTAACTGTAGAACCTTAACCACTGAGCCGCCAGTGCACGAATACAGTTTGTAACCGTCGGAAAAGAGTCTGCAGTGCTACAAATGTTTAAATCAGGGGCATCGTTAGACCTGGGCTTTCGGATGTTTTGTTAGTAGCCCGGATCAAATGAGAGCAGCTTTCTCTGACCGCCTCTCCTCAATGAACGGGACCGAACGATGGAGTCACCATCAGCTGTTTGTGTTTCCAAACAGCTGTGTGTGTGTGTGTGTGTGTGTTTGAGGGAGACAGCTTTTTTCGCCAGTATCAGGAGTAAAGTTACTGTAATAACTGTATTTTGGCTGCAAAGAGCAGCTTTTCAGCTTTCAAAAACCGTCGAGATTTTTCCTGAAGGCGCAAACTGTCGCAAAGTTACGGTATTTCAAAGAAAATCCTTGTTAAAACTGTCTCATCTGCGACTGTCTCGTAAAACGGATTCATGCTTTTTTGCCGAAGCTCAGGTTCATTTATTCAAAAATTTTCAGCCAAAAAAATGTGCTATCCACTGCTGAGACATATTTCATATGTTATTTAATGTTATCCAATATCCAATATACTGTAAAAACAGTTGCGGCACAGTGGCTTAGTGGTTAGCACGTTCGCCTCTCAGTGCTAGGGATTCCCGGTTCGAATCCCCATCTGGGTGGAGTTTCCATGTTCTCCCCGTGTCCGCGTGGGTTTCCTCCGGGTTCTCTGGTTTCCTCCCACAGTCCAAAAACATGGATCAAGTCAATTGAATTCTCCAAATTGCCCCATAGAGCGTGTCTGTGTGAGTAAGTGTGTGCCCAGTGATAGATTGGCACCCTGTCTTGGGTGTATCTGCCCAGCGCCTGAAACGTTCTCCCCTGGATGGGCATGGGGAACCCCCCCGCGACCCTAATAGAGGATAAAGCGGAAGATAATGAATGAATGTAAAAACAGGTTGAAAAATGGATAAATTCACTCATTAAAGGGCACTTCTTAAAGAGGACAGAGGGGGAATAAGGGATCTGGGCTAAAGCCTGATGTTTCTAAACCCTAACGCCCCTGCTTTACATCATGAAGTGAGCGCATCATTCATTCATTCATTATCTCCCGCTTTATCCTCTATTAGGGTCGCGGTGGGGTTCCCCATGCCCATCCAGGGGAGAACGTCTCGGGCGCTTAGCAGATAAACCCAGGACAGGACGCCAATCTATCGCTGGGCACACACTCACTCACAGACACACTCTATATGGGGCAATTTTGAGAATTCAATTGACTTGACCCATGTTTTCGGACTGTGGGAGGAAACCGGAGAACCCGGAGGAAACCCACTCAGACACGAGGAGAACTGAGTGGAAACTCCACCCAGATTGGGATTCGAACCGGGAATCCCTAGCGCTGAGAGGAGAACATGCTAACCACTAAGCCACCGTGCTGCCTGAGCGCATCATTACCTCAATAAACTGATGAGCCTGCAGGGCGGTATGGACACATCCGGGTACCTGGGCCATAAGCGCTATAGAGCTGTTGGAGTTACGTAAAGTCCATGTTCCGTCCAGAGACTGTCTGTACAGCTGCGCAGCGGACGCGCTCACTGTGCACACCAGAAGCACCCACCACATCCCCCGCCCCGGTCCTCCACGCCGCTCACACTCTGCTGAAGCAGACTAAAGTCAACATCCCATCAAAAACTACCTCCCCGTTCAATCACATGCTCGGTCAGCTGACTGATATTTATACGTACAGAAAACTCAACCCTGTCTTCCGGTGCTGCGCTTGTAAACGTCACGAAAGCGTCTGAATAACGCAGTCTGTACAACAGCGTCACCTGCTGATAAACACAAGGTTATTGCGAGATCTCGCATTACATTTTTTTTCTTCCATGTCACTTTAGGGGCAGTAGTATTGCTTTTATAAAACAGGTACGAAAACAATATAATAAAAAAACAACTAAATTTAATTCACAAATGCGTTTATTGATGGGCGGCACGGTGGGTTAGTAGTTAGCATGTTCGCCTCTCAGCGCTAGGGATTCCCGGTTCGAATCACAATCTGGGTGGAGTTTCCATGTTCTCCCCGTGTCCGCGTGGGTTTCCTCCAGGTTCTCCGGTTTCCTACCACAGTCCAAAAACGTTGATTAAGTCAATTGAGTTCTCCAAATTGCCCCATATAGTGTGTCTGTGTGTGTGAGTGTGTGCCCAGCGATGGATCGGCGCCCTGTCCTGGGTCTATCTGCCCAGCGGCCGAAACGTTCCCTCCTGGATGGGCATGGGAACCCCCCCCCATAGAGGATATAGATATAGATAGGATATAGATATATAGATAGATATAGGATATAGAGGGAACCCCCCCCCCCCGCGACCGCTCTGTAAATTCAAACCGCTTCCTCCTCCCCAGAACTAAGCTCAGCACCATGGGTGATAGAGCCTTTTGTACTGCCGCACCACGCTTGTGGAATGCTCTACCTGACCAGCTGAGAGCTCCTCAGGAAATAGAAAGTTTTAAAAAAGGACTTAAAACGTTTCTTTTTAGAAGAACTTACCATGGGCTGCAAATTCTTAATTGATTGTTGCTTTTATAGTGTTTTTATCTGCTTTTTAGAAGAACTGATCATTTTTAATTGATTGTTGCTTTTATAGTGTTGTTATCTGCTTTTTTTTTAGAAGAATTTACTATTCTTAACTTTTTGCTTTTATATGTTGTTAGTTGTTATATGTTGTAGCACTTTGAGATTTGTGATCAAATGTAAAGTACACTACAAATAAAATGTATTATTATTATTATTATTATTATTATTATTAATAATAATAATAAATAGAGGATAAAGCGAAAGATAATGGATGGATGGATCTAACTTAAATACTGACATCTAGTGGCCAAATTGAAGAACATGGTTTATATAAATACACGGGAATGGGAATCCGCTCACTGTTTTCATCCATCTGTATTTGATGATTTAAAAGATTTTATTGTATATCATTGATGCATTGATACAAATGTGAAGTGGTCAGAGCTGTGCATTATTGTCAAAGATGTCACGACTGGCAACTGGAAATCAGACTTAAGAACCGGATCTACCCATTTTATAATACAGTAAAGAAACATGATTGCAGAAACGAGGAGTATTACTTGATAAAGTAATACTTGACACGTGTATATATATATATATATATATATATATATATATATATACCATGCTGCTTGGTTTATTGCAAGTGATGCTCTAAATACACTCATAAATCACAACATCATGATAGCAGACACATTGACATACCCTAATCAAGCTGCAAGCTGCATGGTGGATGACTCGCTAATAATCAATAAAGTAAAGCCACTTCATGGTGGCTGTAAAAAGTGTATAAACCATTACAGAATCCAGAAGAGAAAGTACTGTATGTCATCATCATATTCCTTTAGGTTCGGGAGGTGGAGAAATGTGTCCATCCAGTGGAAAACGATTCAGGCAATGGGCAGAGACCCCCAGCTGGGCACTCACTCACACTATATAAAGGGGTGATTTAGAGCAGGGGCGGCATGGTGGCTTAGTGGTTAACGTTTACCTCTCAGCTCACCTCTCACCTCTCAGCGCAAGGGATTCCCGGTTCGAATCCCAATCATAGTGAGTAGAGTTTCCATGTTCTCCCCGTGGGTTTCCACCGGGTTCTCCGGTTTCCTCCCACAGTCCAAAAGCATGGATCAAGGTCAATTGAGTGTGTTTGTGTGAATGATTGACCGTCCCCAGTGATAGATTGGCACCCTGTCCTGGGTGTATTTGCCCAGTGCTCGAAATGTTCTCCCCTTGAGCCCCACCATGACCCTAGGAGAGGATTAAGTGGAAGATGATGGATGGATTTAGAGCAGCTAATACACCTTTAATGCATGAAAATTCCTCCCAGATTGGGATTCAAACCTGGATCCACAGCGGTGAGAGGCAAAAGTGCCATTCAAGTACTGTATGCCAAATATCATAATGGTATTGTCTTGTAAAGATCTGAATAGGGAACACACGAACACTCACATTTTTGACTATCTAGAATTAGACAAATGATTATATAAAATAATGAATATATAAATAACTTAATTTGCATAATTTGTTTCAGTTGTTACAAATGTCTTTAACCTTCACACAAAATTCTATTCAAACAGCCCTATGTAGTGTTGAAAGAAGTTCTCCATTACTGTAGGTTATCTTAATGCTGAGATTTGAAATGTTTAGCATTTAAAGTAAATTTGAAAAATTATATTAATTTTTTGACTGGGAACCTATCTTTATATCAGTTAACGGCACACCCCGAATGAGAATAAATGTCTTAAAAAACATGAATAAAAGACAAATTGAAAAAAAGCATTATGATTATTTACTTTAATATTTTAATTTGTATTTTGTAAGTACCTGAAAACCACCAATAGCTGAACAACAAGTGCACGTAATGTTTCAAGGCAAAGACATTGAGAAACTATTTTAACAAAATAAGAGCCTTTTAATTTACACTAAAGCTAAAGTTTATCATATACATCTAGACAACAAGCACCATCTTTGTACTGTGGGCTTACACATTCAATATGCTAAAATTATGATGGATTAATTTTAAAATTAGCAAAATTGAAGAGGTTGTTGATTTTGCCAGATTGTCATAAGATCCATTTTACAGAATCACAATTTGTACAAGATTATGTTATAGTGGGGATATAGTGGAATATTAACATTAAAATATTCAGATGATCAAAATAATACAAAAAGACACTTGTAATAATACAATGGATTTTTCAATAAGTCATTATCCTTTCACTGTTAACCAGTGCTTAAGATTTGAAAACTTAAAAAGCTAGATTTCAAAAAGCAATGTGTAACAGGTGCAATATACAGTGATGATGCAGCATTTTTGTTTCTAATCATATTCAACAATGCTAAATAAAAATAACAAATTAGTGTATCTGACCAACAGGAAGCTGCAGACATCTACTCAACATGATATAACCCAAATATAAATCATAACACAAAAAATAAGAATCCAGAAACAGACCTCTAAATATGAAGTATTACAATTAAAAGTTAGGTTTAATCATGAAACAGAAACTTAATGATATAGATAACTTTATTAAATTGGAGAATAAAGAAGCATGATTTTAGGCTAACTGGTCAATTTTATTACCACAGTACTAATTATTTGAGATCTGTAAATCTTTACAGGATAAAGTGAAATAGAGGAAGGTGTCTGAGAATCCCAATGCTGTGCCACCACTAACCCATTACTCTGTGATGACATACATTGAATCCCTGAATGAGCTTTGCACTGCCTGTTGTCGGACCCCCTCTGGCTGAACAATATGGTCGAACAGAGATGGTAGAAGAGCGAGAGGTGAACAGTTAGTCAAAATGGCCGCATCTTAATGACTTGCTGGACCGCAAGATATGGATGCAGAGCAAACATTCCATTGCATGGACAAGGTCCAATTTGGCGATTCCTTTATTTCCCAGTATAGGATTGTTTTGAGCACAATTGTGCTCTGTTCTCCTTAAATAACAGATGGGATAAAATGGTCAAAACCAAACACAAGAGCATAAACGACAGTTTGTAAGTGTGTCCTGCCATCACATGGCATATTTCTGTGTCCATTCACGTGCCAATTTGTTGTATCTGCAAAAATAAAAGTAAAGAAAGTGTTCAGTCATGTACCACTATTAGCAAAATAGTTAAACAGCAAGAATCACATGTTTTTAAAAACACACCATGTTCAGATGGAGATAACTTAAAATAAAATCTCTACCTCTAATAAAAAAAAAAAAAAAATAATAATAATAATAATAAACTTAACAGCTATTAAACAGCTACATAAAGAAAAGTACAATTTAAACAAACTGCATTATTGTCTAGTTTACACTTTAAAGTTAAATTACAGGGCTATTTTCACTGCAGTAAAGTGCTCTTAAGTCACAATTAGCAATAGCATACCCACAAACACAACGAAAAACTTTAATGGGAAAAAAATATAAATCTCCAACTAAATTATGCAAATCTTGGACATGCTTTGAATGTTCTCTTGAAATCATGCTTGCTTTTGTTATAATGAGGGCAAAAAAAACAATAAAAGACAACAAATATTAGAAGCAGCTACTTATATCAATTAATGTTTTGTTAAAGCCAAGACATTTTATATTGGTATCTGTAACTGCTGTAAATATATTAGTCACTTATTTATTAATTCAGATTCAGATGTGGAAATATTTAAATGAAAAATAGCATTAACATGACTACATTAAGCATTACTTTTTTCATTTCAGATGTTTTCCCCACAATCACCAAACTGAAGGGAAAGGCCAGTCTGATTTATCTTCCTGTACCTGGAGTCAAGTTAAAGACTTTGTTATTAAAACAAACCAATTTCTCTGTGCTTATATTGTTCTTCGTGTTGGGATCATAAAATCAATCAACTGTAATATAAGCCAGTGAGCTGACTGACTAACCATAAACATACATATAAACTGATTAACTTCTTTATAACCTAGTCCTCCCTACATCCAGTAGGGCTGTATTCATCTAAAGATTTTCATAGTCAAATCTGATTCGTCAGATTTTCCCTATAGTCGACTGACAGTCGAATCAGTTAAAATTTCACCACAAGATGGCGCCAAGGGCGTAGTTTTTAAAAAATATATATATATTTATTTATATTTTTCTTGTTTTTCTAACAAAAGAAAACTTTTTTTTGTTTTTCTTTTTTTCCCCTAGAAATTAGGATGATTTTATTTGACAAAAGGCTATATATATAATGAAAACAAAGACATTTCATGTAAAAACTAATGCTTAGCAGCAGCCATGGGCACCCCCATGTGATCAAAATGGTACATTCGACTAGAATCGTCGAATCAGCGAATATTGCAGCTCACCCCTACTCTCCAATCTACTTACTATCTATGCCACTATTGTTTGAGTTGTAATGGATTTTTACAGCGATGGATTGGCACCCTGTCCTGGGTCTATCTGCCCAGCGCCCGAGACGTTCTCCCCTGGATGGGTATGGGGAACCCCACCACGACCCTAATAGAGGATAAAGCGGGAGATGATGAATGAATGGATTTTTATATTTCCACACAATAATTTGCCACAAAGGACCAATTTTTTTTTTTTTTTTTTTTTTTTTTTTTTTAAAAAAGTTGGGTGCACTTCCAGCAATTTACATGTAATTCTTAAAAAAAAAAGAGCTTGTAAAGAGGAATGTATATTTCATTGTGAATTTTACCCTACAGTTCTGTGTTTGCGAAATAATTTTATACCCCATTACAATATTCTGAATTGTTACAAAGTCACCAGTTTATGTTAAAATTGTTTTTAAAAAAAATACAATAAAATACGCCAAGGCTAAACCATTAAATTCTCAATAAAATTGTAAAAAAAATAAATAAAAAAAATAAAAAAAAGCAGTCTGACTCTGACTGTACAGGCCTAATGTGTATTCTGCTTTTTCTTAATCTTGCCATTTCAAGTCAACTAAACACAGCACATCAGCCCAACACACCATATAACATATAATCACATAACAAATAATTTCTGATTAATGCTGCTTCAGACAGTTCTACAAGCTACTGATTCATAGGGTGTAGTTTGTAAGAGAAGGTTTTTTTAGTTCTGAAAAAAATATGAAATAGTGTAATTTACCATGTTATTCATCTAAAGTTTATGGATCAGATTTAATTTTATAATGTCCTGATACATATTTTTTAAAGATGTGTTCTTTTATATCTGCATAGGTGAATGGCAGAGTATGTAAACTTTTAGAATTAACAGTACATTTCTTTAGGAAATTTTACTTAGTATACTCAACCAACAGGAAGACAGTGAAGTGAAAATTTTTTGACGAGTTAATTTTCCTAAAGTCAGGTAATGAAATAAACCCATTTGAGATTATGCTTTACCTTACCAGGAGAGGTCATACAACAAAGACAATGCTAGGACCAAAGTGTTTTATAATGTCTGATCTTACAAAAGGACCCAAGGTAATCTCTAAGAAACAATGGACCTCTCTTTTAATTTTATTATAAGAACATTAAACAGCAACTGTATTCAAGGGTTTAAAAGGATAAAGCCACTTGCAAGCAAAATCATCACTCTCAGTCACCTCCAGTTTGCTGAGGAAATGGACAAGCCAGAAAGCTACTGCAAAACATTAGAAATACCAGTAAAATACCAGTTGTAGGTAATTTACAAGGGTGAATTACTTTAGAGCAAGAATAATCAACTAAAAACTTTCAGGCAGGTGGGACTTATTATTAAGTTATTATTTGTTTATCATTCATATTCTTGTAAATAATAATGTTGCCCAAATTTAAGTCTTTTGTATCCACACTGAAGGGATAATAAAAAATTTGTTTTTCTTTTAATAGCTTGACCTGTACAACTCTCCTTCCCAGCATCTGCGGTCCTTTGAGTGAACTATTGAGGCTCTATTTTCAGGTTTATGTAGCACAAATAAATGTTTTTTTGTGAAGCAGCCAAAAAACATTGTGGCATTAACCGAAACTTCCTTTTTGTGGTTTTGTTTTGAAATATTGCCAAAATAATTGGGACATCAAATGAATGCGTATTCATCTGTGCTTCATTGAAATAAACTTTATGCTACTTGTTCCACTTATATTTGTATATTTATTGCAGAGGACTCTGCTATGAACAATCTTTATTTCAAGCCCTTCAATCATTTTTTGGAATTCTTGTTTTGTAATTTTATGTGGTCTTTATTTTTTAAATAGAAATCAGAGGTTACGGTTAAAAGCTAATTAAATGCAATATATAACAATCTGCTGACAATGTAACATTTATAGCAACAGGGCTTCATTTTGAGCTGAAAAGACTATTAAATTAGCATGTTCAGGTACACTCTTTTAGAAATATATGATTTTAAAAATAAAGACCATTTGACCGCATTATGCCATATGAAAAAAGCTTGCGAAGGCACCGTGAGATAACACTCTGTCACGAACAGTGTCCAAAAATGGCTTTCAAAACCATCTCTTGACAAAAGATACCGGCTTCCTTCTATTTTAGCCAAGTCGCAAAACCAGAACAGTACGCTATGTGCAGGAATCAAGATATGTGGACAGATATGTGGTCAAGCCGAACCATTGAACCTTACCAAAGCCTTACTGTCCACTTCATAGGTGAACACTTTGAATTAAACAGCAGAGAACATCGCTAATGGATTAAAAGATGGGTTGGCTTTAAACTGGAATTTAAAATGAAGAGGGGCAAGTATGCACAAAGACAGATAATGCCTCGAACATTCAGTTTGTTACTGATGTTGCAGTTGAAACTTTATGTGGATTTCTGTAATTTATTTTGTAGGTAAATTTAAAAATAAAACTGACAACATTTAACTGAGAACACAGGGAATCTTTATAAAGCTAAAATGTGTTTATAACTATTTTAATAGATATGTTAACCACTAATACAGGTTTGAGGCTTAAATCATATTCACAATATTCTATGGGGGGGGGGGGGAGAAATAAATAAAAAATTCGCAATTACATATATTACCAAAATCGTGCAGCCCTAGTTCCATTGAATGATCTTACTATGGGCCTTTATGTTGGGAGAATCAATGGGTTGGTCCGTTGTCCATTCCTTGGAGATGGACAGCGGGGTTTGGGCTTTGGGGCTTCTGATATTTCAACGTCGTTTATGTCATATTTTCTTTTGTCGTGGTCGAGGCTTGTCGAAACTTGTGTGGCTGCATTTTTCTTTGTCTTACCTGTTGTTTCAGTTGCATCAGCTTTTTGGACTATGTTTTCAATCTTTGATTTATCAGCAGGTTCCATAAAACATGTCACTAACTTAGGTTTGTCTTCCTTGATCCAGGTCATATATGAGTCTCCATACTCATAACTATTATTTCACTTTGTTACTTTCTGCAAATGTTTTCTCCATCCTAAAAACCGGAAGATTCTCAATTATTCTCTTCGCTTCAACAAAGGACTTTTTGATGATGTCACTTTTTGTTCTCCTTTTCCTGGACAGTTTTTGGATGCAGCAGTATGAGAGCCAGCACAATTCACACATTCTGGTGGATTTTAAAATCCAGGTCCATGATCTTCGTTACCACAATTATAGCAGGTACTGTCATTTCTGTTGTTTAAGAAGGGATGTAAATGAGCACTGCATTTAACACCTACAAATTTTGAGATACACAGGAAATTATCAACCTGGGTCCCCGTCACATTCAACAAAGTTTTTGTCCTGATCTCAACCTTCTCACATTCCTAACTGTGCCTTGGACCACCTTATGAATTGCAAAAGGTGAAAGTTTGGACAAAGGATAGATTCCATTCATCATTTCAACTCCCCACCCACCTCGGAGCTTAACTGGGGGTGCTACATACCACGGAATTCCAGCAGCTCTGCAACAGGGCTATAGCAACAGTATACTAAGACATTAGATGTTTTAAAGCTAATTTTTTTAAAGCTAATTTTTTTTTTGGCCACTCCAAACTCCCAGCTAGGTGAAGTCAGGGCCAAAGTGTTGTGTTGGAAAACTGGCAGCCTCAGCCACCAGCCCCCTTAAACACCAGGATCTCTTTCTCCTCCAACACTAGACACACCTCACAGCAAACAAGGCACCCCGTTGCGTGCCTCTTACGAGCAGCCGGGGGACGGCAGAGGACCTATTCTACCCCGGTTCCCCATGGGGAAAGTAGGGGTGTAACAGTACTTTGTATTCACCCCAAACCCATTGGTACAGGGCACACGTTTCAGTATGCGAGGTTGCACAGGGAATACAACGGTACATACAGTACATGGTATGAATATAAGAATGCGCAAAGACCAAGAAACACAAATTCAGAACTAAAATTAAGAGGCGAGACACTGGAGTAGTGTGGGTGTGTGTTGGATCGAATATGAAGTTTGTTGGCATTGTGCAGCAGTTGTGAGGTATGTTTGTGGAAACATTTCAAATGTGCTACCACATATTTGGCGAAATTATCCACATGTACTGATTAATAAAAAAAGAAAAAGTGATCTGTTGATCCTGGAGACGCTGGCTTCAAGCATTCGATAAAAGTGCTTTACAATTTTAAAAAATCTGATAAAACAAATTTTCTGTATCGTTACACCCCTATTATAAAGAGATTATAATCTTTGATTTCCCAATTTATTTAATTGCAGATTCAAATGTTATTCACTGAAGTTCTCTTTAAAGAAGTCTCTTGTAATTTAGAAACACAAGTAATATTTTGTTCACACATTCATGCAATGCCACACAGTGAGCAGCATTAATGTCACTGCTTTTATCACATCAGAAAAAAAATTTGTCGCATCTTTAATTTCTTCTTATTTGTTAATACAGTCTCTTGAATTAATTGCATTGATCCTGTCAGTTAGGACAGATTTTTATCTGTAGATAATGCTGTATTTAAACTTCTATTTTTAACAATTTCCTAGTGTCCATTTCTTTTTCTGAAATAAGGATTTCCTTTGGCATGTGATAATCCAAGTGTGCCAACCACCAGTAATAAACAGTAACGTTGGAAGATGCGACTAATTTTTTTTTGTTCAGAGCCTGTCTTGGTGCAAATTTAAATGCACAGGCTCATACATCTCACCTACAACATGGCGTATTTCTCTGTCCATTCTCTTGCCATTTTATTGTACCTGCCAAGGCAGTGAATTGGATAAGAGAAAACACAGAGCTTTCTATTCATTACTGCAAAACAGCCTAACAGAATGACAAGAATAACGTAGCAGTAATATATAACTGCATGTACAATGCATGTACAAATGTATAACTTTTGAAAAGTAAATATAGCTTCTATTTTTTTGGGGGGGATTTTAGGGCATTTTACAGACATCATTTTCTAGAATGGCTATGGCTAATTAAAGGTATTTGCTGATTATAAAATAAACTAAGCCAAATACCGGTGTCAACACACAAACCAAATGGAGGATGATTTATGATTAGATCGCTAGACTACATTTGGAGTTAAGTCAACTAGGGATACATTTGTTTAGTGATGTATTTGTTGTTTGGCAGCCAAAAGGCATTAATGACAATAGAGACACCCAGGTAATTTACAGTTAAAGGCTTTTTAGACATCTACAATCCAGTGCCTAAAACTCAGTGCCAAGAGAAAAGTCTCAAAGATTTTTACCTCTGCCAAAGACTATGGAATCAACAAACTTGGAGGATATTCAGTCAGCTTACTTACTTCAAAGTAAAATAAATAAAATCACACATACAGTGACACTTAAAAGTTTGCGATCCTTTCAGCTGAGTTTCTGCATTAATGTGAAAAATAAAATTTTTAAATTGTTGATTTTTAAACACAAAAAAGAAGAAAGCTGAATCAAGTAAATCAATGAACTATTACAGTAGGACAATCATTTACTAAAGTAAATCAACCAGTAGAACATATCTGTAAGTGGTAAAAAGTACATGAAGCTTTAAGATTAGCAAATAACTTGAATGTGTAATTTCTAAGTAACTAAGGGCCTTACCCTAAGGGTTTACTCTACTTCAATTGGAAGAACATTGAAATGACTGCCACTGCAGTCCTGCTAGAATGGCATAAAAGTTTTTTTTTTTTAACAAATTCAGTTTTTTTTTTTTTTTGGGAAAATGGAAAATTTATCAACAAAAATTAATAAAAATGTAGGATTAGCATGCATCTTACCACAGTGCACATACATACACACAAAGTATAAGATGCTAACTGAACCTCTTCCAAGTGTGATAACTCCATAGGTTTTACAAGGTCGGTGCACAATTATACATAAAAAGGTAATATAAGGGTACACAGGAATAAACAAATGTATAAAATAACCTACTTCTCTGTGTCTGTTTTGTAGATTCGTGCAATTTCTGGTACAAGGGGGTCGTCTGGGTTTGGGTCACATAAGAGTGAGCAGATGGAGAGAAGAACTACAAAATAAGCATAATCCATTAATACACATCTGTACAATCTTACTTAATAAGTGAATATTATCAAAAGCGTAATTAGTATTCAGAAATTACTACTCATAGTATAATGATTTTAATTTTTAAAACGTGACCATATATACAATTGGAAATTTGGCAACTAGTTAGCGCTATGTCTCTACAACATTTTCTATAAAGCAATTGCAAAAAGAATAAAGCAAAAAGTTTTTAAAGATGGAATGCAATGTTTTTTTTATTCGCCAAATCATACAGCTCCTCATTTAAAAATACATTTTTTGGTCTTGTTCATAAACAAAACAAGCTTCTAGCTTGTCCATGTGATATGGATTACAGATGGAGAATGAACATAACATCAACCCTCTCCTGCAACCCTACATTAAAATTTAATGTGATGTTTGTTAGTTGACCACTCACAGAAAGGTGGAAAGGTCTGTCTGTAGATTGGTGTATTTGTTTTTGTATCTTTTTGCCCAACAAGCATCAACAACTCTTTATCTGAGGTTCTCAGACATCTCCTTTGTATGGGTCATGATTAAATATCGCAAATTAAGTGTTACAATGATCAGACTTTGATATAATTATAGTTCTTTAAATAAAACCCCACACACATCTAACTGTCATCTCATTAATTAAAAAAGATGACTAATTTCACATTTAATCTACCTCCTAATCCTAAAAGTTAATATACTTATACCACTCACAAATATGTAATATTGGGTCTTTTTTCTCAAACAAAAAGTTGTCATTCATAACATCATTTGACTTTGAAGAAGAAATAAATATCTAAGCATATATTTCACACACTGCTATTGATGATACCTTTAGAAATTGTTAGTGCTGGGGACCACTGGGATCTAAGGATGTCCAAACAGATACTGCCATTACTGTTAATATTTGGGTGGTAAATTCTTGTGGTGAATGCAACCTAAAGCAAAAAAATAAAAATAAAAATAAAAAACAAAAACAAGAAATAAACATCAGCAAACAACAAAAACAAGCCCAGTAGATACATGTTGATTAGAATTTCACCTTTGGAGGTTTGAAGGGGTAGTCTGTTGGAAAATGAATAGTCAAGAAAAAAACTCCTCCCTGGTAAGGACTCTCATTCTGCAAAAACATGTTTATTTGTGGTTACTGACACAAGGATATTTTAGTTGGTCTGCAAATGAAAAAACAGCTTGTAAAAACATGCTTTAGACAATACAGAATATATAAATAATATTAGAGCAAAAGAAATAACCTTCAGAATCACATATGGAACAAAGAGCTTATGTAGCATTAACAATACAAGTGAAGGTCAAATGAATATAATTTTTTATTGAGAACGTATTGTAAGCAATATAAAAGGCAACATTAATTTGCGCCTTTGTTATTGTTCTGGTTTGGGGCATGTCCTTGTGAAGTAACACCTACACTGTGTCATTTAGTCTCTGAACTTGTTTGTGTGCTTGCTGAGTAACTAGCTGCAGTAGTGTTGGATTTCATGTTAATATGCTTTTTAACACTTAAGAGTCATGGTAAAAAGTCATGATAAAACAGGGTTTTTTTATTAATTTTTTTTTAGTTAGATCCGAGTTAGTTAATTATTCTGTGTATTAGTTATTACTGTGGTGTTACTCTTCGGCTTAGTTACAGTCTCTCAGAACAATTCAGTGTATACTGTGATGGTGTCATGTTACATTTAAATATCTTTTTTTTTGGGGGGGGGGAGCAAAAGGAGAGGGAGAGAATGACGCTGAGAAAAGCAGAAAGGACGGTGGAAGTTTCATTTGTCCTATAAATGCTGTTTTTGTTTTGATCACTTCGAGATGCGATTAATGAACTTGGATACCAAAGTGGATAAACATATCTCACAGCAGAGTGTTTTATAAACTTTGGCCATATTGAGGACTGTTAAACTGCTATTGATGTTTAAAGTAGCGATCACAGAGTCTCTCCAACCTGTTTTGCTTGATTCACTCACACTCTCACTCCAGCTTTCTACATTGCTTTACTGCTCATGCGGGACTAAAAAAAACATACATTTATATAACAGAATGTTTGGGTAGGTACAGTGGTTTTATAAATAAGTAGGATTTATTTGGAATCAAGTGTGTAGACAGCTAATAGTTACTAATGGTCCTCCTTAACATACTCACTTGTGGCGTTTTTTTCATGTGCAAGTCACTTTAAACATAAGCAACTGATAAATGACTAAATAAAAGTATATAAGCTTCAAAAACGTAAGTCAAGCCGTGTACTCTATTTGATAA
Organism: Corydoras sp. C115; assembly: GCA_019802505.1. Lineage (NCBI taxonomy): Eukaryota > Metazoa > Chordata > Actinopteri > Siluriformes > Callichthyidae > Corydoras > Corydoras sp. C115. Next base: position 9,448,066 of record JAFMOC010000007.1, read on the forward strand.
AGATATCCTATTCATCTGATCTGGCAAACCGATAGCATTCCAATCAATTAGATCAGATTTTTAGGAAGGTATCATGACATTTGTCACAATATAACACCCACTGCAAAAAAGTATTTACTATAATTTTTACTATAAGTATTTCAGTATAATTAAACAAGATTTTGAAAACTATATAACTACTCACACTATTGTGTGAGTTAATATTTAATTAGTGAAGGTTTAATGCCGCATCTGCCCGTGAGCTATTATCATGTTAGAAATGCTTTACACTGTCAGAGCAAATATAAGCCACATTCAAAATGATTCACACATGATGTAGAATTTACTGCAAACTAAACAAAATGAGCAGACTTTTTTTGGACACTACAAACACTGATATGATGTGTGATTTTTTTTTCTGTCACAAACAAATCAAAAATCAACGCACAACAATATAAATAAAAACCCACTGTTTTCATTCATACTTTGCCAAATATCATACTCTAAAATCAACTCCACCCCTGCTACATACTCCTCATATAGTGTCAAAGTGAAAATAAAGGCAGACGTAGCAGGCACAAATTTCATTGGTAAATTTGTATTAATAATCTGCACTCATAATCCTCAAAGTTACATTTTTGAGGAACTGCACTTCTGGATCTTTCAACATGTACAAAGACACCAGATGTAACTTGGTCTGGCCATACACAGGGGCAGATGTTTGAGAGACTGCAGGATATACTAGGTTTTGATGCCTGGACATGAACTTAATTGCATACAGCACACCAAACACATTTCCAGCCTGTATAGAAGCAGGAATTTACTTTTCTGTCCTAAGATCAGAGAACTGCTGCCTACATTGGTTGCGACCAAAGGTTTGTAAGAGAAGTGGTTGAAGTAAGATACTGTGTTCTCATCAGAAAAGTCATGTAGTAAAAACTACACACACACAAAAAAATCTGTTCATTTGGTGCAAATCTAAAAGTGTAAATGTGTAATATCTAATGGTAGTTAGATAGTTGTCATTAAAAGAGTAGCTTCTTTGAAAATAATCATATTTTTAATAATTTCAAGCCAACCAACAATAAATGCTTTATAGCTTCTTAATTACTGTTTAGTGAAGCACCAACTGCTTTAAGTTAAACCCATTACAGTCACAAATGGTAATATTATAATAGATAATTATACTCATGGCGGCACGGTGGTTTAGTGGTTAGCACGTTCGCCTCTCAGCGCTAGGGATTTCCGGTTCGAATCCCCATCTGGGTGGAGTTTCCATGTTCTCCCCGTGTCTGCGTGGGTTTCCTCCGGGTTCTCCGGTTTCCTCCCACAGTCCAAAAACATGGATCAAGTGAAATGAATTCTCAAAATTGCCCCATATAGAGAGTGTCTGTGTGAGTGAGTGTGTGTCCAGCGATAGATTGGCGCCCTGTCCTGGGTCTATCTGCCCAGCGCCCGAGATGATCTCCCCTGGATGGGCATGGGAAACCCCACCGCGACCCTAATAGAGGATAAAGTGGGAGATAATGAATGAATGAATGAATTATACTCACAGGACCCATGATTGTTGCTTGCCAATGGAATACTGAAAAAGAAAAACATTTTCTTCATCTATAAATCAGATCACTATTAGTCATGTTCATGGTGTTAAAACTCACCATCATCTCCAACTGGACCTGCCGAACACTGTGCTGGAGGATCTCTGGCCAAATCAGTGAGTTCCTATTTAAAAAAATAAAAAATAATATTATTAATAATAACAATAATTATCATATACATACTGTATAGACACTGTAAATATTATTTTAAACCCAGCACATCTTTTATTTGATTTAGGTTGTGACTATCACTCAATAATATTTCACCTTCAAGTCACAAAGAGTGTCACAAAGAAGCTTCACATTATTATGAGCCTGAACCCCCAAAAAGCAAGCTAAAGCGACAGTGGCAAGAGAAAATTTCCTGTTATGTTGGGTCATTAGGGCTATAGCAGTAAAGTAGAGTAATATGACGGTGACGTTAAAATGGGTATAATCAAACCCAATTTAAAGCAACAAATCTTTTTTTGGAGATCATTTGTTATTAAAATGCATTAAAACTATTATACATTTAAGATGTAAATGCCATTGGCACGTCATCAGTTATTTTTGGATTCAGTAAGCTGTCTGCTCCAATGGATGCTAGTTTCAAAAATCAATTGAGATGCAGCACTGCAGAATTTGTTCAACTGCATTCAGCCAAATGTTTTTAAAAGGTCCATGACTTAATTTTATTTCAAATTGTAACAAAACAAATAGGTGCTTTGTACACTATGCAAATTTGATTTTCTACCAGTCGAGCACCAACACTTACAAGTACCTAAAGCTAAAACACAGAGGTGCTGCCTCACACATGGTCCCATACGATGTGTCATAACCTGAAGTTCACCTCTTTAAAAACATAACTACACATGCACTGATATAGACGAAAGGGACTGTCATCAGTGCACATGGAAGGACAATTTATTTTCCATACTTCGTGTGTACTGAGCTGAATTTGAACAATTATGTTCAGAGTACCATTTTGGAGACAATAAGTATACAAGCATAAAGCTGTGCATGTTTTGGTACACAGCTATATCAATTACAGATTAACTGGGGAAGTTTGTAGAGTTGTTTAATTGGTGTTTGCAACTTGTGTAGAATATGAATTAAGCACTGGGTACATGGACAATAAAAGATCAAATAAGCATTAAAATGAAATACCTATTAAAAATCTATTTGGTAATTAACAGCAATAGCAATTTAAACATACTCTGATGTTGAAGTTGCTAATAACACTCATTAATAAAACCATGCTAACTTTAAATATTATAAAAAAAGAGAACTTGGGCTTACTGATTTACTCGCATGTGGGGTTTGCTGTAACCAGATGTATCTAAATAACTATTACATTTCTGGTTTCAAGTACATGCATTTGTTTGGCGAATACAATAAATGAAATAAACAAATTCTTAATTAGCATTAGGCTTAATAACATTTATATTTTAACATGGCATACAGGTTATCAATAATCTAATTTAAAAGACTAAATTAAACAAAACGGAAAAATTGACAGTTTATTTAAAACCAACTGGAATTTTAAAATTTTACATGTTAAAAAATTATTACCTAATGTAAGAATTTTCTGAATAATAATAAATCAAAATATTCAAAATAATAGCAAAATGAACAAAAGTTGACTTGCATTAACCCATTAATAATAATAAAAGTCATACATTTCATCATTTTCATTTTGTGTCAAAAGCAAAAGTATGTTTGCCTGTGTGTCTGTTTGGTCAATAAAGTATTTTCTCTTCCTTCACTAAACATTTGGCAGGTGTCAGGTAAATACAGGAATCTTTAGATTATGATGTTCTTCATTGCATTCCAGGACAGAGGTTTATAACAATGCAGAAGCATCAAGTTTTCTGCTGATGCCATGATGATTGTGACAATATGTGCTATGGGATTGCTGCATGTTGGCTATGATGTAAATTTAGCTCATGGGGGTCACCAAGGTAGTGAGGTAGGACAGAATTTAAACGCAGACAAGTCTGTTTCCAGCACTAAATATGCATAGCTGATTATTTTTAACTGGGTATAAAAAAATCCATAGGAATACCTTTTACTGTCTTAAAAAAGAGACCGCAATAAAAATGATCAGAATCACAAGCTAAGCACCTACTGCATTCCAAAAGTAAATTCACAGTAAGGCCATAAACAAATTAGAGAAAAAAAATGTTATTTATGCAGTAGAGAAATATAATTATCATATATATATATATATATATATATATATATATATATATATATATATATATATATATATATATACACACACATACAAGATGACAAAGTACACAAACTTTTGTATCCACAATTTATAGTAAAACATACAAAACCAGTGAAAATCCGGAGAACAGTTTTAAAACCCTGGCTGCTAGAAAACGCCTTCAACTTCACTCTACCTTGAAAATTAAGAGGCAGTAATCATAAGACTAATGCTGCAGAATAAAAGCATTATAATTTCAAAAACGCCACTGGTAACAGGATAAGACTAAAACAGAACTTATTAAATGACAGGATTTGTGTTTGAACAAAGGAAAGCAATAGATTTCTGCGCGTTAATCCACCTGGAAAACATGATGGTGGTGGTATTACAATGGGTATTACAACCATTTCACTGCATCAGGGTCAAGGCAGCTAGCTGGCAGCAATAAAATAGTGAATTTTGAATGACACAAATCAGCCAATTCTTCAGGTTGTCTATTCATGAACTAAAACCGTAATAGAAAGTGGGTTATGGTTTGGAGTAGGATGGCATTCTTACAATGAGTCAGGGCTTTTAACGGGATCCACAGTCCTATAGGGATAAATCTTGACACTTCGACAATCTGAAACCTTTAATGTTAATGTTTTTTGATCTATTACAGTCGATTTAACGAGCTGTATGAAGTAGAACCCTGCGAGCAGGGGAATAACGAGCTCACGAACACTGCAGCACTTCAGGATTGGGACTAAGAAGCCAAAAGCAGGGATGATGGTGAACGGTGCAGCCATGTATCTAGTAATATTCCCCGAAGAGCGAGCGGGCAGTGAAAGCTGCTGGACGGAATGTGAAACAGGACGGCAGGGCGAGCAGACAGACGGATCTACTGACATGTTCTTGTGCATGCGGCGCTGACACAGGACGAGACAGAAATAGCGAACAGCTGGCTTTCCCATGTCAGTCCGAACGGGCCTCCTGCTCCTCGAGCACAGCACACGGAACATGGAAAGTTCCCTCTCACTGCCCGAGGCTCAACCTCGAGCTGTTAGCAGCGGTATGGCAGAATGCAGTCGCTGCTCGAAGGTAACTCTCTTTGTGGATGACGACGCGAGGGACTGCTCGAGCCTCCCGTGATCTAAGCACATGGCCGCATAAGCAAACTTTCTGGCGTACAGCGTTTAAATGTCACCGAAACGCACGATCGGAGGCGTCAGTCGTCTTTTTTCCGCGTCGATACCAACCTTCTGGATTCGCTTAAGCGCCATCTTCGTCCTGTCAGTGGTGGATTAGTGAGGCTCCACTCCACGCCGACGAGAACAGCCCTGCGAGCTGCCTTCAACTTTTGGCGGACTGCTTGCTGCTGTGCTTTACGGAGCCTCTCTCCGTTACGTTCCCACCGCTTTTCAGCCAAACCCCGCCTTCTGCGCACGGATTGGCTGCTTTACATCGCCTCCTTCTCTCCTATTGGCTAATGTCCTCAGAAGGCCTAGGGTCTCGGTGCTTCAAGGCTCTCGACGTTGCTAACGCTGTGTCTCTGGAATATTAATTCATTATCTCCCGCTTTATCCTCTATTAGGGTCTTGGGGGTGGGGTTCCCCATGCCCATCCAGGGGAGAACGTCTCGGGTGCTGGGCAGATACACCCAGGACAGGGCGCCAATCCATCGCTGGGCACACACTCACTCACACAGACACACTCTATATGGGGCAATTTGGAGAACTCAATTGACTTGATCCATGTTTTTGGACTGTGCACACGGATTGGCTGCTTTACATTGCCTCCTTCTCTCCTATTGGCTAATGTCCTCCAAAAGCCTAGGGTCTCGGTGCTTCAAGGCTCTGGACGTTGCTAACGCTGTGTCTCTGGAATATTAATTCATTATCTCCCGCTTTATCCTCTATTAGGGTCTTGGGGGTGGGGTTCCCCATGCCCATCCAGGGGAGAACGTCTCGGGTGCTGGGCAGATAGACCCAGGACAGGGCGCCAATCCATCGCTGGGCACACACTTACTCACACGGACACACTCTATATGGGGCAATTTGGAGAACTCAATTGACTTGATCCATGTTTTTAGACTGTGGGAGGAAACCGGAGAACCCGGAGGAAACCAAGGCAGACACGGGGAGAACATGGAAACTCCACACAGATGGGGATTCGAACCGGGAATCCCTAGCGCTGAGAGAACATGCTAACCACTAAGCCACCCTGCCGCCCTCTCTGGAATATAAGATTGTAATTAAACTGTGGAATATTCACATAAATGAAACCTAACATCATCTCAGCAAATCTATAGATTGTTCATAGTCCAGTATTCTGATACTGGACTATGTAATATGTAATATGTACATATTTGTAATATGTAATATGTAAAAAAAATAATAAAAATACATAGTCATTGTGAACTATGAACCCAACCTAAATTGCTAACGAAATCCAATTATGTAATCCATCCATCCATTGTCTTCCACTTTATCCTCTACTAGGGTCGTTACTAGGGTCGACTGTCTGGTTTCTGAGGGCCTGTAGATGAAATCCATCTCTATATGTGCTTGTATAGTTTCCAATATCTTGATTAGTGCTTTCCAAAAATTCCACCAAAAATTTTTCTTTGGGCTTACATTTTTATAGGGACATCTTTGTCGCCTTACAGTAAAGCAAACCCATGTACAATTTCTGGGCAGAGCAGGCAGGGTTCTGACACTGTCTGTTTTGGTTTCTTTCCAGAATCTGAAACTATGAAGGTAAATTAATGATTGAAAGGTTTGCACCGATGCCATGCTGCTACAGTGACAACCTCAGGGTGCTTTGATCTTCATTTAAGGACCAACTGCAAAATAAGTGGGCATGGTGACTTAGTGGTTAGCACGTTCACCTCTCAGCGCTGGGGATTCCCGGTTCGAATCCCCATCTGGGTGGAGTTTCCATGTTCTCCCCGTGTCTGTGTGGGTTTCCTCCGGGTTCTCCAGTTTCCTCCCACAGTCCAAAAACATGGATCAAGTCAATTGAGTTCTCCAAATTGCCCCATATAGAGTGTGTCTAAAAAAAAAAAACACAGTGCGCACCATAGTAGTTAAGTTCACATTTTTTTTCGTCAGATAATGTGTCTCCATAATAATAATAATAATAATAATAATAATAATAATAATAATGTCTTATGTCTAAATAAATAATTGTCCCGTATTATGTGCATCTACTACAGCTACATTTTTTGTTATTGTTTCTTGATGTAGGCTACAAACTCCGTATTGTATATACTTCAAATAAATATCTTAATTTCATTTTTAAGCACAATGCACAAAATCAAGCACTTGTATATTGCTTTTCTCTAGTATTTAACAAGTACATTGCTTGGAACCTTTTGACCATAAATTCTACATACATTAACTGTAAATGTCTGTAAGGTTATAAACACTAATGAGCAGAAACAGATATCTTGTGACGCAGTTGATATGATTGGCTGCGTTATGTTTCATTCATTAATGAACACAGATTTAAAGATGACCATGAAATTAAAACAAACACTAAATTAAAGAATATATTGATTTAAAAGCAGATGAGAGCATCACTATCATGCATACTATAAAAGCACAACGGGGGCGTGGTTTGCGCCGGAGCATTGACTCCACCCATTGGCTCTGTAGAAAGCCAATCCTAGATCAGTAGGTGGGATTAACCGGAATACAGGTGGGAATAATATAACCCAGTTTACAAAAGGCTTCATTGCCATTTCCCTAAAAACTCGATTGGGTTAACTTACTCAGCAATTGTTTTGCACTATAGCGGTACAAAGACAATGATTAAATTGCGACTAGTCCTAATTATAATATGACTCGACAACAAATTATCAAGGTTTCTTTAGTGACTTGCACTTCTATGTTCTACGTTTGTCATTTCATGAGCTAGAAGTAGTAATTACTGCCACCCAGCGCCGCGGAGACAAAAGGAAGGCGCTTTATTTTTATTTATCCATCCATCCAATATCTTCCGCTTTATGCTATTGTAGGGTGGTGTGTGTTAGTGTGTGTGTGTGTGTGTGTGTGTGTGGGGGGGGTGGGGGGGGGGGGGGGGTTCCAATGCCCATCCAGGGGAGAACGTTTCGGGCACTGGGCAGATACACCCAGGACAGGGCGCCAATCATTCGCTGGGCACACACTCCCTCACACACACATTCTATATGGGGCAATTTGGAGAATTCAATTGACTTGATCCATGTTTTTGGACTGCGGGAGGAAACCGGAGAACCCGGTGGAAACCCACATGGACACGGGGAGAACATGGAAACTCCACCCAGATGGGGATTCGAACCGGGAATCCCTAGCACTGAGAGGCGAACGTGCTAACCACTAAGCCACCGTGCCGTTTATTTACTACTCCTAATATTGTGCGTTAAAGTAATACATAAAGCGAACTGTGTTTTACATTATTTTCATATTAAATAGATTCTTAAAACACCAAACAGTATTTTTTATCTCTATAAAAATTATTAATTAACGCATGACTTTTATGCTGTACTTAATACCACATTCATTTTCTATTTTTAAGCACGTCTGCCTTTCAGGATTTGAAGCAGGTTTGAATCACGATCTGGGTAGAGTTTCCATGTGCTTCCATGTAAATGTCTACACAAATTTTCCCAACTCTTGGCCTTTTGACTGTTGCTCACATGAACAGCCACTGTCATTTAATAAACAGTCATTTCAAGATCATTTCATATTCCTAACGCGATTTTAAAACAGATGTAATCATACATTAAATAATGTTTTATTATATTACAATACACAGCTGCACATACATGGCTACAAAAATACAAATATTTGCAATGGATATTGCAATGGGGTGGCACGGTGGCTTAGTGGTTAGCACGTTCGCCTCTCAGCACTAGGGATTCCCGGTTCGAATCCCAAGCTGGGTGGAGTTTCCATGTTCTTCCCGTGTCCGCATGGGTTTACTCCGGGTTCTCTGTTACCCCAAATAGAGTGTGTGTGCCTAGCGATAGATTAGCGCCCTGTCCTAGGTGTATCCGCCCAGCGCCCGAAACGTTCACCCCTGGATGGGCATGGGCATGGGCACCCCCCCCAACCCTAGTACAGGATAAAGAGGATAGCTATAAATGGAGTAAAACCAAATAAATATGTTTTGACATGGCTTATTTAATTATATTTTCATAATGTTCACATTAAGGTACCCTACGTTTTTCAGTCAAACCTCTAATATCATAAACATAAAATTACCCATAATTCTAAAGTGTGAGATATATTTAATATACACTCATACATCATGTTATACTGTTTCTTTTTATTAGTCACTTACCATAATGTATGTTGTATTTCTGTAGTTACAGACAATAGCTCATCTTTTTATCTGTAGTCTTTGTAAATTCCTTTACTCTGTTCCCTATTGGAGGACTCCCACTAATTCACCAAAGAGTAGATATTGTTTTTAAATTATTTTTTAGTTACTGTACGGACATTGACCTGTGTTGGGCTGGTGTAATAGGATCAGATGCAGCACTGCTGGTGGACTGAGATTAAGCCACCAACCAATAAGTTATTAGCATTCTGTACACACAAAAATGGATCAGAATTAACTATTTTAAATGTACTTTTACAATGTGGGGCACCAAGACAGATGTGTCTTACGTGTGCAGTGAGTGGAGTTTGTGTTTTTTAACCCCAGCAGTACTGTTGTGTCTGATCTAATTATACCAACACAACACACATTAACACAGAACTCATATATCAGTGTCGATGCATTGCTGATAATTCCACAATTCCAAACACATCCTAGTCCCAAAATAATAGTATATACACATTTTTTAATTTCCTGAAAAATTCTCTTTAAAATATTTGCATTATTTTATTTTCAAAACTAACAAATTAAATATATTTGCAAAAAATGTAATATTATTTTGGTTATATTGGCTTAAATACCTTATACAATAATAATAATAATACAGTAATAATATCAATAACAAATGAAAAACCTGAAAATGCATCAGCATAGGAGATGACCCTAAAGAACAGTTCTTTCTGATTCTGTCCATAACATTTCTTTAAAAACACCCATTAATAAAGGACAACCTCTCAGTAATATAATATAAAAGGCAATTGGTTATTGCAACAACATACAATTTATTTTAAGTACAGAAAAACTTTTATGATCTGTTTGTAATGGATACAGTGACATGAGTCAGCAAAATGTAGAACGGCAGTTAGGCAGCTCCTTTATCAGAACAGTCTGGCTAAACCACAAAATAACAGATTTGCATTAAAAAAAAAATGCAACTTACCTAACTCGAATTTCCATTTCATCAGATACTATGTAGTATTTATTATAGTTTGCAAAATAAAGGCAGTTTTCCCATGATGCTTTTTAAACTTCTTCATTGTCAGGCACATAATCAGGCTCTGTTTTAATAAAATATAATGTCCTCATGCTTGTATTTGCTCATTTTAATGAGTAAAGTGCCAAAAATGTCCAAGCAAATATTCTGCAACACAGGAAGCTTTTCTTTTCTGAAAAAACTTGGGTTGTTATCATTGGTACCAAGATCTGTGGGACTTTCTGTTCTGTATTTAACCCTTCAGTGTGTAAATGGTGAAAATTACCTCTGCACATTGCTTTATTTCCCCACTATTAAATCAATTTAAAGTGTTTTGTACCCTATATTAGCAAATATGCTCTTTTATGTATCAGAATACAGCACCTGTCGAAAAAAACAACAGTGCATTGAAAAATGTCACATTGTATATGACGCCAATCCTAGAGTTTTAGACCAGAACCTTCCCCTGTACTGATACTTGATAGTGGATTTGTAAATCCATGCTACAATGCTAGGTTATTTAACAACATAATGCAAAAAGACTGTAGCAAAATTATGGCTCTCTGGTGGTTCTGTATTCTACATTCTGGTTAGTTCTTAATCCAGTGTCCATACCTGCCTCTTTTATATGATTTTCAACTGATGAGCAACTAGGCACAACTGATGTCACATAACTATCACCACCTCCTTGGGGCTCAATGCTCTTTTCTATAGATGGATTTACAGTATTTGACTTCATATCCTGTGAACAGACTCCATCTTCATTAGTGCCCTGCTCTCCATCCTGGCCATCGGTCCACACAGGGGTAGGATCAGGGTCAGGTTGGTGAGGCTGCTCTGGCTCTGGAGAAGCAGCAGCAGAAGGAGGAGGTGCAGGTGTTATTATGGATGGTCTAATGGACTTGTGACACATGGGGCATGTTTCCTGAACGTAAAGCCATTTCCTTAGACAACTTCCATGGAAGAAATGACCACAGGAAGTAATGACAGCTGATGTCATATCCTGCAAAAAGCAGAAATGAAAATACATTATTTTTACAATTAACAGCTGTAACCATTTCAAAAATGTTTAGACAACTGATGAGAGCTGAAATGTGACAGAACAAAGTGTCTTGAACTAAATCAATAAATATAAACTAATCAATGTATTACACTTTTTAGATATAAAAGGTGTTTCCAGAAGAGGCATTTAAAATACACATTTTACAAACTAAAATTGGACTGTGAACATTTATTAAATAAAAAATAAGCCAAAGAAATTATTTTCATCGTTTTCAATGATAAATACTTATATTTATGTTTGTTAAATATAAAGAAACCTAACAATTCATGCATCACCCTCCATAAAGTTGTCACAGAGGCAAAATCAGGATGAAGAGGAGTAACTTTTCAAAAATTACTGTAGTATGAGGTACCAAGTAAATTTAAAAAATAAGTCTAGAAGAGCATCCTCTATAAGCTTATTCATTGCACACATGGAAGGGTCATAGTTTACCATTTTGTGCAAAAGAACCATCACTCAGTTCAGAGACAATATTTCTCAGCACAAAGTTGAAAGGAGTTAAGGTGCCATCTACAATTCATAATATCATAAAAAGAAAATTACAACAGATTTTCTGCTGCTGCATATATTTAAAAAAATACAACCTAAAATTGTGTTATGCAAAGAGGAAGCCATAAAAATGATTCAATTATTGGCCAATAGTCATGTGAAATGGAACAAACAATGGTAAAAATGTGTCATCTTGGATGAAAAAACTCCAGGAAAAATAGATCCGCTATTGCACTCCGCTTTTTAATGCAACACTGACCTGAAAACATATGGCGCAGATATCACCATGTTCCTGCAGCTGCTGAGCACTTGCCCGCGGGAGTGAGTTGATCTTGTGCGCAGCTTCCCGTCGAAGTAGGAAGCTCTTCCATCCGGCCTGGGCACGTAGCCACACATTGCAGTATGAGTGAATGATAATGACAGATGCCCCTATCCAGCTCCATTCACCCCACAGAGACTCCCAAACTCCATATGCCACAACACATAGAGCCACAACAAACTCCAGTGTCCTGCACACTCCATTAATATAATACACCACCTCATCAAGGCCTGGCAGAGCTACACCACGCCATGCCTCCACCATGAACAAGCAGTAAACCAGCAAGATGCCGATCACCTACAACATACAAGAATACAAACGTTACTTGAAGTGACTGGTCCAGCAAATGATCACATATTAATAACGAATAACAAACAGACATACAATTCAAAATAAATCTTCAGTCATGTCCTGTAAATGGTGTTGTATGGACTTATTTGCAAAACAAAACATACTAGAAAACAACAGACGGCTGTTATAAAGTTTGATTTAGTAGTGCTACAAAAATGTATTTAATAATTTACTTTAATACAAGTTATGTGTAAATATTTAAAACACAAATGGTCATGTTCTTTTTTTCAGCATGTAAATCAAAAAAGAAGTTTCTCATAAACGTGTGCTGCCCTTGTACGTTGCTTTGATTTCACCTCTCTTTACAGTTCCAAAACAATCTTAAATCTATCCAAAACAAGCTTAAAGATTGGAGACAAGATTATTCTTTGAAACCCACAACATTATTATTGTTTTATAAGGTATTTTGGCAAACCTAGAATTAAGTTTTGGGACTTACTGTAATATTAACCTGATAAACTAGTCACCCTCTGCAAGTTACCAACTCAGGATCCAATAAAAGAGCACCAGACCATTAGGCCTCCTTATCCACGGTTTCTTTATCTCGTTTTAAGATTTTCACTTGACCTAAACTGTGTAAATGTGAATAATAACTGTAAATATTGATGTGTTCTAAAATCTTTGGTCGGTGGTGAAGAATTACATTATACTTCTACAGGTGCCAAGTCTTGCTATATCAGTGCCAGTAAATAAAAGTAGTGCAATTTTTATTTCTTAATGATAACTGCTTTCATACCTGCAATGATGTAAGCAAACAGCTGGAAACCAGGATAAGAAGCCAGAAATCCATGTGGAAGAGCTGGGAAATCTTGTATGCCATGAAACTTGGAAACAGCAACAGTAAAATACACATGCTGAGCCCCCGCACATGCTTCCAGACAGACCTGTTGTTTGTCAAAATAAAAATGTATTCAGCAATTATACTTATGTGAGCTTTATAAGTCACTTTCACCCTGCAGGAATTTTTTTCATAGTTCTTAAATTTGTTGGAGGAAGTAGAACATTTATAGTGCCTTTAACCTGCCTTTTCAGGAATTTTTTTGCTTTTTTTCCTTACTGCGCATTTGTAAAAACAATCTGATAAAGTTTCTAATTAATTATGAGATTTAAAACATTGTAAAGGTTTTATATTTTAATTGCCATCCATCCAACCATCCATTATCCTCCGTTTTATCCTCTACTAGGGTCGCGGGGGGGTTCCCCATGCCCATCCAGGGGAGAATGTCTCAGGCGCTGGGCAGATACACCCAGGACAGGGCACCAATCTATCGCTGGGCACACATTCACTCACACAGACAAACACACATACACCCTCTATATGGGGCAATTTGGAGAACTCAATTGACTTGATCCATGTTTTTGGACTGTGGGAGGAAACCGGAGAACCCAGAGGAAACCCACGCGGACACGGGGAGAACATGGAAACTCCACCCAGATATGGATTCCAACCTGGGAATCCCTAGCGCTGAGAGGCGAACGTGCTAACCACTAAGCCACCGTGACGCCCCTATATTTTAACTTATTCTATTTTGTTTTATTTTTTTTATTAAAAACTCTGAAAACTGTATAAAAATAACTACCTATTTCTACTGGCACCAAGTCCAAGCAGAACAGGCTCTGTAATCTCACTCATGCTCTGTAGTGTGGAAGTAAGTATAATGAAGAGGATGATGAGGAGGAGGAAGCAGCGTTGCAGGGGAGACATGTCCAACAAACCAGTTTGCAGAGCCAATAACAGCAAAGTCACACCTTCTGTCACACCCCTGCAGTCCACATACACATGCACACAAAGAAACAGAAATATTAATTATTTCAATACCTATTTATAAAACTGGACATTTACAGTTATTCTAAGTCATTAAAATGCTGAACACAGATACAGGGACACAGAGACACAATTTTTCCTTACTCTGTTCTCTAATGGTCATGTCCCAACAGATCGACTACAGAGCAGGTATCATTTTAGTGGTAGAGGATTCTTAGCACTACAGTGTCTAAGACAACCCTCCCAAAATATATCCAATTCATATCTTCTGAAACACAATAACAGAACACCAGATCAGTGTCACTACAGTGCCAAGAATTATCCACCATCCAAATAGCTGCCCTGTGGTGGTTCTTATTATTAATGAGTAATGGGGACTAACGAGGTATGCAGAGACACAGAGAAATTACAGTCTGTTATCATAAAACCAAAGAGGTGTACTTAATAAAGTGGCCAGAGAGGGTATTTTCACTTAAAAAAAGGTTGACCAAGGGTGCACAAAAGTTTGCACAAAACCACCTTTAAAATAATAACTGAATAACTGAATAAAATGAGTTTCTGGTGGAGAAGTCATAACCATGTATACACAAAGTTAAATTTACACAGCAGCATTTATTCAAACCAGAAAGTAAGCTTTAAACAGCTGATAAAACTCATGTGGACATGTGTGTTTTTTTTCTGATACTGGTAAAAAAAATATTTTACAGATTATTCTAAAACAATAGAACAATAATTTTTAAAATCCTACTTGCGATTCCCAAACATATGCCAGACGATGAATCTTGTGTTACTTTGAAACCAATTCATTATAAGTAAGTTGAAAAACAATATAAACACCTACATTTAAATTTTATACTCAATATGCATTTCTTTTCACCTTCTCATTCTAGTATACAAGTCTCAGAACTTTGACTGGATAGGATGCAATAGGATGTTTGTGACTTTTGTGATGTTTCACATTAAGGAGTACAAGCAATTTTAACAACAATATGTTCCATGTCCCATGCAGAACAATAGTCATTCAACACATAGTCCACCCTTAAGTCAACACTGTAGGTCACTTTGGATATTTTGGATAAAACATTCTAATAAACATACAGTGACACACTTCTGATAAATATACAAATGCCAATATTTTGGTGGATCTTACCTGTGCATAACATTGTGGTTCTGTAGTGCTGTAAATCCTCCCAAGTAAAACTTGCAGAGATTCAGGAGGCCCAGAGCCAAATAAGATACAACAAATGTCAAACCCAGCAAAGAGTAAGGGCTTGCACAGCACTCAGATACACTAAAACAGAAAACAAAGAAAATTAATTAACAACCAGATATCCAATATCCCATAAAAAATGGTATTTGCATTTAGCAAAGTAACATGTCTGTTTTTCATGCAATGCCAGATAAGTAAACACATATAAAAGTGGTATTACCACACATAGGTTTTATGTACAGTATTAGTTTTACAATTTTTTTGGTAGATGTAAAAATGTTTTCCTTTTTATTCTCAATTAGCATTACATTTAAACAAAAAAACTTATTTTCACTAGGTTATTACATTACATTTGGTAATTTAGCAGACACTTTTATCCAAAATTAAATACAAGTATCCCAACTTGAAGGCTGTGGTCAGAACACAGGAGAAATGGAGCAACCTCTGGAGCAATGACGTTTAAGGTCCTTGCTCAAGGACACACATTGGTAACATCAGTAGACCTGAGATTTGAACCCACAACCTTTAGATTGATAAACCAACACTCTACCGACTGAGCTCCCACTCCCACTATATTCAACCACAAGGATATTTCACATGAGTGAAAATGCTGTAAATTACAGAAGAACAATATTATGTCATGGACAATCATTTTCCTCTAGTGCTGGGTATATAAACATTTTATTAAAGGTTTATTATTTTACTGCTGTTTTGTGGCCCAGAGAGAACCTTTAGCTGAATGCTTCTTTTAAACCAATTAGAGTTTCCAGTCCTTATATCTGTACTGTGGAACATTTCAAAATAATAACTCTATAAACCTCTCACACTTGTTCTGCACTGAATTAAAAATGTGATTATGTTTACAAAATATAATCATGTAACATAGTAAGAGCAAGAGGAAACTATCGATAGTCTAGTTTTATGTAATCAATCTAATCATAAACTTTTTACTGCTATTATAGGACATTATACACTTTTCACAAAATATATAAATGGGGTTGTACATGAAGGATGCACACTCAGTGACTCAGACTTTACCAGGTAAGCAGGATGAGCAGAAAACCTTCTTGAGTTGTAGTAGAAAAAGCAGCATTGGAGATCAGCTGAACTCCAAATAGCACAATCCAGAACGTGCTGAATAATACAGGCACTGCAAAGATATGCCATAAAGATACGCCCACTGCCAAAAGTCTGTGTAAGTCAGTTATCTATAGTAAAGACATCCGGAAAATTCAGAACAGTGAAGCTTACAGTACAAACAAAGATATACCAATAAAATACCTGACTCAAAACAAGACTTTAAAACAATGATCTCAGGTACTCCTGTATATTTTTAGTCAGTTTTAGAGTATACATTACATACCATACCATAACATTAAATGCTTTTTATGTAATCCTGAACAGCCTACATAGAATCATATTAACCCTAATTAAGTTTACAACGTCGATCTGATCCACAGTGTGTTTTTTCGTACTATTTGTAAGGAGTTCGTGATGAATACATAAGAACAAATTATGTCATACAATTGAAGAATACGAGTAAAGAGTTTAAAGCATATTGTCATGCAGTGGGAAATGCAGTCTAATGTTCATTTCAGTCTGTGACAATTACAAATGTTTCTGCAAATTTTAGATGGGATTGCAAGGTATGCTTACCTCTACTCTTGTAATTTCTCGGTAGGTGGTTCTGGCCAGTTGGTATGGCACAAACAAATTCATTAACAGGAAAACTGTGACTGCTATTCCTGTTATCCCCATGGAAATGGTGACCATTGTAAGGGCAGTGTCTTGTGAAAGACAACACATACGTGCCAGCAGAGGGAGCAAGTGTGCAGAGAACAACCACACATGTCGAGTGCGCATGAGGAATCCACACAAAGTGGCCACAATTACCTGGCCTGTAAACACATTAACATACTAAGCCACAAAGCAACAAATACCACATATGTAAAACCTCCAACTCAACAGAACACTAACTAATTAGACTGAACATGATCTCTGGACATACAGATAATGTGTCAGTGTCTCTGAACTTCGCAAAGAGGAAAGACACTCATTTACATTCTTGCATGTATAATAAACAGTAATTCGTGATTATACGTATTTACCCATTATATCTATTAAACAATTTTTAAAACAATCAGGGGACTAAAGAATGTGAAATAAGTGCAATCCAAGTAAGAGCTAATATTAATAGAAAAGGTCAGGGTAATTGGTTGTTTTTTCCTTAATGAGCCCTCTTCGCATGAGCTTTGTGAGAATGAGCAACAGAAAGATAACAACCTTGACCTTTGTTGTGATAATAGAAGTCATGACAAATACATTTAATTGTGTTAAAATTAACCCTTGAATGACAGCTTGAATAATTAAGAATAGTGTATTGCATGTAGAAGTAAGTAGAAGGTAAAAAACAGACAGTTAAACTTACAGTTAAAGTGGAAAAATTATTGGAAGGTTAATGAATCAGTCCTTAGAAACGTGACAGAATATTTAAAACTTGACTCATAGCTTTTTTTTTTTTTTTTTAGACTCAAGCATAACCTTTAGTGTGTAGTTTGTGACTAGTAAGGGTATTGTACCTACTTGTAAGGGCTCTCATAAAGTGATTCAAAGCAGGAGGATTCAAGAAAAGCGCCGTGTCAAAACTGTCTTGAGCCTCTGCTAGGACAAAATCCCTGTTAATAAAAACAATTATTATGATTTTATTTTAAGACTGGTAATTATTTAAAGCCTTTATTCCTTAGAAATTGTCTATGCTATAAATCTGGCTAATATTTTTGTAATAAAACAGGTTTAAGAAGCTTCTATAAAGATTTTAAGCTTAAAAGTGATTCAGTATCAAACAGGGCAACTCTGAGCAAACCAAATCAAACTGATTTTATTTAGTAAGAAGGAGAAACATGAAATGTCTATTGAATATGTGACTGGTTATTCAAAAAGAAACATCACAAAGTGCTTGACATTTTGATACATTTATGACTTTACCTTCAAATACCAAGCCTGTATTTCTCTGCATCTACCCTAGTCTAGACACACTAAAAAGCCTATTATTACCACCAAAGATGTCAATACTATGCCGATTGAGCTTTTGATAATACTTTTAAAAAGTGTTATTTTTCTTCCCTTTTTCACATTAAATGCTTATACAACCTAAACAATAGAATGTAAAATGAAAGAATTAAACAAATATCCAACCGAGCTTCATAAACTAAACTGTTGGCAATGACTACTTAAAAAAAGCATGACTTCAGAAGCAGAATTGTTTATTAAATCCATAGAAATTAAATCCATTTTTAAAAATGTTGGATATACATAACAAAGGACTTGGGTATAATTCATCACTGTTAAATGGTGGAACAATCTTCCCAACACTGTCCTTAAGGCTGAGTCACATAGCATTTTTAAGAAACAACTCAAAACACATTTCTTCCACAAGCACTTGCTATGAAAAAAAAGATCTAGAAGCCAGATTGGATAATGATTTGATTATACTCCAGTGTAGCTGATTGGTTCCTTTAATACTGACATGTGTTGTTCTCTCATTTATAAGCCTGCTAAATGAATAAATGTAAGCAAGAGGAATATGTGTCAGAGGAATTTGCATCAGAGATAAGACAAAAACAAGTGGGTGAAAACAGAAGTAAGAAAACAGCTTTAAAAAATGAACACCTAAACAGAAGAAAACAGGGTTACAGTGGGCTAAATGCACTATATTTATAACTATAAATGATTGGAAATAAGTAATAGTCAGTGATAGATAAATAAATAAATATACCTTGGACAGTGAATGGATGCTGAAACGTTGGTCGGGTTACGATCAACAAATATAAAAACTGAGGAAACACTAATTTTCTTTTAATCATAATAAGAATGAAATAAAACAATAACCATTACCCCAACAGTCAGATCACACTACAAATTTGGCCATTTTTATTATTCCATCAAAAATAAAATTGTTATGGAAATCATGCTGTAATATTTGTGTAAAAAAAAAGTTTTAAAACTATACTTCAACTGAATGACATATCCAAGAATACTTCATAGGGAAAATATCAAAGAATTGTTTCTTCCTAATCTGTCAAATGTCATTTAAGAACATTGGAACCAGCTGGGTTTATTTGTTTTCTTTATTGGCGAGGTTCATGCCTTAAAGAATTTAGGCCAAAATGAAAGCAGAAAGAGAAACAACAAAGTGCTAACTAACTGTTCTTTTACTTTAGATGAGTTTATGATTTTCCCCAAACACTGATTTTCCTAACTGAGATGAAAATAAATGACATACCAAAAACAAAAATTAGTTGGTGTTTTTTACAAATCTAAATAAAAAAGGATATTTTACAAAATCATTTAGCTGTCAAACAGAAATATTTGTCACAACTGTGATTTGTGTTTACTACAAAAAAGTGTGTAATTTGCATAATTTTGCCAAGCCGAGTACCACAACTGTGTATAGGATTTAAGTATAGATTGTTGCCATAAACAGCATCTTAGATTTTCTGTATAGTGAAAAAACTGATTCAAAAGTTATTTTCAAAATCATGTCATGACTCTTAGGCATCAACAGCAGAGTACTAATAAAAAGACATTTAGCATTGTCATAAAACAGATGAGTAAATGAATAAAACAGAACCGTATCTGTGCCAGTTCTTCTGTCTCATAAGATGCTTAGGAGGCATGCAATAAACAATCCATTTAATGTAAATATGAATTTAGTGGTGCAGTGAGGAAAGCTGTGCTCACCTGGACATCTGATGGCCCATGTAGAGCAAGAGGCCAGTAAGAACATGCAGATAAAGTTGAACAATGTGCCCAAGGGGCAGTACCAGGACCACTGTGCTCACTATGTGACCTGTGCACAGACATTACATCATGTTAACTAGTTTTAGGAATGTTGTAATTTTTGCGATTTTAAAAAAACGTGTCAAATTTGCTACTGGTTCAACATATGCATGGGGTCACATTAGACCTTGTACCATCATCTGGTATAAATTTTGTCAAAATGAAACCAGCTTATAAAGTGTTTTGGCAAATTGTTCATTCGGCTAACTCTCGTTAGCTTGTTTAAACTAATGACCTGACTTGTCTACCTGTCCACTGGGTATGTGCTCAATTTATGCTATGTTTTCGTAATGCTGTGCAACTAATATATATATATATATATATATATATATATATATATATATATATATATATATATATATATATATATATATATATATAATAAACAGTTGCTAACTGAAATCTGTTTTCTTCCATAAAGGAAGCCCTATTTGGATATGTTAATTTTCCTTTATTGATCAAAGTAATTTTAAGGTTTTGTTGTTTTAAAAAACTTATTTAGTATTTCAATCTACATCATCACAGTACTGTCCTCCTTAAATTAAATTATACTAATTTGTAATCAATGCTAATGTATGAATACTATGGGCTCTGGAAAATTCTTTTAAAAAAGCCATTTTATATTTTCATTGCAGTATCCAAAAATAGTCGATTATGGCCTTTTAGCTAACTGGTAAGAATCTAACCTACATTGGCTTCCTGTAACTGATTACTAATCTTTTTTTTATATATATTTTGGAAATATATGTTTCTAATTATACAAGCTCTCGTATACGAATAAATTATAAGAATATTTAGCCAACTTTTTTAATTCTGGCCTTATTTAACATGCCTCCAAAAAGTAAATTAATAAATTGTAATTCAATGCATATTTTAATAGTCTAAAATAGATTCTTTAGGAACACTTAATTTTACTAATGATTAAATACACTTAAATAGTGGTTGACAGAACAGCTTTGTGCAATAATTAATATTTTTTTAACCTTCACTATAGGTTTCGAGTTGGCTTATGATTCAGACTGTTTGCTGGTTGTGTCACTAGGCTGAGCTGCCATTCCTAAAGATAAGCTTTTAGCTTTTATATTCCTTTCTCTGTGACAAGATGAATGTTCATCCTAAAAAAGTAAGTTCATCATCTCCTTGGTCAATGCAGATTTGTGATTCATCACTGAAGATGACTTTTTCAAACCATCAACCATCCATAATTGCTTCAATTTATAACCACTGTTTAGGTGTTAGTGCCATTTTGGTTTTATTTTTTTAACTTAGCTCATTTTTAGAGTCTTGTTGCTTTTTTTATACTATATTTTTATTATTTACTTTGTTGTGGATGTGATATTTTTAAGGCCAATTGCTTTGAATTTTCTATCCTCTGCTTGTATGTCTTTCTTGGTATTTTTTAACCTTATTGTGTGTATACTTAATATACTTATTGTGTCTTTAATGAAAACTCTCCTGTTGCTGCCATGTTTGCTTTCTCTTAATCAAACAAGGCTACAGATACCCCATTGTAACTGACTCATTTGCATTTTTAGACTATTGTTTTGTTATTAAATATTATTGCCTTTTAGGCCACCATTGTTTCTAGGGTTAAAAGTTAATTTTACAAAGTAATCAATTATCTTCCAACATTAGCTTGAAACGACAAATTAATTACATTTTTCTTTTCAGCGGCAGGTTTGACAAAAGCAGAACGTTTAAATCCTTTTGTGCCATGTCTGTGTAAAAGGGAAAAAAGGTGGTTGAACTTCTCTTGAATGTGATAAGACCATTATTTTGGCCCAGGGGATATAGATGCAAACCCAATTTGTTTTGCTGTTGCCCTGAGTTTATGTTTTATAGTCTAAGATGAAAACATCCTCCAGGCAAGAAATGTATCTAAAACTGAGCTGTGTGATCAGTTGCTCGTTGCCATTTACTGTTTTTGGTTTCATTATCTAGAAACAATTTCATTATTGATTTTTATTTTAATGAATGTATTTATTTATGACTAACACGTTGGTAGGCCAGGTATAAGTTAACACGGCATAAAGGCATTACTGCTTGGCAAATTAATGACAAGAAAGAAGATGATTTGGAGCAGAAGTGCAAGCTGTACCTATGTAGTACACGTTCCACATGACGTATTTGTATTTGAAGAGCATGTCCTCACTGCTCGCTCGGAGATGATGACTGAAGCTCTCCATGTCGCATTTGTAGAGCAGGTCCAGTACCAGCAGGCATGGAACCCTCAGTACCACGTTAGCCACGTCTTCTAACCGCACCATCTTCACCAGTCACACGACGAAACCAAACATGCGCATAAACAGAGTGTGTGGCATCTCCGAACAGGATGTTCTGGTGAGCTTCTGCCCTCATAAAACCAGCCGATCAGTGCATCACCTTAAGTCTATACTGCCTTAAATGTTAGTTTAGTGCCTTCAAAACTTATGAACCTAAGACAGTATCAGACTGTAGAATGATGATCGCTTGTTATCAGCTCTATGTTTATATCCATTAAACATATCCTGTCATTAGTACCCGTGGAGATAATATACTTTTTAATTACTCGCTTCGGCACGTAAAAAGGAGCATATGTAATGTATATCGCTTAACTTGCAAACAATTCCGTTTGGAAATCACTGACAGAAAGCTATGCTCGTATCACTTCGGCAAGTTAATGCTGCCTCTTCCTGTGACGTAGGAAGCGGGTCGCATCCGATTCACACACAAAAGCCCTTGTTTAATCTCCACTGTCTTCGAAATATGTCCGAAGAAAGAGGGCTGCACAAAGCACGAATAAAACACACACACACACACACATTTTAAACATGGTTATGTTTTTTTCTACTGATCTAAAAGTTGTAGTTATAAGCAAGAACTAGTTTATTTCGTATTGGAAGCGTGACTATGGTGTAGTTTGCACACAGTTTAAATTGATGCCACCTGCTGGTATATAACGTATTTTTTGTGAAATTGAATTAGTGAACTGATGAACATGAATGTTTGTTTCTAAGTGCTTATTCATTCATTATCTCCCGCTTTATCCTCTATTAGGGTCGCGGTGGGGTTCCCCATGCCCATCCAGGGGAGAACGTCTCGGGCGCTGGGCAGATACACCCAGGACAGGGCGCTAATCCATCGATGGGCACACACTCACTCACACAGACACACTCTATATGGGGCAATTTTGAGAATTCAATTGACTTGATCCATGTTTTTGGACTGTGGGAGGAAACCGGAGAACCCGGAGGAAACCCACGCGGACACGGGGAGAACATGGAAACTCCACCCAGATGGGGATTTGACCCGGGAATCTCTAGCGCTGAGAGGCAAACGTGCTAACCACTAAGCCACCGTGCCGCCCTTCGCCTAAGTGCTTATTGCTGTTTAAGTTACTTAAATGGTTTGAAACAAGAAATTTAAAATAACATTACTGAATAGGTAATGTCTCGTAGTACATTGGACTAAGACTATTAGTGAAGATGCTTCTGTTTGACATTTGCACTTATTAATATTGCACAATCATATAGTCAGCATTTTATATTCACATTTTAATTAAATGTTTTAACTACAGAAATCCCACAGCATATTTTTATTTGATTTGTGTAAAAGCAAAAACATTTTCTTTAGTGGTCTCTACAGTATAGAATCTGCTGCCATTTTATTATTTCTCCATTTGTAAGTTTCCCAACTGCAGTTGAATCAAGATTTGTTTTCATATAAATAAGTCTGAAAGTGTGTGTGTGTGTGTGTGTGTGTGTGTGTGTGTGTGTGTGTGTGTGTGTGTGTGTGTGTTCACTTTACAAATCCACACCGTTTCTTTGATTACCACAACATTTGACATATCTCCTTTTTGGATCCTGCGAAGTTACAACCACCAAGAAGCATCTTAAGATTTCTCACAACTTGGTTCTAGGTAAAATTTAAGTAATGTGGAGTTTTTTTTCTCTCAATTAGTTTTTTTTTTTTTTTTTTTTTTTTTTTTTTTTTAAAAACAAGAATAGACCACTATGTGTTGGAAACGTCATTACAAGCTTAAGCAAAACTGGGCCGAGAAGGGGCTAGTACTATATAATATAGACCATAACTATACAGCAGTACCAAATTATGGGTATTTTTTTTATCTGGATTCTTGTTCATGAAGCCTTTGTGTCCAAATTTTAAATTATACTTCAAATACTTCAAACCCTATATAAACCTATCTATTAACTCAGTGATATTTGAGACAGGGACAATTTACTAAAATAACAAACCTGTTGGTAAGTTTCGTCTTTAAAGCCTTTCGTATGAAAATAGCAGCGTGGCAAGTATGCAAAGGCAGGAAATACTTCACTAAACCAGATATACTCTGATCACTTTCTGCATTCAACATTCTGCTCTGGGTCTTCGTGGCCCTCAGGACTGGCCATTAATGATTAGACTGTACATATTATTAATTACATGTTTTCTTTTAAAGCTACTATATTATACAATTATATTAGTACATTTACTGTTAACATATAGAACTACTGTTCTGCTGTAGTGAATAAGAATTTACTGTTTCTATTTAAGTGATGTGAACTATAGAGCTGTTGGGTGGTTTATGACCATTTAACTAGCATCCCACCTGACTCACAGACTAAATATTTTATTGGAAATGCATGAGTCAACTGTGGTCAGTTTGAAACTGTCTTTCTTCTGCTTACTCATCTATATCAAAGCAAAACTGAAGTTTTTGGGAAAGAGTGTGATACCATAGAGATGTCGGCATTGCAAGAGAGGAAGGAAAATCCTGTCAACACTCTTGGGTAACTCAGAGCAAGCATACAGAGGACCTGCATGTAGTGGCTATTGGTTAAAGTGCAAGTAAAAAGCAATGGGTGCTGTAAAGGTCTGTCTCAATGAGCACAGGGTAAAGGAAATGGGCTCAGTGACCTTTGCAGCCAATTTCCCCCATGTTCAAACAGAAGCATGAAAGACGTGTCTGTTTCTGAAGTCCTGTGTAAAATGTCAGTTGCAACTTATCCTTCCAGTAGAAGGATTTTCTGTGAAAGTAGATTCCCTCATTATTGCCCTATGCTTTTAAGTCTCTTCATGTAGATGTTTTAACTCTATATACTTCCCATGTTTTGGGTTTCCTAAGAACTGGATGGATGATTTTGCTTCCCAACACAAAAGGCAACTTTTGTGGCAAGGCATGTAATGAAACTGGCATGACACAAATGTTAAGTGGATGGATGATGTAGAGTTATTTGAAAAAATCAATCATGTTCCTAAATTGTTTGGTGATGTTCTTGTCAGAAATTACTCAAATTAATGTCTATAAAAAATAACGCCTTCTACCTTTGCTCTAACTTATATGAAATAGCATTTAAATAAATAGTTATTAGATGTCTGGGAGACTTTTTGGTATTATTCTGGCAAAACTGTATTAAATTGGACACATAAGTAAAAATAATACACATTATACATTAATATACATTGAAGTGTATTCATATTACTATTTACCCTGCACTTTAATATATGCTATATTAAATTAAAAACAAATCCTTAATGTATACAGTCATTCTTAGTGTTTCACAAGTCATCCAGAATGTTTCATATTACATTCAAAATAAACTATATTCCACATTTCAGTTCATTTATTTCAAGAAAACAGAGGTGTACACCAAGGGTGTATTTTAATTCCGCTGAGGCTTCACATTTGGCAATAAGTAAGCTGATGCCATTTCACTAGTCTGCCTCTGAAACTTCTCCATGACTTCACCTTACAGTAAGTGGTAATATGGAAGTAAAGAGTGGGAAGGTGGAAGAAATGTATTCACGGTTTGAAACACCACACCTCGGTGTGATGCAATATACATGTATCAATCAGCAGAAACTTCCATTTGAGTAAACTTAAAGTGCATTTTCATTTAGGCACTGACAGTAAACATGACTCTAAAAATGAGTATTTATCATGTCTGATTTCCATTTCCTTTTTCGAAATATACAAACTAGATTTTTTGTAAATTATTTTGCTCATGCTGTGTTACCTCTGCCCGGGTGGAACTGCACTTTTGTAATAGGGGAATTCCTAGTTCCTTCAGGGGGAGTAGTTTTTTCCCCTCCCTTTCCCCTTTTCCCTTTTTTTGTTTTATGGGAATTGAGGGCTGAACCAGTGAGATGTTTTTCCTCAGAAGTGCTGTGTATTGATTCATTATGAGGGGGCGGGAGACTCCCGCCCACTTCTTCCTTCTTACTGGGAAGTGACTGCACTGCTAGTCTTACTGTACTCATAGAGCATGACTGAGTTAGTGAGTCTAAATGAGAGAGCTCAAGAGAGAGACTTGATGGTACCTTGGTATTTAATCTGAAGGATTTCATCTTGCTGGGAGAGCAGGTATGTGATGGCAAGGCAAATATAGCACTTTTAAAAAAGGTGATGGACACTGAAGCATAAATGTATTTTTTTCTAGAAGGGAGGTTTGGTAGAATGTTCTATGTCATCTGGGATGAGTCTTTCTTCTTAGGTAAGCATCAAATTCTCCTTAAGGTACTGTGTTACTACACAAAAGCTGCATTGAACATTACAGTATCAATATTTTTTTAATTTGAGTTGGTTAAACTGTTATTTGTCATAACTACGAAATGCTTAGTAGTGTGGTCTGCTGTATATAATCTGCTGTAATAACAAAGGAAAACATATTTAGTTTGAACTCCTCTGGGGATAAATCAACACTACAGTAATTGAGGAAGTTAAACTGGTTTTTAGTTTGATTTAAGGTTGAAAACATCCTGAAACTCTCCAGGTGTGGTGCATGGGGTGCACATCTCAGAAATTCAGTAATGATCAAACAGTAAACAAATATGTGTATAAGATAACATTTACAAAATAAACGTAGCATTAGTTACTTCGTCCTGTCACCTTTTCTGGCAGTTATGAGTTGAGAACAGTTTAGACTAAAAGGATTTTATTATTTCTGATAATGTCAATCAGCTTGCTTTAACATTTTGCCATATTATTTTCAGGCTTGCTCAATGTGATTCCATACTTGCTATGTAAAGCTTTGTCTGTGCATCAGTAATGATTTTAGGGTCATCTAACTGGTAACTGCGTTTCATTTTCTATAGAATTTAAACTCTCCTGAGCACTTAGCCATGAGAACTGAATTCCATAGATGGTGGTCTAGTGGAAGTCATCTATGGGCTCAGTTCTTTTGGTAGTGTGCTCTTTTTCAGCGTAAGCAACCAGTATCTCTCTATGTTGATCTTTTATTCTTTGTAGACTACGTAATTACTACATATTTTAAATGATTTTTTGGCAAATGTTTTAAATGTCAATAAATATAAATGTATTTAAATTAACATTAAAAATGAAATAATTGTAGCATATTTAGGAAGACAATTACAAACTTTTTAAACACAATTTACATTTATGTAAAACAATTACTGTTGCATTAAATGACTTTACAAATGCACCTTTAATATTTTTTTCACTTACAATTTTTGTTTTAAAGTTGAATTTTTTATTTAATTAATTAATTTTATCAATGAAAAATATATCAGCTTTGTACAAGTACATTGTAACAGTACAGTGTATCAAGTACAAAGTGTATAAAATTAATGTTTTAATTACTTTAATTACTTTAAAAAAATTCTCTATATGTCCATATATCCATGTACTCCCACATGCTGAACACAAATATGCCTTATCTCTTGCTCCTGGTAAATGACTCAGGATCATTCCATGGAAACAGAAAGTCATGGACTCCATACCAAGAAAACCACTCACAGCCATTACTAGCATGCACAATGTTTCTCTTTTTAATTTTCATCTTAATGCACCATAAAAAATAAATAATAAGATGACATTTCTTTTACCGGTTGGTGTTCATTTCATTTTCATTTTTGCATTAGTGTGCCTGTAAAAATGATTTATCACTGTAGATTGACTCTATATGAAACATATTTACATATATATGACTTATTTATTCATGCACTGTACAAGATTGTACAATGTTAAAGCTGTTGTAAAAAGACAAAAATATATGTTAACAGCTACCTTGATTAAAGGATATTAACGCTTATTGTTAGTTTTGCAATGACGCTGTGGTAAATTTAGCTTTAATATAATTTATTCAATTTCATATATATGGAATATAATACTAACCAAATAAGAAATATTTATTATTTCATATGTATATTTACATGAAGTTGCAATGATTGCATAATAATTAATCTATTGGGTTATAATTTAAATGTTACAAAATTAATATGTATGAAAAAATATAGTAATTATATCACACAATATTACATCCCACAGTTTTGGATAATTAGTTGAAAAAAATGTTTGTATTCAGAATGCAGTGGGTCAAAACAGCAAATGCAAATAAATGATTTCTTTGAAAAATCCCTGATACTTTAGTATAGAGTTGAATGAACTGAAGAGAAACAGATTTGGTGTTGTCCACTTTTGTGTATTGGTTGAATATATATTTATGTATTAATGAACCTTTTGTGTATTTCTGTTAATTGATCATTACAAAAAATGTAATGTAAAAATTTTGATACATTTCTGTAAAAGAGACATCAAATTATCTAATCTAATGTGCCTTATTCACAAGAAATAAAATGTTTAGCTTTGTTGAGTTTATTTTATTGTGTTGTTTCAGTTTCTTCTTGGTCCAACTTGTGTTTTTATTGAAATAGATTTAATTAAGACAACATATTTGTTCATTTTATAAATAGGTATCATATAAATAGTTACTATGAGCTAGTTACCTTAAGTTCACTTTCCTTTTTTCATTCTACATTCTGTCCTCATTTTAAAAACTACCTTTGTAACTTTTCATTCTTCGTGTGACTTTTCTGAAACCCCAGTTTAACTACATTGATAAGTCACATATACAACAGTGCAGAGGAAGCTGCCATAAACCCACCACTGATTCTCTTTCACAAGGTTTTCACACTGCAATTCACATCAAAAAATCAAACTTTCAACTGGCAAATATAAGATGGCAATTAAATAAAATCATATAGTGACACAAGTCACCTATATTGTATAATCATGTTTCTAGGAAAATATTAATTTACATGTTTACATGTTTACATTACATGCAACTACCAACACCATCAAACATCAAGACCACACGGCTAACACATTTGTTCCATTTAAAACCATGCTTCACCCAATTAAAGTTAAAGTCAGTTAAATTCAGGTGACTGAAAGGACTGAAAGGACTGAATTATCACATAGCAAAAAAGTGCCACATTGTGCCAGATGAATTTATAACATTGTTACCTCTCTTAATAAATAAACATGATTTATGTTACTTCGCCAATAAGGGTTATATTGTAATGTAAATTCTACTTTAAAAATAGAATGTTAAAGTAAGATGTGCTCTATATTAGAAGGCATGTATCCAGATATAAAATGCCTTTATTAATGACCATACAGTCCAGTGTTACTGGTCCTGTAGTCCTACTGTCCTGCATATTTTGGTGTCATATTCGTTTTTCAACACACACATTTCCAGACTATTCTTGAGGTAATGCGAGTATATTTAATTAATGTATTTTATAATCCACTTTTCCTGTATCTGGCCACAAGGGATGCTAGGACCTATCCAAGCTCTCAGAGGTGAAATAAGAAGTAACCATCTGCCCTGCCTCGTCTAGGAAATTAAACCTAGCACTGTGTTAAAATAGTACAATCAATATGAGTCTACTAAAGTACTAGGTACTAAGGTCTGAGAAACACTGAACCACATCATGCCAGCCAATAATAAAACAAAACATAATAATAAATTATAAAACTATCAGAGCAGCAAACACTAGATGTCACTGTCTGCATTAGAGAAAATATATTTGTTCCCTGCAAATGGTTGAAAGATTTAATTACAAAACCAAACATTTAAACATGAAACAAACATTCTTAAAGATATGTTATATTCATATTGCCTGTTGTGAGAATTTTTATTATTAACAGGGCCTAGAAAGTTAATAGTTTAAACTCCAGTCTCCAGCTAAATTTTCTTAATTGTACAACATTACATAACATAAAAAATACAGTAATTGATATATTGTCCGTTTGCCTCTCAGCGCTGGGGATCCAGGTTCGAATCCCAATCTGGGTGGAGTTTCCATGTTCTCCCCGTGTCTGCGTGGGTTTCCTCCAGGTTCTCCGTTTCCTCCCACAGTCCAAAACCATGAATCAAGGTCAACTGTATTCTTCAAATTGCCCCATATAGAGTGTGTGTCTGTGTGAGTGAGTGTGTGCCCAGTGATAGATTGACGTCCTGTCCTGGGTGTATCTGCCCAGTACCCGAAACGTTCTCCCCTGGATCCTGGATGGGCATGGGAAACCCCCCCGTGACCCTAGTACAGGACAAAGCAGAGGATAATAGATGGATATATTGTGCCATTGGACAATATATCTAATATATACACCCCCTTTTCCTTTTTACAACAGGTGTTTATAAAAAGATGGAAGATCATTCCACCATTTTGCAGTGGTGAATACCACGGAGTGAGAATAAGCTCCTCTATGAGATGCGATTACCAGGCGGCAATCATCACTGGAGCAAAGTGAATGAGCCGGAGTGTATTTTGAAAACATAGAATTAAGGTAAGAGGGGGCAGATCCAGAAATGGTTCTGTAGGCCAGAGTCAGTGACTTGTACTGAATGTGAGCAGCTACAGGGAGCCAATGGAGTGAAATGAACTAACAGCTGGGTAGCATGTTCAGTCAAGAAAAGTCTGATCTTGAAAATGTGCCCTGTTCTTTTTGTTTTCCTTTCCTTTTATATTATTTATTTAGGGTTTTCTTTAGGTAGAAGTGGTGTGCAACCCGATGCATTGTTTTGGTTAAAGATGTTACATCCGTGGTATTATTTACATAAGCATAGTGTTAGGACGGACACTTATCCTGGAGTATTTTTGTTGCTGCATAAAGTCAAGAAGCTGAAGTGAACAAACGCTATGCTGCATCTGCCAACAGTGAAAGCTGTGTTTCCAGTGGGACAGCCTTAAATAGCAGAATGTGATGCTAAACTAGTGATGTACTTAAAGACTGGTGCTGGCACACAAACAACTGTTGGTACCACTCTCCTTAAGGGAATCTGTATTCTATCCCCTTCATGGGTAAACTGACAATGGACATTTCACCATTGTGATAACAATAAAGATTAGAGGCAGGAAATCAGAATGGCAATGTGGTGTTGGGGCCAAATCTAACTGTCTAGATCATGGAAGGGTAGTCGCTCTGTCAAGTTATGCATGATTTTGTGTTTGAGCATGTGCAACATTCAGACGGTTGTAAATATATCTACATCATTTATTCTGAGGAATTTTCCCACAGCCTTTTAAAAGAGCACTTTCAATAAAATTTTAAGCCACTTTTCCCGCCTTCAATATGACTTTGCAATGAAATGATAAATTCTGAAAGTTATAATAATATATTTAGTACATGAGTATATAGATAGACAGTCTGTGGATGCTAAGTTTTGGAAGCGTACGTTGTTTTCCGCCGATCGTCCATAAACTTTCGGCTTAGGTTGCGGTGCTCTGATTGGTCCGAATACGTGTCACTCAAAATAGCTGAGCGAGCGTGTCTCCTTGGCGGTACCACAAATCCTGTGGGACTTAGTTCTCGGGGTTTAAACAGCCACATGTGACTAAAAAAAGAGACGTTGAATGCGAACGGAATTAGTTCGAGAAATCGAGCTGATTGAATAGTGTTACAGTATTCCTGTTTTAGAGGACTTTCCCTCTCTTCTTTTAGGGTTGCCTTAAAGGATGGATGAAATGCGGCCTAGCGGCGGAGCGGCAGGCCACCTCGGGCTCGCCTCGCTCTTCCCACCAGGTCTGCAGGCCATCTACGGGGAGTGCCGCCGACTGTACCCCGAGCAACCCAACCCGCTTCAAGTTACTGCTATCGTCAAGTACTGGTAAGCACTTTAAAAGTGAGCTTTCAGTTTGATTAATAAATCGGTTGGTGGCTTAACGAGGCTTGTTTTTAAAAACGTGTTCCCTTCAACAAGTTGGGAAACGCTGGGAAGTGTCCAAAACATAACGACCCCCACTATATGGATTAATATATCACACACACTAACAATCTATAACATTTGTTATATAAAGGACTTTATAATCTATTGTGTGGAGTTCTAAATTTGTTTTAGTGAGGTTACATGTATATTTAAGACACAGTTGTAAAGTTTGTAGTAAACCTAACGTTTACCTTTACTCAGTCGATCAGCTGTTTTTATTTGCGGGCGCTTTGCGTTTATTACGAGCATTGAAACTTTGCTGGCCATTTTAACAAATGTTTATTTGCCTTTACTTATTGTTTTGATCTGAAGAAAATCGTATATTTAGAGCTCAACAATTGCAGGGCGCCCGGGTTTCTTTCGTTTGGTCTGGTTACCTGTTTCTATTCCTCCATTATGTAAACACAGGCTGGGAGGACCAGATCCATTAGACTACATCAGTATGTACAGAAACGTGGGATGCGCTGCACTGGACGTCCAAGAACACTGGCACTATGTGAGTCTTGGCCTGAGTGATCTGTATGGAGACAACAGAGTACATGAGTAAGTAGTTTACATCGCTATCGTAATCAGATACATAGATTCAGCAAATGGGCAAAACCCCATTTAGATAATTTTTTTTATCTATTTAATATTGTTCCAGTAATGTGGTGGTAGTGGGTCTAATTTACCAATTACACTGTTTATTACTTTAAATTAAATATTTTCTTATGTTTATAGCCATGAGCTTATCTCAATGCCAAGTTTATCATATTAAAGCTACTGTACTGTTATATTACTGTATTCTGTAATCTAGTCATACATTAAGATGTTTTGTATCGGGGTAGTTAATGTATATCATTAGTCCATAAATTATTTAGACTAAATAGTATTTCACACAAGATCCCTAGAGAGTTATGTCATGTCTTTCAATTTGTAATATGAAAAATGTTTTATGTAAGTAGTTTGTTAATAGGAAATACAATTTTCCATAGATTCACTGGTCAAGATGGCCCTAGTGGTTTTGGCTTTGAGCTTACGTTTCGCCTGAAGAGAGAGCCTGGAGAGACGGCACCCCCAACCTGGCCCGCTGAGCTTATGCAAGGTTTAGCTCGCTATGTCTTTCAATCAGGTAGGAAACTTGTTCCTCTGGTTCCTCTTAAAGGCTTATATATATATATATATATATATATATATATATATATATATATATATATATATATACTGTATATATTGCTGTTTTTATTATACAGCAATATATAATAAAAACCAAACTTGTTTTTATTATAGTTTTTTTTGGAGCATGGTTAAATTCTCCATGTTGCACATGTTTTACCAACTTGTCAATTTTAGCTTGCTTTACTTTATTTATATACACTGGAGATTACAATTAGTCAACAATATATGAAAACATAATTAAACATTTTTTTTTTAGAAATAATTAATCTATATTGATCAGCATTTGAAGGATTCTTTGTAAGGGAAACATGTGCCACTAGAACAGTGTTTTACAAAATAAACCCTTACAACACAAAACCTTTATTTTGCAAAGAACTTGATGATCATAATTAGAGAACAGCAATTACTGTATTGTTTTGGATTTCATTTATATTGTTCGTTGTGGCTTTGTCTGCTGGGATCTTAAAATGGAATAAGTGTTAAATAAATAATTGCAATTTGCCCAAAAATTCTTTAAACATAAATGTACTGTAGTGTACTATTGTCTGCCATCTCACATTCACAATGACATGTGTGTGAACACTGACTGGATCTCTTTATAAAGGTGGGAAGGGCCAGTACTTTCACACTGTGCGATTCATACACACTAACATACCCCTCCTGCTGGCTGTGTAAATTAGGAGTAGACAAGTTCATATAACAACACATTCTTCTTTCTCTGCTCAGAATGCCATTACTGTACTGAATTACTATACAAATAAAAGTTATTTGTTTTGTGTTCTAATTTCATATATGCATGCAATGATCATGACATCTTTAACTACTTTCAGCTATTGATTATAGGATTTATTTCATTAAGCTATATGAACCACAGAATTAAAACAAATGTAATAATTAGTCTGCAGTCCCAGGTTGCATAATTTTATGTAATAAATATTTTATGTTGAAATATGTAGTCATGTATTTCGATTTTGTTAGATAAGCCTGCAGATTCAAATAATTTGCAGCATTTGAGTAGAAATATTTGTTCAATTTAGGTGAAATACTGTTAAAATGACAACAAATATATACAGTCATGGCCAAAAGTTTTGAGAATGATACAAATATTAATTTTTACAAAGTCTACTGCTTCAGTTTTTATAATGGCAATTTGCATATACTCCAGAATATTATAAAGATTGATCAGCTTAACAGCAATTAATTGCAAAGTCAATATTTGCCAAGAAAATGAACTTTATCCCCCAAAACACATTTCCACTTCATTGCAGCCCTGCCTTAAAAGGACAAGCTAACATCGTTTCAGTGATTGCTCCATTAACACAGGTGTGGGGTGTTGATGAGGACAGGGCTGGAGATCAATCTGTCATGATTAATAAGAATGACACCACTGGACACTTTAAAAGGAGGCTGGTGCTTGGCATCATTGTTTCTCTTCTGTTAACCATGGTTATCTCTAAAGAAACACGTGCAGTCATCATTGCACTGCACAAAAATGGCCTAACAGGGAAGAGTATCGCAGCTAGAAAGATTGCACCTCAGTCAACAAGAAAAGAAAAGAACAAGAAAGACCAGCAAGCGCCAGGACCATCTCTTAAAAGTGTTTCAGCTGCGGGATCGGGCTACCAGCAGTGCAGAGCTTGCTCAGGAATGGCAGCAGGCAGGTGTGAGTGCATCTGCACGCACTGTGAGGCGGAGACTCTTGGAGCAAGGTCTCAAGGAGGGCTGCAAAAAAGCCACTTCTCTCCAGAAAAAACATCAGGGACAGACTGATATTCTGCAAAAGGTACAGGGAGTGGACTGCTGAGGACTGGGGTAAAGTCATTTTCTCTGATGAATCCCCTTTCTGATTGTTTGGGACATCTGGAAAACAGCTTATTCGGAGAAGACGAGGTGAGCGCTACCACCAGTCTTGTCTCATGCAAACTGTAAAGCATCCTGAAACCATTCACGTGTGGGGTTGCTTCTCAGCCAAGGGAATCGACTCTCTCACAGTCTTGCCTAAAAACACAGCCAATAAACAATGGTACCAGAATGTCCTCCGAGAGCAACTTCTCTCAACCATCCAAGAGCAGTTTGGTGATCATCAACGCCTTTTCCAGGATGATTGAGCACCTTGCCATAAAGCAAATGTGATAACTATATGGCTCAGGGAACAAAACATAGAGATTTTGGGTCCATGGCCTGGAAACTCCCCAGATCTTAATCCCATTGAGAACTTGTGGTCAATCACCAAGAGACGGGTGGACAAACAAAAACCTACACATTCTGACATCAGACTGCTATCAGTCAGCATTTGGTCCAGAAGTTGATTGAGAGCATGCCAGGGAGAATTGCAGAGGTCCTGAAGAAGAAGGGTCAACACTGCAAATATTGACTTGCTGCATTAACTCATTCTAACTGTCAATAAAAGCTTTTGTTACTCATAATATGATTGCAATTATATTTCTGTATGTGATAAAAACATCTGACAAACACACATAAAAACCAGAGGGCAGCAGATCATGTGAAAATATAATATTTGTGTCATTCTCAAAACTTTTGGCCATGACTGTACAATGCCTTCATACAAAAATGTATGACAAGCATTTAAACTGTACGCTTGTTTATTTCACAAATATTATACACTTATCACTATGTAAACTCTTAATTTCATACCATTTTATGTACCTTATTATACTAAATAAAAAGACACATTGTTATTGTTTATTGATGCTTATTAATAATTAACTATTACCAATTAACTATTTAAAACAGTGTTTTACTTTAGGAACGTTTACTAAATGATGTTCTTTTTGATGGACAGAAAACACATTTTGCAGTGGAGATCATATCTCATGGCACAGCCCACTAGATAACAGTGAATCCAGAATTCAGCATATGCTGCTTACAGAGGATCCTCAAATGCAACCAGTACAAACTCCCTTCGGCCTTGTCAGTTTTCTTCAGGTAAGGCATAGCAAAATATGAAATGCTAGTGAGTGTTTTGGGGTTTAGTCTGATTCATCACACTTGACCTTGTGGTTTGCTTTTCTTTTCTTTTTTTTTTTTAAGCCCTTCCATGTTTTGGAATGCTAAATTGTTTTTAATGTTATTTTAATTGCTCTTGAGTGTAGAGGTTAATGATATTATTCTGGCACACTGCAGATTGTCGGGGTATGCACAGAAGAGCTGCAGGCAGCACAGCAGTGGAATGGACAGGGCATTCTAGACCTGCTGCGGGGTGTACATGTGTGAGTATTTCCAATACCAGGTACCAACCACACTGTATGTACATTTGGATTTGGTATCTTGTGACTTGGTGCATAATGCATATTCACAGCAAAAGAACATGATATACAAATGGCCCTAAAATTTGCTGAGGAGACCCAAAAGAGGAAGATAATATGCACTGACTTAAAATCATCCAACTATTAACAATATACAAAGAATGCAGATGCAGAATAGGTCACACAACTCACTCACCAGCACCTAATCCTAAAGGACAGAACATATCAACATTAGAAAGAT
Source organism: Corydoras sp. C115 (assembly GCA_019802505.1). NCBI lineage: Eukaryota > Metazoa > Chordata > Actinopteri > Siluriformes > Callichthyidae > Corydoras > Corydoras sp. C115. Next base: position 9,484,847 of record JAFMOC010000007.1, read on the forward strand.
GTCGATCACAGCTGACTAAAATACATCTTAATCAAATGCCCCAAATACACCAAAGAGAAACAACAACAAGTAATACTTGGAACCATTATGGAAACCCTCAACCAAGAAGACACAATAGAAATTCTAAACTTCCTGGCTAGAATAAAAATTAAAGCAAAATATAGAACATAAATAGGCACTAAGGAAAAGAATATGGAACTGCAAAACACCAAATATGCCATATATAACACCTCAAAGTGTGTAAATTGGCTTCATAAAAAACAAATAAATAAATATTGCATAATAAGTACATACATTATAGGAAAAACCTATGGGTGTAGATGCAAAACTAATGGCTGGAGATGCACATTTCTTGTTTCTATGTTTATACTGCAATGAGATATTTGGTTCAGTTTGTAGTGCTTGGAATTTTGTTTACCTGGACTAAATGGCATGGTTCAAAATGATGGATGGGAACTTCCCTCCTCTTATTCTGTTTGCAGTGCTGGAGGACCATGGTTAATAACTGACATGAGAAGAGGCGAGACCATATTTGACATTGATCCACATTTGCAAGTAAGAGTTTACTTTGTTAGTAATGAGCATCCTTTGAGCATCTAAAAGTGCACAATTTCAAATGTCTTTTTTTTTGGTATCAGTATTGTAATAAATTGTGTATTCTTGTTTATGCTGTTATCATATTAATTTCTATTTTTAATACTTTGCCATTTTCTGTATTTGGTCTAAAACCTCATCACATGTTCAAATAAATGATTACAAAAGAAAACTGTTCAACAGATGTGACCAAACCGCTCACCCCACCTCTGTTGTGCACCACCAACTGCATTTAAATTATTCCATATATTTTTCTGGCTATAGTCCTTAGGGGTGCGAATCTCTCGGTGTCTGGCGATTCTATTCAGATTTTTGAGGTTACAATTCGATTCAGAAATGATTTTTCATTTTAAATGGTCTTTAAATTTTGTTTAAATTATGTGATAAGATGAAACAATAGAACATTTATTTAAAACAATACTTTCAGGTTCCTTCCTGTATCAAATCTTTTTGCATCATTTTATATTCATAGATAAATAGGATTGCGCTAAATTAAAATTACCATTATTAGGTTAGCTTAGCTGCCTGGCTTTTTCTCAAAAAAAAAAAAAAACATCCACCAATGAACAAATAATTCAAAATATATTAATACAATAGTTTACCATAGTGCCTTTAATCGAAACCAAAATACAGACTTTACAGATATAGTGCATTTATATTCTGCAAATCTTTAAAACTTAACATTAAAAATAAAATACATACTTCAGTCTTTTTAACTGTATTGCACCAAAATTCGCTACATTTTAAAAATTTAAGCTTATTAAAGCTAATATTAAATGTATTTTCAATTTCTTTTAGCTTAGGGTGATGACGCACAAAATGAGCTCGCGCATTTGTCGTATTGCACGTATTGTCATTTAGCTGACAATTTTATCCAAAGCGACTTACAAGATGTGCACAGGGTTAATCACAACATCCCTGAGCAATGAGGGTTATGAGCAATGAGGCTCAGTAATGTGAGGGGCCTTTATTTGCTAAGAAGTTAAGTTTACTTGCTATTAACATAAAGTTATATTATGTCCTTACAAACTTTAATTTACCGTGGTATTGAAAGGATCTTTATTGGTCAACCACTTCTGGTTATGATGATAATTGTCTTTATATATTAACGAATTTATTTGTGATTAACTAGTATTTTACCAACAGGAATAACTCGTGTCTTTGAGAGATCTTTAACGTTTTCATTTTTGTAAACATCACCCAAACTAACAGAAGAAAACAAAAAAATATAAATACAATGTAAATGTTTTAAAAGTTACACCTTACCGTGACTTTCACCTTGCTATTTCAGTCAAACAGTAATTAGTTACTTTTGTAACATTTGTCATAGCCACTAAAACATTATAAGCACTAATTGTTGGTGCTCATCGAACATCAACTGAACATAATCATGGCAAACTTAATACAATGGAATTTAAATATTGTTCTTAAAGTTTTGCCCAAAAATGTTGCAAGAGTTTCTACAAATGTGCAGAAACAAATTTGACTGACCAAATTCTGAAAACATAATAAAGTGTTTCTTGTCTGCACTGGAAACACCTTGAACATTCACAAATAAACTTTGTTTTTGATGCCAACCTTCAGTTGATGGATGATTGTGACTGGTTACTTTGTATTTGTTTTGTGCTGGGTAGATGTGAGGACATGTTTTCTAAAGTTTCTTTTAATTATTTAATTTGCCCCATTGTCTTTTTGTCCACCTTTTCACCACATCAGAAACTTTTCGGCTATCAGGTCACTCTTACTACTTCTGTTTTTTTTTTTTTTTTACCACCAAGAGTGTTTTTAAGAATTAAGATGCTTTATGAACAACCTTTTAATATGGTCTTTAACTTTTCAGTGGGAATTCTTGGAAAACTCCAGCAGTTCTATGAATTTTCTTAGAAAATTTCTTTGCAACTATTGGCAGTGATTATCATTATGACTCATTAAAAAGATGGTATTGAAAATAACCATAGCCACACATTGTTGCAGTGAAAAATGTACAGTAGCATGTAGTTTTATTATCTATAATCACTCGCATACAAAAATATAAATGATCCAAGCTCATAGTCTGTGTTAATAGCTGTTTTCAGACAACATTTTATTTTACATAAATACAAAAAATACATTTTTGTACATTTAAAACAATTTGTACCCATTCTGATTTTGTTGTCCATTTTATGTAAACTGTGTAACTGATGAACTTGCCTTACAGTCTGAATTTATCACACAGTGCATTGTGATGTACCTCAACTGCTTTTACAATGATTACTTCATTGTTATTTATTGGCCATCTACTGATTTATTACTCAATTAATGGCTTTCTTAAATCAACTAAATTAATGACTGCATAATACTAGTTTAAACAGGAGTTTAACTCATGACCAGTTGTTTAACACTGATTTTGAGTTTTTTACCACCATGTAACTGCTTTATGCCAAAAGCAACCATTAGTGAATGAGAATAAAATTAAATGTGTTTATATGTGTTCTGCAGTATAAGAGGACAATACTGTGTAACAATGAAAATGACGGTAAAGCTGCTTTTTAACCAAAGAGGAGAATAAATTAAGAGATGCTAAATTTTGGCTGGTTAAACCCTTTCGAGACCATTGGGAATTTTAAAAAAGGTAACAAAGATTTGACATTGGTCCATGATCACATGCCACCCTGTATTCTTTTTCTACAAACTCACTAAAAAAAGTCACTTTTGCCTTGGGTAAAATATGATTAGGTAATAATGTTAAGTGTTCCATAAAATATCATTTACAGCTCAATCGGTGTAGCTCAAGGAACTTTTTTTCCCCACAATGCAAGCTTTATGATGCTTTTGCTTTTTTCTTTTGTTTTGTTTTGTTTTTTTTCTGTATTTTTATTGATTTATTTTTTATTTATTTCAATTTCTAGCAGGACCGAGTGGATAAAGGCATTGAGACAGACGGCTCAAACCTGAGTGGTGTCAGTGCCAAGTGTGCTTGGGATGACCTGAGTCGACCTCCAGAGGATGAGGATGACAGCCGTAGCATCTGTATTGGGTCACAGCCACGCAGGCTGTCTGACAAAGGTGGGAAAATCAAAGAGACATGGAAAATAAGACTGTATAATCTAGTTAACAATTAACAAAAGGGAGGGTTTGGTGACTTATCATAAAAGTGTATTAGAATGGTTTGAAATGGAAACATTTTTGTATATTTTTACATTTTTACAACTCCGCATGACAACAGTCTTACATGACAACAGTTTCTCTAGCTTGAACAAGTGTGTGTATTTGAGTTTGTCAAGTTACAAACAAAATCTTTATGGTTTTTAAAAATATTTACTTGATTAATGTTTTTTTTTTTTTTATAGTAAATTAATCTGTACTCTAATAAAGAAAATTAATCATTCTGATTAGCATTTTTCTTTAATAGTTAAAGTGGCTTTACTTTCCAATGAACTTAAATAGTATTCCACATAAATAATGTTTAAACAATTAGTGTTTTAATTTCTATTCATGCAGATGCTAATGACAGCCATTGAATTATGTTTTCATGTCTGTACATTCCATTTACATAGCTCATCAATGTCAAGTGTTTTTCTATATTTGGTTATTTAAAAAATGTTTGTACTAAAAGGTGTTTTAGTATATCAATTACTTCCTTTACACAATAGGACAAACTGTCTGCACTATATGCATTTCACAACTGCTTTTACATAGACCATCACCCCCTAATTGATATATATATTTAGTCAAAACGCAGGATGAGTAATCTTATAAAGGAGAGATACAAACATTTGTAAAAGCTATAAAACCATATTGTCAATGTGCTTAAAGGGTTTAGCTGTATAAAGTTCAGGGTCTGCTGATTCATCACATGCTGACTTTATAAAAATATATACTTTTTTAGAAACAAATTTGTGTTATTTATCATTTACTTCATTATTGCTCACTGGATAGTGCTGATGATGATGGGGTGCATAACAGGCTTGTATGTATTTCATGTGCATTTAGACACAGAACAGATCAGGGAAGCCCTGAGGAAAGGACTGGAGATCAACAGCAAATCAGTCTTACCCCCCATTAACAGTCAGAAAAATCTTCAAGACCGATCCTTGTAAGTACTGCATTGTAGCTCACATCTTGGATTTTGTTTACTATAAAACTTAACTGAAATTAAATGATTTTTCCTCTTGTTTATGAAACTGTCATCCATAACAAAATGGTTGTTTAACATGGTGCATTGCAAAAATTTAAGATGTATTGGGCCTGTTGACATTTTAATTAGGCCAGTTTTGGTTAGGTCAAAGTTTTTGGGTGAGCATGTGGCCTAGTTTTATCTTTGAATACCAGTTTTACCTGCTATGGATTTGAAGGGATTACACTTTTGCGATCTCATTTTTGTTCTACATTTCAGTAGTTCCACAGTGGTTCTGCAGTTAGCATGTCAAAAAGGTCCTAGGTTTGATTTCCGATTATGGCGGACAAATTCGTTCTGTGTGGAGTCTGCATTTCCACCATCTGCCTAAATGGGTGCACTTTAAGTGCTCTCACATTTCAACTACCTGCTGATGTATAAATTGTAGACATTAACATTGCCCCACGACTGTTTGTAACCATTCTTGTCAGGCCTCTGATGCTATCTTGATGTTAAGCTCAAAATAAACCAAACTTGAGCCTATCTTTCACCAACAACCATTACAGTGGACAAGGCTTTAAAGCATGAATATTAAATACACAATATTTGCCACATATCAAAATAGCTAAGCTTTGAACCATTTTAAAAAAAATAATTAAAAAAAAGGAAATCTTTATTTGGTAAATAAAAACAATTTAAAACTTGCAAAAACAATTGGAACGCAATTAAAAAGTGAAAAGATTGGGTGATTTGTACCTTACTGGTCCATAGGTTTATATAGATTTACAGTACCAGTCAAAATTTGCACATAGCACCTTCTTGTTCCAATCTCCACTACTATATAATCTAATTATATATAATCTATACTAATCTCCACTTCCATATAGATGGAAAATTGTTTTACAATTACAGACTATAGTACATCAGTTTATTTTCTTTTTTTTTTGTTAGACCCCTGTTGATTCTCTTCAGGACCACCATCAAATGGTTTATTGCCAGTTCTGCAGTGACACTGATGTCAATAACCTGGTGTTATTGCTACTATGCTGCAGTATTGTTTCATTTAAACACTTTATAAGGCACCACCAATACCTGCTCTGTGGTGCTACTATTGGTGTCCTGATCATTAGAAAACAAAGTAAAGGAGTCTAACAAAGTATGTACTGTAGTCCACAAACAGATGGACTACAGTCTGGAATGTACAACTACAAAGTCCACAAAATCTTTATGGTGAATGGAACAATGAAATGGACGATAAGAGATAAAATAGGAGGTGTATCCAAACCTCTGACTGGTAATGTACATAATAAATATGATGTAAACTGAAATTTATGGTAAATAAAGTAAAATGTGGTGTTTTTAAAAGCTGCATCCAAAAGAGGCAAATATTCTGCTTTGCATGTCATAAAGTATTGGATTTAAACAGTAAGTTGTGTTTTCTAAACAATTATTAGTCAAAGCATTTTGGTTATAGAAATCGTATATGAGATACTGGAGGTCTCTAACTGTGTAAAGTTAGAAAAGTTTTTGTATGTAACAATATAAGTGAAATGTGTAAATGTACAAGCTGTTGGTACTAATGTTATTGTTAGTAAGATAGCACAGTTTATTCAGGGTTGTAACCTAGTTTATTATGTGTAATGCTAACAACCTTTGATGGTTTACCAAGCTGTTTACATATTCTGTTGGGCCAATCTCACGTTGTAGCTTCTGGCACACTAGCAAAAAAGAATATAAAATAATTTGCTAGACTTTTCATATTGTGATTTTGCAATGTTCTCAGACTCTGTATTGCTGGTCATAGCTTGTCACACAAAGGAGAAAGGAAGGAAAAGAATAAAGGAGTCAATTTCCTTGTAATGTTCAGCATGATTGTTTTTTAAATCATTAAAAAAAATTATATACTTTAATTGAGCATGTATTTGAGCATGGATGGTAAATTTGTCTCTCGTCATTGTTTTATTATATCAACTATAAAAACCTGTGACTTAAAGGCAGAAAGTGCTTTTAATCTTTTATTTTTTACTTGAACAATATTATTACACAAGTTGTAGGTTGTTTGTTTTTATTTATTTATTTTTTTTTATATTTTTTGACTGAGTAGAGTTTATGTAGGGGAATGTCCAATACATTCAATGTGTGCCAGGAAAACAGGCTTCTTATGAGGTTCATACTTGATCGTCATAATGTGTGTGTTTAAGAATTTTAGTGCTTTTAATCATGGAGTTATTTAACTAATCACTTTTAGATTTACTGTACATTTAATGCTCTGTGCAAACTCCTTATCTCAGCACAAAGCACAACAAAGGAATGGCTTAAATTTAACCCCCCATTGTTTACTATTCAGCTTGTCCTGCTCATCTAGCCCTTCAACCCAAAACAGGTGCCCTGTTGCATCCTTGTATTTAGTTATGCCAACATTTATTATGTAAATTTAGTCCGCCATCTAAAATCTGTTTGCTTTTTTTAATATACCTTTATTTTAAAATAGTAGCTTGTTAAAGATTAAAAAGCTACTGCCAGTCTCTCCTCTGTGCATAAATTATTTAGCTGTAAATGAAATACTGCTGACAGAATAAGCAATATCATCAGTAGTAACTGTAGTTACTACAGTAATAGTAAATGCATTCATTTCTCTTCGCTGTGGTACAAATCTACCCCTAATTTCTCTTTAGACAATCAGTTGGACATTTGCAGAGCAAGCAGAATTCAAGGTAAGAAAAAGTAGAGAAGTCATTTACTTAAAAAAATGCTCACATTAAGTGTAAAAACTGACAGTGGACATGTATTGTTCTGACTTTATAAAGACACACATTTTATTTTAGTATTTATTTATTTGTTTGTACATGTAATAGTACTATGAAAAGTGATGGTTCTTCTTCTGTTTACCCAAAATCCCTTTCCACTGTTTTCATTTCATACAAGTAGAGATGGAGTAGAGATAGATGGATGTTAAACCTAGGGAGGAGGAAATCACTTGGGTGCATAAGAACAGGAGAGTTTGAGTCTTCTCTTCATACATGTCTAGAGAACTGGAGATTGATGACTTAAGTTATCACAGTGACAGTATTTTTTTTTCTTTAATACTATGTGTAGCATTGCAATTCTCCATACCTAAAAAAAACCTACTTTTGATATACATTAGACCAAAGTATTGGGTCACTAAAATCATTATTGCTAGGATAAAACTGGTGAACAAATCAAGGTCTGTATATACATGTTTTAAGTAATTTTGCCTGTAGGAAGTTGAATGGCTTGTATTGAATGATATAATGCATGATGTTAAATATATTCACCTTAATTTTAATTTTCTGCTTTGAGTTCTTGGTAGAGTCTGTGTGTATCTGTTGTTTGTATGGGTTTTTTTTCAATAATTCCATATTTTGTTTTGGTTGTCATGGACTATGGCGTCAAATCAGTGTCAAGTATAGCATGTGAGTAAAACCTTTTTCACATATGTAAGCAGTGGGACTTAAGTAAATTTGTTTTTCTGCAGTGAGAACTTATGTGCACAAAAATAATACTTTTGTCTGTTTTTTCTTTTGCTTATTTAATAGATGTATTCATTATTAACTGTTGTGGGCATGCCCAAGGTACAGCATCTGTAAATTAAGATATGATGGTCACTGTCTTCAGAGGTCACACAAATGAGGGGGGAAAAAAATCGACACAGCAAAATGCACCACACCAACACAATGAGGTCGGGTAAAACACCTGTCAGTACCTAATTCCACTTTGGAACTCTGTGAGCATTTGCTATTTTTTTATTAATTCATTGTTCAAACTTTGGTAATGTACAATCTTACCCTGCATGTTTTTATTTTAAATAGGTGGATAGATGGACTACTTTATTGATCCCAGAGAAAATTTAGAAGCCAATAGCAGTACATAATAATAATAATAATAATATTGTAAAGTACAATAATCCAAATAAGAAAACAAGTACAGCAATTAAGCCTGCCAGAGATGATCAATGTAGTAATGAAAAAATAAAGAATGAATAATATGCAATATTGTCATTCACTTTCTGTGAAAATGGGTATTTGAAATTTTGGGAATACAAGAATAATTTAACTCAACTGCAATATTTGTAATCTTTGAAATGTGTGCATTTTATTAAATACTAGACACTTTCATTGTTGGTGAATTTTCTTTAGATAATATGACTTAGTTATTATTCACCTTTTTCTAAACTGGCTTTGTACGTTAGTTTTTGGGAAATTGTACCTCAATTAGTTATGTTACTGTATATCACATTACTATGATATCAGTTTTGTTTTTTATTTATTTTATTTTTATTATTATATATTTATATTAGTGACACACAAAATTCAAGTTGAGCAATGTTATGAGTAATATTACTTTCAAAACATTGTCAGGAGACAGTTAAAAAGATGACTTATCGGAACATTCTGCAGAATGACTCATCCATCCATCCATTATCTTCCGCTTTATCCCCTAGGGGGATGGGGGGCAGATTGGGATTCGAACATGCTAACCACCAAGCTACCATGCTGCCCCTGTAAAATTATCATTCTATTTCATCAGTGACAAAAAATAAGACATAAACATAGTATGAAATTGAATAGGTACCTAATTTGATGTTTAGTAAATGATTATTTGAGTGATGAGGTGATCTAATAGAACCTTCGTTTATATATCTGGTCCTAGTTATGACTGTCTTCTATACTGCAGAATCATGTGATCAGTAGTCCATAAATATAAACACCTACTAATCTGTATAATATGTATATTCTTCCAGTTGTGGTGATTAAAGAGGTATTTATTTATTTATTATTTTTAAAACCCACATTTATTCTACCCAAAGTGTCAAATCAAAGACTTTAAAGTTTTGTTGCCATTTCATAGTTGGTGCAATATTATTTTTAGTGGTTTATTGGGAGCTGCATTCTGGCTTCTAAGATGTGTTCTGGTGTGTGATATACTACTAAACTACAGTAACATAAATATAAATTGTTGCTATAAAAACATTTTTGTTAAACCCTTACGCCAAATGTGAAGGTTCCCTAAAGTTATGTATCATAAAATGCATCCTGAAATTTAATGTCTTTACAAGACATTAATTTTAAATAATGTAAATACATGCATGCATTCTTAATAATACTAATTATTAATGCCACATTAAGTACGTGATCTATCTAGCTTAACAGAAAACATGCAAGGTAAGATTATTTACAAAGTTTGAACAAAAAGTTAATTAAAAATCATGAACAATCATAAAAATAGAATTGTATATGGACAGGTAGTGATTCACCTGACATCACTGTGTTTGTGCACAGCATTTTGCCATCTTCTTACAAGTAATTTTTCTGTGACCTCTCCACCGTCCACTGACTACTGTAATCAGTCACAGCCAAGTCCAAAAAAATAAAAAAATAAAGTTGTAATCCATCACGTTACTGGTGTTGTACCTTTTGGCCCATCTGCAACTTCTTCAAATCAAGCCACAATAAAGCAATCTATGGTCTTCTCCATGCTCACAAAAATGGTTTAAATCTTTTTGCGTGAGCTTGAGTTGTGTTTAGCACTTTCTCAAAAAAAACCCACTTTGCTTACATAAGAATATACAGAGTGCATTTTTTTTTGAGCACACTGCACATGCATTTAAGTAGCTTTGCTCACATTGCTAAGACATTGTTTAAAACTCTGGTCACTGCTCTCACTTTCTCACCGAGTTTGCCAGTAGGGATTGGATGCTGTGCACACTATCCATGTCAACCCAATTAATATAAAGTACTTTTCTTCTTGAAAATTCTTTAAGTACTAGATGAATAAAATTATGTATTGTGGAGTTTTAATGCAACACATACTTTTATATATATTTTTAATATTATGTCATACTAGCAAAGACTTGGACTGACTAAACACAGAAAGCATTAATATGCAGGTGGTGCTGGATCTCACAATTGGGTAAAAATCTCATTTAAACCATTTGCAACTAAAGAACATCATATTATGGGCCTATACAGGAAATACCCATGATAGAGATAACTTAAGACTGGCAAATGTGAGCATTTTTTTGTAACTCTGTGGAATTTTTTTCTGAATATTTTGTTGTCTTTAAAAGTGTTTTCAATCAATCTAGACCTGCATATTCATTTACTAATTTGGTGTCTATTTTTGGGGTGAATATTTACAGCATTAGGCAATTTACATTATCTAGAGCAATTTTATCACTATAATTTAATTAACTGAGAATTAAACCAGTGCTCAGAAGTAAAAAGTAGCCTTTGAATACCGGGACTAAAACTAGCCCAATACTCTCAGTACAACTTCAATTTAAAATATTGTGTTTTGTTTGAATTCAACAAGGCAAATAATGTTCCTGGAAAACCATAAAATGTTTTTGGTTTACACATTAAAACACATTGTTGGAAAGTAAAATTAATAATACCTTAATGCAGCATTTCTTAAATGGTCCTGTTAAATGCCATAATACATTTGCTCTTGTTATGTTATAGTTTGCTTACTGATTGTGTTGGTTTTGACTTGCTGTAATGTTCTAGTACTGTGTTGTATGTATGCACACATACATGTCCACATTTTATTTATTTGTGGTAATAAATATAAAATTTGTAATAGTTTTTCATGTGACAGTGGTTAAACTTTTTTTTTTATTGTAGATTCCATTAAAATAATCTGTTTAAGGGTAAGCAGAAGTGAAAACAATGTCTTATGATGGCTTTATGGTGACTTAAACTTTGACAGCATAACTGGGAGGAACAAATTACTTATTCAAATGTATTCATTCTGTTGCTACATTTTTCCTCTCTTGCCTCTTTGCCCCTCCTCCTGCCCATCCATCCGGCATCTCTAGAAGCCGTAAGGACAGTCTGGAGAGTGAGGGCTCCTCGGCTATTGTTCCCCATGAGTTGGTTAGAACACGACAGCTGGAAAGTGTGCACCTCAAGTTTAATCAGGAGTCTGGAGCTCTGCTTCCACTGTGCCTTAGGTAATGCACTCCTGCTTTAAAGTATACAATCTCATTTTCCTATACCAGCTTGGTCAATGCTGTTTTGTAATGAGACTGAATTAAGATAAATTTAATATTTTTTTCACTGTTCACGTTCAGTGAAATATAATATAGATATGTGCAAACTCCTGATTGTTTTTTTTTTTCCCATTTAAAATTGAAATTTGTATAGGGAGCAATCTAGTCAAGTCCAAGTCTATTGTATAAAAAATGTACTTTATAAAGTAATAAAGTTGTAAAGATACATTATGAATTATATTTGTTTTAAGGGTCTGTATGATGAAGGAAAAATGTCCTACTCTATACAGAACATTTATTTCAGTAGTGTGTAAATGACAAGAAAAGAATGACTTGATAATGGAGCCATATATGGTTCTAACTTTTTCTCTTGTAGAGGTCGCCTTCTTCATGGTAGACACTTCACATATAAAAGCATTAATGGTGACACAGCAATCACATTTGTATCCACTGGAGTGGAGGGTGCCTTTGCAACAGAGGAGCATCCATATGCTGCACATGGACCTTGGCTGCAGGTATTACGTTTACAGCAACAATCCACTTAAATGGCTAAATGACAACACCTCACAAACTGGTATTTTGGTTTTAGATCCTCATTACTGAAGAACATGTTGACCAAATGCTTGTTGACCTTCATGATCTTAGCATTCGTGAAGAGGTGGGCAGTAATTAAATGCTTTATGATTTAATTGGATTAATAAGCTTACATACTTAGATTGATTCAATACCTTCTCATTTCCAGTCCAAACTGCCAAAGGAGTACAGCTGGCCTGATAAGAAGCTGAAGATCTCAGTCCTGCCAGACACAGTATTTGACAATTTGCTGCAGTAAGAATGAAGGGTCTTGTCTTTCCCTTTATACTTAGAAAAATGCTGAGCCACAGAGACTCCTTTGCCTACACACAGTTGGAGGGAATGGACACCGATAGTTCCACACATTCACAGTAAGCTAGGGTCACAGTGTATTGAATCTTCCTTTTTTTTAATTAAAATTTTTTTTTACTTTAAGTGTTTGCTAGATCACACCATTTTGCCCTGTGTTAAATATCTGTCCCAAAAGACAAAACCCTGATTCTGAAATGACATCTTATTTGTGCTGTACCTGAGTCTGCATATAAGGCATATAAGACTTTTTTTATATATATATATAGATGATATTTCTGATGGGTATTTTATAAAAGGACATTCCATGTGGCAGTCTGTGCAGTAACCTATAGCGGCATTTGCATCAGGTTGGGAAATTAAGATTTAAATTATTTAATTAATAATTAATATTGTATAATTTTACATTGGGATCCTGGGTGATAAATTGTGAGTAAGACTAGGGATGGTAAATTTCCATTACCCATAATTGTTCATTCAGTTATACGATTATATATAAAAATAACTGCTTATATTGGTTGTAGTGTTTTAATATACAGAAAATTATCAGTGAAAATTTATGACTAGACAGGAAGTTATTGAAACAGATGAGGTAAATAAAAAAAATTACTGTAGCAATGTGTACTGTTCTGTGAGGAGAAGTGGGTCAAACACCTTATCATATGAATTTTGACAATAGTGGCCAAAATAAAGTTACAGATAATATTACTGTTACACAGTAAAACATGATTTGTAGTTTTATGGATTTTAAGCTTTAAATGCTGAGTTAGATTATAATGTAGATTTGATATGCTGATGGGTATATAAAGCTTAAGGCCTTAATTACATATAATTGAAATGGAAATTCTTGGCATAAGCCAAAACTTAAAATATGGAGACTGGTATGTTTGTTTAATCTGCCCATTTAAACTGTTGTCAAATGCATTTGCATTTTTTTTTTTCTAATTCGGGGCTGCCTACCTTAGTTCGACAGACCTGCCTCTACGTTTTGAGTTTTAGAAGGGACTTATGTTCTTTTCTGCATGACTAACCCAATCTGATCAGCAATAAAATTTTGGTGTAAAGGAATTCCAGAGATCCAAAGCGCTGACTTTGTTCTTAGTATGTTGGAGATTAACTGGATCCTTGATTAAAAGCCAGGTCTTTAATATTGGTGTCAGTAGTTCCCCTTACAAATGCTATAAAGAGTGTGGACACACTGAAATCTTTTGAAAAGCCTTTCAAACGCTCTCAAATTAATGTTTATGACTTTAGAATTGTATGTTGAACAAGCTTATATATATTATATAGTTTTGACCTTATAGTACACATTCTAAATCGTTGTTGATGGGCTTATGTTTTTGCCAGATCTGAGACTTGAGTGCTTTAATTAATTCTTGTCAATAAGGTTTTTTTTTTTAACTCCATATTGTATATGAAATTAATTATTAATATGCCAAAGTTGTATTCCTAATCAAGGCTGTGCCAATTTATGTGAGAAGAAATTTGCTTTCCATTTGGGTGAGACTGACCAACTCTCCTTGTCATTTGGTGGGAAGATAAAAATTTATTCTTGTTTTTTTTTTCTCTCTCTCTCTTCGAACTAAGCAAAGCTGCTGGTCTGTAGAATTTTAGATGCAGCCAACTCCTACTAGAAGTGACACACTAACTTCTTACAAAGGAAATCTCACAAATGAGTCAACCTACAATGAGTCAGGTCTAGTAATATCATGGTTTGAGGAGTAAGAAGTGCCTGTTAAAACTACTTTAAAAAGTGATTAATTTGTACCGAAGTCAGTTTCTTAATTTGAAGTGTCATGGTTTCAGCCAAATATCTCTCTCACTTAAACTTTTTATATTTTATTTTTTATGAATCATCCCAAACTGATGACATTATCTTGAAAAAAATGACAAAATGCCAGCAAGTGTTCAATCAGTGTTTTTATTTAGTTATATATTTAGTTATATAAAAACACTAAACTGCCTATGTTCAAGTACCATTATGTGTATTAAAAATGTATTTCAAAAATATTGTATTGGTTACTATAGTGTTTTTAAATATATACAATATTTGTTTTGTGTTATGTAATCAACTTTCTAAGGAAGAAAGGCATTGATAAAAGGGTTCTTTACAAATGTGCCTCATATGCTGCTGTGCTCTGCAATCCTCTGGATACTGGACAGATGTCTCTTTAACCTGCACCCATACTAGTAACTGTGGATGCCCGCTAACCCTTTAATCCTGAGTTTTAGTGTGGCGAACAGTGCTGTGGATGATAAACGTACTGACAGCAGATGCATCTGCTTTCCTAAAATTATTTACTAATTTATAGTATATGTATTATAGTTTTTCTTAGCTGTGGTGTATTTTTATATTTAATTACACATGACAAACCTTTCAAAATATTAGCTTATGAGGTTATACATGAAGTACTCCACTGATGTATGTTTGAAAGTGAAATATTTTTCTATAAATTGTGATTTTATTCAAACACAACCACTTTAACATTGATGGAAAAAAAAGTATTTACAATAGCCACTGTCCATGTAAGTGGAAAGATGACCATCTTTATTATAAGGGCTAATATTTTTCAATATATAAAATAATAAAAAGGAACACTGATTGGCTAATGCTTGTCACTTCTCATTTGCATAAAGATGAACTTTGCTCAGCTTTTTGTATCCACTAAGTGATTTTTGTCACTAGGCAACTCATTCCTTTATGTTGCTTTGTGTAGTGTGGCGTTGCTATGCTACATTGCATCACCTTTGCCACTTACAGGTATGTGATTTATTTTTTTCAATAAATAAAAGTTTAATAAACAAAAATTTTTTGTTTTACTTCATTATTTTCATCTACCTTGTAACTTGTGTTAAAAGTATTTATGGTATCATTTATGCAGAATTACTGAAAAATATAAATAGTTCTCAAACTTCAGTTCGTTTTCCCATATTGAACCATGTTTTACATTTTGTTTTATTTTCCTTGGTAACCACATCTTTCTTTCTCTAGAGCATTTTTTCCCTAGACCAAAAACTGATGACCAACAAATGATTTCAAACCGTCAACATTAGTCCTACATTTTTAGCTGCTAACTAAGATGAGCATTTTTTTTTGGCACGCAGTGATTTTCCTTACACAATCCATACCATAGTTCTTTTTTTTAGTGGTTTCTGATTGTGCAGAGATCTATGTTAAAATTAGCCTTTAGTTATTTAGTTCATGTGAGTTTCTGTGTTACCTTTTGCACGAAAAAACAAAAGGGAAGGTTTATATTTTTTCAGTAAAGACAAAGTATTACAGTTGTCCTATTTTTATACAGTTTTTTGTATTACTGTACTATATTTTACTTACCTTATTTTATTCTCTGGCAGTTGCCAAAGCATTTTACTGCTAGCTGTACTGTGTATAACTATGCATGTGACAAATAAACTTTGATTTGATTTGATTTGAAAAGCATGAAAGATTAATTAAGCAGTAATGGATTGAAAATCTTAGGTACAATGTGACTGTATATTGTGTGCATGTAATTGTGACCTAAGCAGAATAAGAAAGGGAGTTTCTGAGGTATAGAGTTAATATCAGAACTTTGCTGCCCACCTGTCATATAAAAGTCATAAGAGATGGCATAGCCAGCTACAGAAAGGATGTGCAATACTTAATTTTCAACTAAGCGTTCTGTTTAAATTAATGCTTTTTCTACACTGATGCTTTTATGATTCACAGTATTTACATCTGTTAAACAGTCTACTGATTCTTTTTTTTAACTTTATATACATACTTTACATTAATGCATGTAAGACATTTATGACACCTACTTAACACCTATGTGATTATTAATATGTAAAATGCAACATATGAGTATTCATAATTGACTCCTATGGCATCAGCAGTGTTGTTTGGTGCAACCCACAGGCAGCTTCTTCGCCTCCATAGAATTTGCCATTTAAACTGACAGCTTTGGAATTTCCGAGCATTGTTCGGAAAAAAATGTGTGTCAGGTTAAATGTAAGATAAACGCAGTTTAGAATATACAAAAAATAGTACTTTAAATCAGCCATGTCCCCAGAACATTTGTGTTTCTGGGTCCAATGAAATGAGTCATAGACACCTTATTTCTACAAATGCAGAGTAATATGATATTTAAACACTGACGTCTGCCTCTTATTGTCCAAAATGCACAAAAAGGGAGTAATTGCCCCCTCTGACATAGCTAAGCACCTCCCCCACCCACCCCGTTAGAGTGTTCTAAATACCTCCACAGCTTTGATGCCAAAGCCCCTCCATATTCAGGTAGTTTATTTAGTATTTTATTCTGGCCCTGCGCACGCAAAAAGCTCTGCTTTATCTCTGAACACATAAATGAGGGGATGTTGAGAGCACAGATAAACCCGTGAACCTTCCGGACCAAAGCCTGGAACGCTCCGACTCAGAGGAATTAGCGTTTTAAATAAGACCCCGCCCCCGTGTTTTAGCACCTCCCCTTTCTGTGTTTCAGGTCAGTGGTGGGTCACGTGACTAGGGAAGGGAGGAGGGGGTGTAAATGTGAACCGTATCCTGAGTTGCAGTCCTGAGCCTGCATTCCTCTCATCAACCGCTTCGCCCGAAATGGAAAAATAATCAATAGTAAAACAATCCGGAATACGACGAGAAACCGGCCGCTGTCACACGGATCCTAGCAGTTTGAAGGAGGAACTACGATGTTTGCGGAAGATCGCTGAACGATCGGGATGTTTCGGGACCGGATGGGTCAGGCGAGCTTTATAAAGGAGAGTGCACATGAGAGGAAAAAATAAACATATAGACAATTTTAAATGCGCTTTAAAACAGGAAGGAACAAGATGGCTGGAGACAGTAAACAGTAGAAAATACGTGCGGCATTCGTTCCCTTTAAGAAGGAAAACGGCATCTGACTGAAAGCCATCAATATTTCAGACGAGTTCGCTTGAAGAGAGAATGACTGGTGTTTGTGCCGCTCGCCGTGTTTATCTAAAACCATGTTAAAGCTTTGTTATCAACCGGCGGCAGGTACAGACTCCGACTAAACATGGGACCGCGGAACGTTTGGGGAAAACCTTTGAGGTTTACCGACTACAGATAGCAAAAAAAAGCTTTGGAGAGGTTGAAGCGGAGTTTGATAAAGGGATTTGCGTGTCCTCGTGATCGCGTTGCTTTAAACAGCTCGTCTATAGTGTTGCTCCAAACGTTTATACAGAAGCCACCGCGGAGCCAGTTTGCTCTTGTTTTACAGTCCGACTTCCTTATTACAATCTGGCTACCAAGCACTCTGTAGTTCTGTTGTTAATCGAGTTGAGAGTTAAATAACGACTTGTTGTTTTAATACCGAACTACTATTTCAATCTACCTTGCACAACGTTCACTCAGACAGTAGGCCTATTATAATGGCAGGGCATATGTCACACGCCGTGGGCACAAGTCGCATTTCTCCATGATTGCGCTTCTGTGTGAGTCTGCTGTTTGGGACACCAGCTATTTCAAACGACTCTGTGCGGATCTAAACTTTGTCAGCTGTTATGGAGGCCCCGTTTTTATTTGCAGACCTGAACCTATTTTAACGAAAGTCCGTCTACCAACCGCCGATTTCCAGCTGATCTCTGTCTGGGACAACTAAACACCCTGTTTTTTCTTCGCTTAAATAACATTGACTTCCTTTTAAACGAGAACCCGTAGATCACGTCCTCTTAATGCACTATAAAAACATTGAGACTGCTAGACCACATTCAGATCTCGGAATCGGAAAGGATTTTGGTCTGTGCACTTTTTCAAGAATCACTCAGGTGGACGAAAATCACTTCTGATTTGGGTTCTTATAATCCAGCACAAATTGCAATAACAGTCACCATTAAGTTTTCAATTCTTGGATTTTCTGGATTCCTTATGGATTTGAGTTGTTAATCAGGGACAGAAGAATTCCACTGACCTGTTTTGGGAGGCTTACCAGTAGAGTTTTGTGGATTCATTCGAAGAGTCGTGTGATTGAGAAAGCACACACTGAGTCACTCAAGGAATATTTGAAAAACTTTAAGGCTCTGTCTGCAAACTGGTCCTGATGTCGTCTACGCAAACAATGGAGATGACCGAGAGCTGGAAGAACTGTTTTGAAGAAGAGCTCATCTGTCCCATATGTCTGCATGTGTTTGTGGAACCAGTGCAACTGCCATGTAAGCACAACTTCTGTCGAGGGTGTATAAGTGAAGCCTGGGCTAAAGATACTGGTCTGGTACGTTGCCCAGAATGTAATCACACCTACAACCAGAAGCCCAACCTTGAGAAGAACATCAAGTTGACCAACATTGTGGAGAAGTTTAATGTACTGAATGCTGAGAAAGAACCAATTGTTCCACAATGCATTCTGTGTAGACGGGGACCTGGGCTTCCAGCCCAGAAAGTTTGCCTGCGCTGCAACGCACCCTGCTGTCAGTCACACATTCAGACACACCTTCAGCAACCTTCTCAAAATGCTGGCCATCTGCTGGTGGACGTGGAGGACGTACGGGCCTGGAGATGCCCTCAACACGACGAATATAGGTTGTATCACTGTGAGGTCGAACAGGTGGCTGTGTGCCAGTACTGCTGCTTCTCCAGATGTGCGGCCAGCCACAGCCAAGCCTTCTGTGATGTGGAAGTGCGTCAGAATGATATAAGGGTGAGTAGGCTGAACTTGTAAGTTCTTGCATTGACCTTTCTGACTCGGCTTGGCTTGCTTTGTTTAAACCGATTTGGAGGCAAGCTGTACTGCCAAATCCATTTTAGTGAGTCATGTCAGAATGACCTGAGTTGTGCATTCTTGACGTGTAAGTACACACAGAGACAAGACTAATCTAAATCAGTGGATCAAAAAACACAGCAATGAGTGAAGAAATTTATGATATTGATATTGCAGTCCGTAAAACACTTTTCTTAATATAATAGTCATTATTCTGTCTTTTGCTGTTCACTGCATCACATAGCACAATTCTTTCTGCAAAACCTATTTCACTGTACAATGTTTTAATATGGTTCATCAATAAGCATACTCTGAAAAAGTAAATTATATGATGGTTGTCTGCAATATGTGGAAATTTACATTGCACACCTTAGAATAAAATATGTTAAAATGGGCAAGTTTGTAAGTGCCAAATGATACAGAATAGACTTGGAGAATCTGAAGCTCTTTTATTTAAATTCCAGTCATAAGCGCTTTGTAAATCAGTAATTCTTTATTCCAGAAAGATCCAGAGCTGCAGTCACTCTTGTGCTTCTCTGTTACACTTTCTGATTATTAATGTAGAACATGACCTGTAAAAATGGTCTTGTAAGGAGTGAAGCAAAACCATTTAGTCCTTTACATTTTATGTTTAAAACTATTTAAGATCCAGTTCAATTGGAGTATAATTAGCCTAGGAGAAATTAGAGATTGTGATGCACCAAAAATCCCACAAACCAAGAATGGCATCTGAAATGGGCCATCATCCAGGCTGTGAGAAATTTAGCTTCTTTTCATGTTGTCCAGCTTTGTGACAGTGACTGATATGTGGGGGAAGAAAAGTAGCTAAGACACACAAGAGTCTATGAGAAACGCTGCATGGTGTTTCAGCTGTTGCCTCCCAAAGAATAATGAGCTGTTGTGAGGTGAGCTGCTGCTGAACTTGGCAGGCTCAACCCCTGGATGCGTGGAGGAATGCTTTTCAGATGGGCAATGTGTCATGGGTCCTAAAGCAGCCAAGACTCAGCAAACAGGGGTTGGGTGAGTTGGGGAGGGGGTGAGCTTGTGCTGATCACAGCTGCTGTTGGAAGACACACACCCTTCTGTTTTCTCCTCAGCAGTCATTTATGTATGTAAGAGAGAGAAGGGTGAGTGAATAAATGACCCAAGCAGCCCTGCAGTTAGTGGATAAGAATGTGAGTTCCAGGCAAAGGCAGGATGGGTGTGAACCCAGTCCCCCCTTTTCTCCTCTGAACAAGTGCCTTGTCATTCTTAGTACGGATGAGATCAAGGCCAGTTGGAGGAAGTGGAGTTATGTTGCCCAACCTTTGCCATATTTCTTTTTTTTTAACCGGATTCTAGCAGGAAAATAGCCAAGATGACAGAAATGCTGATTTGAAAACTGAGATTGCCTGTGCGTCCTGCGGAAGCAATGGCATTTTTCTTTTAACACAATCATTTGAAGTACATGTTGCAATCTCTGATCATTTTGGATCCTGGAAAAATGGGGGTTGCAGGTGTGAACAGCCAGTATAAATTTGACTATTTCCTAAACTGTGATTTTTTTTTCATAACTCAGTAGGATTCAGAAAGCTTTTCCCATATGCATTTTCTTCAACTATTGCTACAGACAAGTTTGGACAGTTTTCTTGTCAGAGAAATCACTAGCAAGAACTAAATAGATAAAAAAAATGAATTCTTAATCACAGTTATTTATGAAAGCAGTACTCTTGATTTAATGGGTGGTGATGCCCAGACTTGTATCCAAACACATTTTCAGGGAACTCATTATATAAATGAAAAATTGTGCTCGCTGTTAAGCTTAGCTTTTCAGGTATGTTGCATATAACCAAGCAGATCTAGATAAGTACTGACATTCTACCAGATTAAGTCTTAACTGAAGAATGTATCATGCCCTAAAGACCTTAAGAGAACATGGTAGTGTTTTATACATTATCTATTTTAAAGGATCTATCTTATAATACACACCATGTACCTTAGATATAAGAGGCAAAATAGCACTTGCTAAATTAAGAAAATTAAGGTAAAAAAAATTAAGGTGATGCATATATACGAAATCAACAAACACGCACACAAACAGGATGTCTGAGCATGTAAGCTCATCAGCCATGCAAACTGTAGCCTGTGTGATGGGGATTATAGTTGACAAAGCCGCCATTACTGAAGTGGGCACAAATGTGTAGCAAAATATTGAGTTGCTTGTTGATGCACTTTATGGTCTTATGGTATTTGCATAACTAAATTATGTATGTGTAAATAAGCATGTCAGTCTCTAACTATACATATAGATATACAGATACTTAAACATGAACATTTTTTTTTTTTTTTTTTTTGCCTGGGGTCATGTCACTTTTTTCTGTAGCAGCCTGTTTTTCAGTCAGCTTTGCAGATTGAATCTAGTTGTATGGACTGGATCTACCTGATTGGAACAAACAGTCACCAATATTGTACTAAATCTTTCGCTCTTGATTTTGTTTTAAAAGCTTTTGTCAAGTAAGCAATGAAAGCACAGCATGCCTGTCAGTGAATATAGTCAGTTGAGCTCTCTGATCGATGGGTTTCTTCCCACAGGTCTGCTATAAGGAGAAAGAATCTGAAATACATTGACCTTTGCTTTAATACTGCACCAGGTTTCAGGCATGGATTCAAACAGGGAGTCACAGTTGTTCTTTATTAAAGAGAAGTCATACAGGAGTTTATATTCATAATGTGACTGAAAACCTGCTACAACCCTATTTTCGATATTTTGCTGTAGAAAATTAGTACTTCTGGCCGTTTTGTTAAGATATTTATCCAACAGACAAAAGTGCAAAAGAATTAATCCAATTCATGCATTTTAGAATTCATATAAATTATTATTTGAACTATTCTGTCACAATAGCTCTGTGTCTACAAAGGCAGTTTGCTGTAGCACATGTAGCATTGAAAAATAGGATCTGGCATTGGCCTTGTTAAAAATGCCCATGGATGTTTTTGAAAAAGATCTTAGTGTCTTTTAGAGTTATGTGATTTACCTAATTGCAATTGCAATGTTTGGCTGTGTATTTTCACATGCATTAATTTACCACCTCCATACCATTACAGATGTTGGCTTTTGCAGATGGGAAGAGAGATTTTTTTGTTAACCTTATTATGGGATTTTCAGATGCCATTTTCCCACACTAGTATAAACTGACTTGGCTTGACCTTTTACACACTTGTCACAAAATGCTGTCAGATGAGGACTCAGTCAAATATTTTGACTTTCTCCCCACATTTGCATATTTCTTTGCTGTACTCTCAGTAATTGATTTATCATTTTTTCACTGCAAAAAAATAGTAATTTCTTGTCTGTCATTACGATTGTTCTCTTTAATCACAAATATAAATATTTAAAATACTGCCATGCCCAGGGTGAAGGTAATATTAACGACTATTATTAAAACTTTACAGAAACACATAATCACTTCAGCACTTGTAAGAAGTGCTTTTAATGTGTACAATAGCATAACTATTCATGAAATTAAATTTCTTACTGTTTTTTTTTTTACATCAACTTATTACCACAATAAGTTGTACTGTAACTGGTGTTTTTATTGGTATTTTAAAAAACCCAGGGCTGCTCATTTACCAAAGCTGTAAATTAACAAGCTTAAATAGTAGGATATCTTTGGTAGTTCTGTGTACCAAATGAAAACACGGTGCATGAAAGGTATTAAGAAAAGCTGCATGTATCTACACAGAATGCCGAAGAAGTGGTTAATAATGCACTTCTAATAACGTAAACATGTTAAATGTGTTAAAAATCTTAAAATAATTTGCTAAAACAAATAAGCCAAAGCTACATTGCTATTTCGCGGCTGATGAACGCGGGTGAAAATACATCTTTTCGGTAGGCTAGATGTGTTTTTGTAATCGATTATGTAGACATAGTTGATGCGTTGCCCCAGCCCTACAAAAAACCTCTGCATTTAGGATGAAGCTATGGTTTTGAAATTTGATGAGCTACCCAGGAATGTTGTGAGTTGGAAACACAAAATTGCGTTTGTATACAGACATTCATTTCTTGGGAACATTAGAAATGAAGCAATGAGTCACAATGATGGAAAATCATAAAATTCCTACACAAGACTTGTCAGTCAGAGGAGTTCTGTGAATGATTTCGTAAACCTATAAATGAGATCATCATTGTGACATAGTGGGAAAGGTGTGACCAGTGAACACAGGTGGGAACTGAACAAAATAAAATGTGACAAAATAATTTCACACAGAGCAGTAGCATGTTGCTCTGACAGTGACTTTATAAATAAAAAGGAAGAACCACAAAGTTACACAAACACGAGGGCTTTCTGTATTGTTATCATTTCACCATGACACCAGTGACCAATTCAAGATTTTTCTCTTGGGTTTGATACACTATTTTTTGAACGTCCTATCATTTAGGTGGCTATAGATCTGTCACTTATAGCTTTCAACTTCACTTAAAACTTTACTTAATAGGTGACCACTTTTTGAACCCTTTCCCCCCCCAGAGGTCACTTCTGTTCTTATGGGAAATCTCCACCTCTCACTATAAAATCAGTTGTGGCTACTTGTTTGCACTGGTGAGAGTATTTAGTACAATGTCAACCCATGTGTGTTGTGGGTTTTTTTTTAGTTATCAGTCATAAATTCAATGTTTCAACACAACATAATGCTTTACTGTTGTGTACATATTATTGTAGCATTAGTAAAGTAGCTTTAGTAGAGCACTTTTTAAAAAAGTTTTAGGTCTATTAATAGAGTATAAAATTGATTAATTAGTAATACAGCAATTTATATGACCTGAAACAAATTGAAACAAAGCTTCATATATATATATATATATATATATATATATATATATATATATATATATATATATATATAACTTTTAGTTTAGCTTGAAAATATAATAAGGATCAGCCAGTCCTAGTCATGAAAGAATACCACAAATAGGTTAAAAATGTCATGATATGCCTTAAAAATGGTAAATCATACTGTCATACAAAATTTTTGATTATTTTAGCATTCTGATAGCTGAATAAGATTTAATCGTGTGTGAGGCTTACTTCAACGCTGCACCCAAACTATCTTTTGATTTTCAAATGCTTCAGTTTTGACTCAACTCTTTCAACCCATGAAAATGCTGCAGGATTTGTTTTAATTTAAAAATGCAGAGTTTTCATTTTAGCGGAGATCGGTTAAGATTTCTCAAAAGGATTATGCAGACCCATTCTTATTCCCTGATCAGGATTGGGCCTTATCAGTTACTCTGTGATTACTTGGCCCTGTTTCTCTTCTCCCTCTAAGTATCATTCTTTGATTTCTTTCTCTTATTTGATATTTTCTGTGAATAAGCAACCAACTGCAAAGCAGGCCTTTATTTAACCTGCACTTGCAATTTCAGTGTATGTAAGTGGTCATATGATTGCATTTCAGATAAAAACTCAAACTTTCATCTAGAAGCACATTGTTTTCTTTTTTTTCTTTTTTTTTAAATAAAGACATTAATTTGGACATCGCCTGAGATCACATCAGAATTCTGCCACTTGTTGGTTTTATGGCATTGATGCATGACCTTTTGTCATTGCTTGCAATGCATGAGTGGTGTTTTGAGTCATAGGGCACTCAGACATATTACAGAAATAAATCAGCTCTCTTCAGCATTTACTTGTGAAAATTCACCAGCAACATTCACACCCTCATGGAAAGCAGGTTATTTTGATCTGTGTATGTATGCTTTGAGAAATCGTTTGTCTGCTTTAAATAGTTGCTACTGAAATCCTTAAATCTGTTATAAAAACAGACCTGTACTGTATAGTGTCTTAATTAATAGCTTATGTAAACTTTTGCTAAGTAAAAGCTGTGTAAAGAGGCTGTCTGTACACCAGTCAGGTTTTGAAATATAAGTAACTGGGGCAATGAGTAATATGGTATATGGATACATTCAGTATATGGATGATTGTATTCTGTAGAAAAGTATTATTGTTTATGAAATATGCCTTTCACCAGCATCCACTTGAACTGGAGAAGCAGAACAACAGAGCTGATTTGTTATGTTTGTGGTTTTAGCCATAGTTGAGTCCATGGTAATATTATTTTCTCTGCTTATCTAAAATTGATTAAATTTTGCATTGATTTGATTTAGAAGAATTGTATATTAAACAATCCAGAAATTCAGCAGTAAATTATGAGTTTTCGTTTTTTTACTTTTTGTGACTAAATATATTTTGTATAAATGAAAAAAAAAATGCTGTTTCTTTCTGGGTCTCAAGTTGTTGAAGGCCTCAAAAATGTGCATTTCCTCACACTGCATGGAAAAGCAGTGAGCCTAAAGCCGTCTCACTCACATGTACACACACACACACACACACACAGTGCTAGGTCTGAACACTTTGCACATCATCATGACAGTCTGTCATTGACACTGGGCCGAGCACAAACAAAGGATGCTACAAAGAGTACAGAGAGTGTATGATTCTTTCTTTTTACTTATCTGTTTTTTCGTCATTTTATATGTGAGCAAACACGTATGTAGATAGAAGGTTTTAAGTGTTAATTTCTTTTTTTATATATTTTAAATAAATATATATTTTTTGGGGGTTTTTTCACCAGAGCTACCCTGGTCATAAATAACATGAATGACCCAAAGCAGTCTGAGGCCATATTGTCTATTTATTGGCCATAATAGTTTAATTATTTAATGTTTTTTGCAGTGTTCAACCATGTTTAGGGGAAAGCACCCCTCAGTGATGTGAATAGAGAGGATTATGAATGCTGAGCTTTGACATGCTTTGATTCAGCTGGGGGATGGGTATGTTTTGGGGTTAGTGTCTTCTTCCGGATCCAATTTAAATCTGGCCCAGGCACCTAATAAGGGGCAGAATCAGATGGGCAAGTGTGTATGTATGCTCAAAGAAACAGAATGTTTTTTAGATTAATTAGTCTTATTGTTGGCAGCTTTTGTTTTTCTCATTTGCTTTAATATGCTTGCTTGAATTGGTTGTCATAGAGATGCTGAAGCAGGCAGTGTAATATTAGAGGTTGTTCAGCAGAGGTGATTTCAAACACTGTATTTATGGTTATACGGGCCTTCTGTTTAAAGACTTGACCTCGTGCCTCAATGTTTAATCGGGTCTTTATGTAAGCTGTACCTATTAAATCATGGAGTCCTGCTTTCCAAGTAAATAACATTTAGATTGAGCTGCCAGTTTAGAGTAAAATGTATTGTTACTAATGTTATTTTACAATAGTCTCCCTGAAGAACATGATTTCTACTTAAATTGTTTAAAAATTTTAAGTTATACATTAATAAATAAGTGAATTGTTTAATTGTTTGTCACCTGCTATTTCATTGCACTGTTCAAATAGCAATGTCCAACATTTATATGAACACTGCTGTAAATTAAGGTTTCTTTTTGGACTGGATTTCATACAGCCAGTTACAGCCCACGAATAACACTCCAACGCACATTCAGTATCAGTACATGTGATGTGTGATGCTTTTTGAGAACAGTAACTTTACTTCAAATAACAAGGGATGTCGTGCATCATCACATGAAAGGGCACAGTCTGCTCTATTCGGCTTCAAGTTTAATTCATGTCATTTTATGTTCATGTACAATTTAAATAAGCTAATACAACTTGCAAATGTTTGTTGTGTAATGGACATTTATATAATGTTATTTAGCCTTACATTCTGAAAAACTGTTTGAATGATGTTATGCCTTCTCTTACAAAAAGCATGATATTTAATTGATTTGATCTGCTGTATTATGTGTTATGTAGTCCTTATGTGGTTGAGGATAAGTAATGATATTTTATATTCTTTTTACATTAATTTCACAGCAAATGTTGATGAAGCAGCAAGACAATATTGAAGATCGGGTACAGGATATAGAAGAACAACTATATAAACTGGAGTCAGACAAACGACAGGTAGAGGTAAAGAAAAACCTACAAACACACGCATACAGTTTTTCCTTGTCCCCTTTTATCGGCTGTGAATCATCTCATGGTTACAGTATTATACCAGTATGAATTGGATTTGTTACAGTGAATTAATTTGAACACCTTGATGGTTACTTTGATTTCTAAAAAAAAAAAGGACACGAGTCTCTTTAAAGAGGTTTTTATAATTATATTCTTCTGAGTTGATGAACATAAATATATTTTGTGTTGGTTTAAAATAACTGACAGAATGGCTGTCATTATTTTATATATATATATATATATATATATATATATATATATATATATATATATATATATATATATATATATATATATATATATATATATATAATGTGTGTGTGTTTCATGCTGAAATTTCTTAATTTTATTGAGAACAATTGCATATTATATGAAACCTGCAGACATTTTTATATTGTGTGAGCAGTAAAATGTTTATATATTGCAAGAATTGTTTTAATAATCAAATACATTTTAGCAAAAACATTTAGCTATTATAAAACTCATAATACACTTTATTAAACTTTATAAATTGGTGTTTTATGAACTCTTTATTGGTTATTGTTACCAGGTAGTTACTCATGACTGTAAAAAGATTATAATCCTCCAATCATTAACAAGCAAATAAAAGATGTGCTGATCTGTAGACGGCACATATATATGACTAACAACAATCTTTGCTCTTTTTTTTTAATTACATGATTATGATATTTGGCATTATAGGCCCATAAAGTATTTTTTATTTTATGTTTTTGGGAAGAAGTTCTCTGTTTTCTAAATTTCTCATTTTTGGATTCAGCATTTTATAAACAATCAATTGGGAGTACATCATGCTCCCTCTTTTTCCCCTAAAAGTAAAATATCTCAAAATCTAAAATGGTTTTGTCAACCATTTAAATACCTTTGCTGCTGTCATCCCTTGCTCCAAGTGATTAAGCTACTGTTTTGTTTAGTTTTTTACTTTCTCTTGTGTTTTTGCTCATTTGTGGTTTCATGCATTAGATTGAGAAATAATAACGATGGCATACAATGGAGAATATGATTGTATTTCCAGTAATTAAAATTAAACATGTGGCCATGGAGACGTGTAAGTGGATCAGTCTCAAACCTGACTGGGGGGTTTGATGTTGACTTGTTTCTGCTCTTACCTTATCAGATCTTTTATCAGAGCTGTTATTTGCAACTGAGCTCCTGAACCTGAAATTCACTCCGTTTCTGAAGGCGCTTTAAACTTTAAACTGTTGATAAGCTTCCACCATATTTACACAACTACTCTGTACAACCTTTCAAACTGAGAATAGAAAACTGACAGTAATAAAGCTTAAATACAATACATGTTTATAATAATAAGTAAGAAAAACTTTTTTGCACATTTACTTGTGTCTGCTGTTACCTAATCAGCTCTTATGCCAGCTAAGCTCCTGAACTAGATAACTGTTTCTGAGGTTTTGCTTTAAAATAAGTAAGAATGGTATCTTAATAGAAACAGCATTAGAAAAGCTTTATGTTTTAAAATAAATACATTATAAAATACATAAATGTTTATTCATTTATTTATATGTTTATATTTAGATATATTATCATTATTAAGGGCACCAATGTGTATGTATTGATGGGGAGCTTCGACCTCTCATCATTTATGTGGCAAATATTATAGGACATAATATAATAAAATTATATAATAGGAAACACCCTGTATAAGTCATAATCACATGACAGACATTATTTCACTTTACTGAGCAATTTAGTGTCACTGATTTATGTACTAAACTTTTTTTTTAGACTGTGGGAGAAAACTGGTGCACCTACGTAGATACCATCACACTTTCAGAGAACATGCAAATCACAAAGAAAGGCTGTGTCCAACCACTGTGTCACTTGTGAAAACACCACATGTATTCTTAAATTTGGTATCTGCAGAATTTGATTATTGATTTTGATTATGTGAATCAGGAAAAGGTGGAGCAGCTAAAGGAGGAGGTGCGTGTGCAGTATCAGAAGATGCAGCAGCTCTTGG
The DNA here is from genome assembly GCA_019802505.1 of Corydoras sp. C115. NCBI lineage: Eukaryota > Metazoa > Chordata > Actinopteri > Siluriformes > Callichthyidae > Corydoras > Corydoras sp. C115. The sequence goes on from JAFMOC010000007.1 coordinate 9,514,126, forward strand.
AGGAAGACCTGGGCAAGACTCTAGATGTATTGGAGAAGGCACGGGTGAAGTTCAGTCAGGAGAACTCCAGTCAGATTCTGCATCTGAATGAGCAGCGTCAGGAGGCCAAGAAGCTTCTTGGCTCTGTCCAGGTGCTTTACGACAGGGCAGATGATATCAACTTCATGAAGGTGAGGGGCCGAGCTCTGCGTATAAATAATCCTTTAACATGATGAAAGTAACCCTGTTTGCAATTGCAGTGTAATCTTTTACCACAACTTGTGTGATTCACATTGTTTGGGTGTCCATGTCGGGCAGTAGCTTGTAAACTATTTTATTTGTAATGCTGCTTTTTCTATTTCTTTCATTTTTAGAACACAAAACCTGTGAAAATTTTCATGGACAGGTAAGGTTTATAATGATGCTAATTAGACAACAGCAAGATGCAGTTATGTTTTCCTGTATAATAACGGGATGCATTTTTTTTTCTCCAGATCTCAGACATACACAGGCTGTGTGCTGCCTCCTTATAAAGCAGGTCACCTTAACTCTAAGATCTTTCTTTCTGAAGTTGCCAAAAAGGAAAAGAACCTCCGCAAAATGATGGAAGGTAACTGAATACTGCATGTCAACATAATGGAATTCAATTTAAGCCGTTTTCTTATTTGTTGTTGCGTAATTAATTTTTTTCTTCTTATTTTGTTCAGCCCCCATTGCCACTCCTGCACACTTTCTCCAGAGTGTTCCTGTGTTCCCGTGTGCTGCAGGTGGCTCAGTGCCAGAAAAACGCAAGCACTCTTCTGCCTTCCCAGAGAGCAGCCCAAGTTTCATGGACTCATCAAGTACTACAAACAAGAAACAGTTCCTGGCCTCGGGTTCAAGCTCTGCTGATGGACCACCTGTGGCCTCCTGCAGCTCTGCCCAACATATTGTAAGCCTCAACAGCAGCAGTAGCAGTGCTGGTGGTGCTCCGTCTGTCCATCATTCTGGCTCGGTTTTTACTCCTGCCCACTACCCCAACACTGGCTCCTCTCAACAGGCCATGCTACCCCAATATAGTGGTCGCAAAATTCTCATGTGTACAGTGGACAACTGCTACTGCTCCAGCATGCCCTCTGTGTCTGGCCACCGTAACCACCCACCCTACCCCAGACCGGCTTCCTTCCCCTGGACGCAGGAGTTCTCACATCCTTTGCCCTCGGCTCCCTCCATGTCCCAACCTCTGCAGGGCCTCTCTATGCGTAACTGGATCGATGCTTCACAGAGCCACAGGCATTCTGACTTCTACGGCCTTTATGGCCAGTCTTCTACTAAGCACTATGTTGCCAGTTAACCCTTTAACAGTGACCACAGTGTGATTTGCAGTTTCTTGCTGGTTCATTTCTGTTTCTTTCTCCATTTCTTTACTTGTTTTGTTCTTGACTTTTCTTTATGCATTTTTAAAGGACACAAATGGCACTTGATCACATTTTGCATTAGACAAGGTAAGCCATTCACCCCTGCATCTCCGTAACTTCCATGTTCGGTCTCAGACAGCAGCTTAATACCCATGTGTGCTACTAGATATTTTTACTTTTTTTAAAGGGAAACTTTCGTGAACAATTGATGTGGTCTAGCTCTTAAAATTACAAACAGATTTCAGATAATTGCAAATGCCTCTGACCAGAGCAGATAATGTAAGGCTGTAAATGGGCCAGTTTCGATTCCCCTCCCTACCCTCTCTTCCTGCCTTCAGGGTGTCTGGGGAGGAGAAGGCCTCTTTTTTATCATGAATTCAGTCTGTTATTCACTTTGTAACCAGGGGAAACGACTCATTTACTCCATTTGCATAGTGTCTAAGCTCTAATGTCGCTCTTAACAGAAATGGTTAGTGAAGTTAGTTGGTTGTTGATGAAAAAGAGAAGTTAAAGGATGTATCCAAATGGTTCCATCCCTTTGTTTTTAATCAGTAAATTTCCAGACACAATCCTCTTAATTTGTTTTATGGTAAAAATCCCTAAAGCAATCAAATAACTTTTAAAATTACGATATAGCATTTAATCCTAGAGAGGTCTAAATGCACTTCTGGCACTTGCTGTTCACTGTCGTCTCCAGCTACTGAAATGCTTTTGCCTGAATTCTGCTTCCTGCTGGGCTACTTCCTGAATCTAAGCACATAGAAACCATATTCAGAATGGCCCACAACAGTACTCACTAGCTTGATCACAATCACCGAGATGTGCTCTTTTCCTTTTTAAAACTCTGTTCCAGTAGAACCAGTTGTGTGTGGTCTCGGCACAGTGCTAAGAATCAGAAACATGCTGAAAATCTGACGACTTCCTGTTTGTGATTCTGAGCAGCACAAAAAAAGCTTTGGCTTGCACCCTGAAACTCTCCAAGAGGTTAAATCTTTGTTTGAAGAAGAGGAAAAAAAAGACTTTTTATGTGTTTTATACAAAATTGACTGCTGAAAAAAGAAATCATAATAAAAAATGAACTGTGTTTTAAGAAAGTAATAAATGGTTGAAAAAAAGAATGTATACAGTACAGTCATTTTGTACATATTTTGTTCAACACACAAGTGTGACTCTGATCTAAAAAAAATAAACAGAAGTTACTGGAGCCAGAGATGTCAGTGTGATGTTCAGACACGGATGACATTGTGTAACATATCATACAGAGAGTCAAGTGTATTATAAATCATTAATATTAGACTTATTACCTGAAAACCTTTTAAAAAGCAGTACAAATGTTAATCAAAGAAACAAATGCAAATTGCTATCAGCTTTATAATCTGATTCTTCCAAAATTATTGTCCCAGTTAAAATACCATATGGTCCTGGAATTTGCTGTTTAATGCATACCATTCTGTATTCATGTCATATTGCACCATTTCACTTACCTGTATACTGAGAAATCTAAGCATTCCAACCTCAAAATGGGAAGAACACTGGTACCTAACTGTTTTTTATGATGTTTTATCTAACATAATAACTATACACTTATTGGTTTTATTATTTACATACACTCATTTTATTAGGTACAGCTCATTGTTTCTTTGCTTACCATATAATTGGACTTTGTAGTTATACAATCACATTCTGTAGTCCATCTGTTTATCTACATACTGTATTAGTCCCTTTTTTCTCTGTTCTCTGATGCTTAAGACCCTTACAGAACAGGTATTATTATGGTGGTGGATGATTGTATGAATGGATCAGACACCTGTATGTTTTGATTGGTGTTCTGTTCTCTGTAGACAAACTAAACACTTAACTTGGGTTTTTTAAATTGGAATTCCTATATGTAGGGTGACTAGGTTATATTTAGGTTCATAAACTAGGTGCTAGCATATCTCTTTTGTCAATTTTTAGTACTTTTCTCACTTAGTTAATTTAAACCCCTGCCTATCAGATAATTATCAACTAGTTACAAGACTTTTACATGTCTCATTCCAAGCCATCTGTGGCTGTGGCATCAACAGGATTTTAAACCACTCCACTGGGCAAAAGCTTTTTTGTTTCCTCCGCACACGCCTAAAGTTATAAATTAAAGAAAAAATAAACCTGTTTTTTTTTATTTTTTAACAAAATAATATTTATGGAGGGAGCTGCACACTTTTGACTTTCTATCTCACTGATATATCTGATGATTATGAGCCATTTTTGTTGAGCAAGCCAGCTTGCTCAATTTGCTTAACTGCATCCTCTGTGTTATAAATCATGTCATACTATCAGGTTTTGCATTTGACACACCTGGTACAGTGTATGTGATCTGATCTGTGTTCAAAGCTATCAAATTAGTTATGTTATAGCCTGTTAATTTTGATTCGGTAGGGTTCTATTTATGCCGTTTGATGTTTAATGTGAAAAACTAATGTTAAAATAATTTTTTTTAATTAAGAAAGCAACTACATCAGAAAGAAATTAAGAAAGCTACTACAATAACCTGTCTGGTTCAGGCTCCTGGATCCCTTCATGGCATACAATATTTTCTGTATTTCTATAGTTATTTGGGTATGACTGCAATTTGTGCCTCTGAGGAGCGAGAATATAAAGTATTTTGGATTCTGTAGATATTTAGGATTTATCTTCTTTTCTTGTATTATTTCATTTGTTTTTATTTAGGTTTTTGGGGATCTTGAAAATATTTTTTGTATTTGATTAGAATCGGCTACAATATCTAGGCTTTATGTAAAACCTCTGCACATCTTCTCTCATCCTTCATATAACATGTTTGGTGCCAGTCCAAGCCTTGTCTTGTATTGACAGAAGTTCATGCACCAGAATAACAGTGTGTTCTTGCAAATTCCCCAGATCTGATTTAGTTTTACTCACCACAGACTCTGAAGATATGAATAATGGAGGTGGTGAAATGTCAAGCACACAGCTTCACATCCCAAGGTGAAGACCAGGAAAGGCTCCTTCTAGGCAATGACATTAAATCTGATTTCTGTAGGTTGTTAAGTTAAGCAAGACATATGAACATTTGTCAGCCAGTTTTATCTTCATCATTGACGTTTGTTTATTATGTTGAAAAATGTTTTGAGTATTTATCAATGTTGTTGAAATACAACGCATGCATCACATTTAAAACTTAACAATTCCTGTCCGACTTTTAATACTTTTATGAGGTCAGCCGTCAGTGGACGATTTCCCTGAAAGCCATAAGAGTTAACTTGAGGGATAACCATAATAAGTCATTACAAATCCCCAAATCTGACATGGATCTCCTGGAATAAATATAAAAGGAACTCAGCTGCACAGTCTGTTAAAGCATGGTGGAATTTTGGGGGTTGGGGAAGAGGCAACAGTAGGAGGATGGGGAAGGGTGGAGAATGGGAAAGTCATCAGTCTCTAAGAGAAGCTCATCATTTATTTATGGAGTGTAACGCTCCTGCCCTTCTCCTCCTACTGCCCTTCGCATCCGCACAAATTACACTCACACACACACATACACACACTTAGAGCATTGCCAACACTTTGCGACCAATTAGAGCTTTGAACATAATATATTGTCTTCTCTTTTTACCCCTTCTCACTGTGGGTGGACACGCCATATGCTTTAAGCACTCCACAATGGGTTTGTTTTTCAGAGCTCCACTGTCCCATGATGCTAATCACGCTGGCTGCTCATGCGGACCGTTGGCAGCCCGTGGGAGGACTCTGGCCTCCAAAAGGATTGATTGCAAAACACAGCAGAGGCTCCTCTTTGCATATGATATGCACTGGTCATATTTCAGAGGGCTGGAAATAACAGATAATGTTAGAATCGCAAAATCCTCTCCTCCACTGAATCAACAATTCGAATTGCTTTTCTTTCATTTCTGAATGTAGGTGTGCACCATAGTAAGAAGATATGATCAGTCGAAGGGGTGTATTTGTGGAAAAGGCTGCAGGGCCCAAAGCTGTACTTCAACCAGCACAGACGATGGATGGCTCTTTGGTGTCAAGTACATCGGCGCTCACATTTACACAGTAAGCAAGTCCTGCTTTGCTTTTCTAGTCCTTCTATGGGCTGACTGAAGTGTCACAAGTGACAGCTGATCAGATTAAAGAGAATTTGCAATGAGATCTCCCATCCTTTTACATGCATTATTAAACCACATCTGCAACTGTATGCAATGTCCTTCTCTGACATACAGAACTGTTCTATCAAAAAAACTATTGTTTTTAATTTTAGCTTTCTAACATACATGTTTTGTAGTAGTACATATTATCTATTTGTTGAAAATTCAAAGAAATGCTAGTCTGTTGCAAATTAGTGTCATTAACATAAACTAGTACGTTTTAATAAGATTAGATGAAACTGGTAAACAAAGACTCGGGTTATTTTTTTGTAGTCTTTGATTTTTGTCTCTCCCTGTAGCTCAGTTCGGAGGACTTAATGAGATGGTAGTCCAAGACCTTGCTGTTGTAGTGACATGTTTGCTACAGAAGAACTTTTAAGCCTCATCTCTGAATTATTTTTTCCATGGTTTACAGTCATAGAAAGAAAATCTTGTCTAAATGATTTTGTTTGACATAACAGGACATAACAGCATTTGAGCCTTAGAGTGTCTTAACATAAATATTGAAGCCTAAATGGAGCCTTGTGTGTAAAGCTAAGTATACACATTTATAAATAACTCATTATAACTTTTTATCTGCAATAATTTTGTGATTTTGTAATTTTAATTTTGTGTGACTTTTTTGATTTCTACACATTGGTTTAAAGATGTTTTGGCTCTCTCTCGTCAACTTTGCTTTAGTTTATTGAGGCTTGTGGACATAATCTATACACAGCTCTGCTACAGGATTTCAGCTGGCTTGAGGTTTGGACTTTAACTGGACCATTGCAATTTTTTGTCAGATTTTCTGTTATAGATTTAATAGTGTGCTAGGGATCATTGTCCTGTAGCATGACCTAGTTTTGGTCAAGTTTAACATGTATAGGTGGCCTCACATTTGACCTTTGAATACTTAAAAAAAACAAGAGTATTTCATATTCTACCCAATGCCAAGGTCCTGTGGCTACAAAAGAAACAAAATTAATACCTCTTTCACTGTTCTTGACAGTTGGCATGGTGTTTCTGCTGACATGCCGTGTTTGCTTTTTACCAAACATAGTATATATATATATATATATATATATATATATATATATATATATATATATATATATATATATATATACACTTTTGTCTCTATGGTCCAAAGGATGTTCTTCCAAATGTCTTGTGGTTTGTATAAATGCAACCTTGCAAATATGTGACTTAAACATTTAACATTCTGAGATATAAAGAGTCCATAACGCACGTTTCTTTGCAAATTTTGATGAATTGTCAGTTCTTGTGATTAGTTTGCTTGTACATCTAGTCTGGAAATAGTATCAACGTTATATGTTTTTACTTGTGTATAATATTTTTACTGTAAGATGCTTAACTGTGCTCAGGTAATACCTGATGTTTTGGCCTCATGTTGTGTGTGTGTGTGTGTGGTGTGTGTGTGTGTGTGTGTTCATTGGTTTAAAGCACAAATGTCATTGCGGAACACTTTAACCAACACCTTCTATAAAACATGTTTCCCATAACCCGCAGTGCAGTTGCCAAATTTCTTATGAACTTTTCCCTTTCCCTGTGTGTGTGTGTGTGTGTGTGTGTGTGTGTGTGTGTGTGTGTGTGTGTGTGTGTGTGTGTGTGTGTGTGTGTGTATGTGTAACACCCCTCCAAACATTTTTTTTCTTTTCATTTTAAGACGTAAATATATTTTTTTTTAAATAAATGTAGGCGGCTTGTAATGATGGCTTAGTGGTTAGCACGTTCACCTCTCAGCACTAGGGATTCCAGGTTTGAATCCCCATCTGGGTGGAGTTTCCATGTTCTCCCCGTGTCCGTGTGGGTTTCCTCCGGGTTCTCCAGTTTCCTCCCACAGTCCAAAAACATGGATCAAGTCAACTGAGTTCTCCAAATTGCCCCATATAGAGTGTGTTTGTGTGCGTGTCTGTGTGTGTGAGTGTGTGCCCAGCGATAGATTGGCGCCCTGTCCTGAGTGTATCTGCCCAGCACCCGAAACGTTCTTCCCTGGATGAGCATGGGGAACCCCCCCCCCCCCCCCGCAACCCTAATATAGGATAAAGTGGAAGATAATGAATGAATCTTGGACTCAATGAAGTACCAGTTTAAACAGCTAAACAGAATTGATGCATTTTTTTCTACAATGAAATTTAGACATATTGTTGCAAAAAATGTGTTGCACCTGCAGGTTGATTTGGTTTCACCCATCTGTCCTGTTGATTCCAAACAAGCTGAATGTGGTCAATGTCTTGAATCTAAACCTCTGACCAACACTATGTATACATGAGGGTAACTCATGGAGCCCTTTTGTCTAAAGTGATGGCTAAACCTGTAAGCGTTGCGAGTTCTAAGTCAAGCAAAACTTTCTAATACACTTCCTCTTTTTTGTTTTATATTCGTCACACACAGAGAAATAATCTTTTCACTTATTCCAACAGTGTTTGAAAATCTTACATAATGTACTAAATATTTCATTAATCCATAAAGACATTTATCCATTGAATTATTTCAGTTTTTTTACCGATCTGAAGTATGTAATTGTCAATATCATCTATACTGTTCTAAAATGTTTGGCAGGTAAAAATGCTTTTTATTGCTTTTTTTCCAAATACAAACCATGTTTTAGGCTTCAATGAAATATGAATTTTTTTGTTGTTAGGCCCATCTGTTTATCATATTGAAATGTGTCATTAGATATTCATATGCACAAGTCCTAAAGGACTTCTCAGTTTTCAGTCCAGCATATTGTTCATCTCCAAATACAAGCAGCTTTGGGTCTAGAGATACACAGGCAGGGAAACTGAAGGTGAATTTTTATATTTTTTCTTTGTAGCGGCACCTTATAGAATACTCTGTAGCTAAAAGAAATATATAGAAGTTGCATGTAAGTCTGGATACCTGCTTCAAATACTTGTTTTACTGATATATTAAATGTCAAAAAATTTGACACACCAATCTGATTTTTATATATTTTATTTTTGGATTTCAGGTCATGCTTCTTACTGACCTTAAGGAAAATAAGCTAGGTCACAATTCTGTCAACTGAAACCTTATAGTGCTGACTGTAAACACTCTTCATGGACATTATTAGAAAACATAATCATGTCTGATCATTGAAATCAGATGTTTTATTCATTCAATGTAATACCAAGTAACTAGGCTTGCATTTTAGACAATTATATGCTTCCATATTTGTTAGAAACTGTCTGTGGAAAGCCATTTTCTGTTCCAGCATGACTGTGCTCCAGTGCACAAATCAAGGTCCTAAAATGCATGGTTGGCCGAGTTTGGTGTGGAAGAACTTGAATAGCATACACAAAGTTCTGATATCAGCCACATCAAACAAAATTGCTATGAACCATCAAGGCTCTCTAATGCAACATTAGTGTCTGACCCCACAAATGCTCTTCTGGATTAATGGGCACACATCTTCTTTAAAAAATGGGTTTATATGTGTATTGAAAATAAAATTCTCTTCATTTAGACAAATACCCCCCCCTCCACTCCCAGACACACAGACAAGCACACACACACCAACATGATAAGAGGTAAATGAGAAGAGGGGGCAACAAAGGGTGGCCAAAGTAGAAGCTTTCTTTCAAACACTGGTTACTCATCAAAGAAATATGAAATCACTGGCTTTCTGTAGCATTTAGAGGACTTTCCTATCCCATACTTAGTGTAGGTCTTTTTTTTTAATTTATGCGTTATTAAGAGGGGTGGATGAGGGTCGAAGTGTAGGTTGATTTTTAAACAGCAAATGTGTAACGCCTGAACAGATGATTGTTAAAAATGTATTATATAATGCATGTTGCAAATTGCAGCAAATTCCCCCCAATTTAACTCCAATTAGAAAAAATTACATAATTTCAAATTTTAATTATTATCAATTTACCTTCTGAGTGAGTGAAGCACATTAAATCACATTTAGTGTATTAGTGTATTTCTGAATATGTGAATATGTGCACTTTAGAAATTATTTAACTTAATTAATAATACATAAGCTCCATCTGAATAAGGGTTGTGAGGGTTGCTGGAGCATCTTCCATCCCTCATTCATTGCCAATGAAGAAAACACAAAAGACATCACGGGGTAGACACACATTCACATCTAGAAATCATTCAGCATCTCTAGTTCACACCTTACTTATATATCTGGACTGAAGAATGAAAACAAATGTGGACAGTGGAAGAGCATGTAAACTCCACACATCAGGGATCAGGGCATCCTCCCTAGGATTTCAACTCTGGACCAATTTGCTGTCTTGATTCAACATTGCTACATTGCTATTCCTCAGACCCCTTTTGTCAGGAACTGATGAGTTAGTATTGTGTAGTATTTGTGTTGGGCAATCAAATAATAGAATCTCAGAGATAGTTTGGCTATTTTACCTAAAAAAACGGTCATCAGTTTTTACTGCAGTGTTTCATTCCTCTGTCTCCACCTCCCATGACCCTCTCCCCAACCACCCGAGTACATTAAAAGATTAGTGCCTTCTTCATATTATTTTTTTCTGACTTGACTACTAACATTCTTCATTACATCACTGACTTTATCTAGACACCAGTTTTGCAACTACCACCTTCTGCACTATCCTTGTGACCCAATTTGGGGGTGGAATAAATGACCTTCTAGAGGACAGACTGCCTGATCTCCACTACAAGGGCGTTCATTTCACCCTCCAGCTCCTAGCTTATGAAGGAGATTTATAATCTGCACGTCTATTTTATTTGAGAAAATGTCCAGAAAGTCTGGTGAAAGTGTTCTGTGATCAGAAGTGCTGCAATACAAATCTTGCAACTTTTTTCAGGGACATCTTGTTGCTATTCCCTGCCCCTTGACCTATGTCACACTAATCACACTTTAAATTGGCCAGTCATCTCCTCATTCTCCCTTGTCTCTGAATTGAAGTCTCTAAGATTCCTATTTTAAGCAAACTGACCACCTCTCCCCTTGACCCCAGCCCCTCAACCTAGATTTGGTCAAAAGCCATAGGCCCTATTAACTTTTCTGTCCATGTTTGAATGTGTGTAATTAATATTCATTCATTCATTATCTCCCGCTTTATCCTCTATTAGGGTCGCGGTGGGGTTCCCCATGCCCATCCAGGAGAGAACGTCTCGGGCGCTGGGCAGATAGACCCAGGACAGGGCGCCAATCCATCGCAGGGCACACACTCACTCACACAGACACACTCTATATGGGGCAATTTTGAGTATTCAATTGACTTGATCCATGTTTTTGGACTGTGGGAGGAAACTGGAGAACCCGGAGGAAACCCACGCAGACACGGGGAACTCCACCCAGATGGGGATTCGAACCGGGAATCCCTAGCGCTGAGAGGCGAACATGCTAACCACTAAGCCACCGTGCCGTAATTCATATTAATTAATAAATAATATTAATCGATATGTTTGTACAGAACATTTTGAACATTTTGATCCCAAACATTCTGACATCAACTAAGACAAGTTTGCTAACTTGCTGTAGCTGGAGTTGATTTGAAATTTAGATGAATAAAAAATGCAATTTCCCCCCAGGGATCAATAAAGTTTTCTGATGCACTTATTTTGCCAAAGCAACTTCTAAATTCTTCGCTCTTATTCAAGCTAGACCTTTCTGCAGTTTTTAGTACCGTGCATTATCAGAATCTACTGTCCACTTTTTCTAAACTATGTTTTCGATCCTATCTTACAGAAAGCGTTTGCCAAGGTGTCAGGGAATTGTGATGTTTTGGTGATTGTGATCATAGGGAATGGTTATCAAGCAAAGACTGTAGTGCCCCAGAGCTCAGTGCTTGTGTCCCTTCTTTTTTTTCCTTTTGCTATACATAACAAACCCTAATTGGGTTTATTCATTCAGACCCATGTGTTTTCACATCACTGTATGTCTGACACCCAACTTCACATATCTTTTCCCCCTGAAGACACCACAATGTCTATTCAGATATCTGCCTTTCTTACTGACACATCTACTTGGTCGAAGGCTCATCTTAAGTTAAATTTGGCCAAAACAAGCTCCTTATCATTCTTGAAATGCTTTGATTCATCCGGACATGAGGATACTCTTCAGATCAATGAATCTAAATGCTCTCTGGCCATCTCTGTCTTCAAACTTAGCTTCACAAATGACATGCTGCTCAAACTATCAATATAGGTCACAGAAACAGATTGTTCTTACAGATTCATCCTCTACAACATCAGGAAGATCAGCTTGTTTTTTTGGTATACACATTCATCCTTTACCAAGCTTATCTAGTGTTATGTATTTCTTGTATATGAGGTTCACATTCTATGTTCTACATTTATTGTCCATATATTACAATCCTATTACAAACCTGACTATTGAAAAAAACGACTAATAACCTAGTCACTGGGTGTGCATTAGAGAAAAGGGGAAATTAAGTTTAGTAGGAGTAAAACAGAGAACATGTTGTGTGAATGAGAGAATCTTTTACAAGACAGAAGAGGTCTAAAATGTTGTACAGCTGAGAGACAGTGGCACCGACCGAATGGCAGAAGAAGGATCAGAAAATAGCAGGTGGTATCGGAGGACATGCAGGTGGTTAAAGTGACAGAGGAGGATACTCAAGAAAGGGTGAGCTCGAGAAGAATGATTTGGTGTGGCCATCACTAATGGGAACAGCCAAAATTAAAAGTTGACTATTAAATTCCAGAGAAATAAAAAAAAATAACTACAGTCTGTAATTGTAGTTGAAAGCTTCCATTTTGGGATTTCTAACTTAAAACATTGTCTTGAATCTAACATTAAGGATGATATATTTGGAGCTTAGTCCCTCCTATGTGGAGGAGGACAATTAAGCAGAAGTACTTGGAATTGTCAGAAATGACAAAGAGCACTCACATGGAAAAACAAGACACATCTAAACCTGTAATCCTGCAATAGACAAAGAAAACCTTTATATTGTGGCATTTGAGAGCAAATTTCTAATTCATTTATAAAATGTTAAATATATGTATGATGTATGTATAATTTGGGCATGGTAGCTCAGTGGTTAGGGTGTGAGCTAGCAATCTGAAGGTTGTGGGTTCAAATTCTAGTTCCACTGAAGTTACCAATGTGGGGCCTTGAGCAATGGATGGATGGATGGGAGGAATGTATCTGTAAGGTTTGTTATTTCTACCCACCACGAGCTACTGCAACCAAAGAAAAATTCTCTGTATGTGTAAGCATATTGGCAAATAAAGCATGATTCTGATTCTGATTCTAATCTCCCTCTTAAAATCTTGAAAAAATCCAGCATTTATCTGAAGTCTAATTAATTCTAAAAAACTAAAACTATTATTATAAATTAATTATGTTCATCAAATCCACATGCATAAATTTTAGTACTCCTAGCAATTTTAAAGGCTAAACTTAAAAAAAAAAAAAAAAAATATATATATATATATATATATTTATCTTCATTTACATTAATTTATGTTTTCAAGCACCAGTTTTCTGTTTAACTGATATGATGCGATATAAAGGTTAAATTACTTTACACATTCTTTAACATAGAAAACACAAGAGCGCACAATTTAAATTAACGAAAATGTGTTGACAATTAAAATCTAAGAAACATACCCTGGCAATAATTAATGAAAAATTTCAGTTAACTAGAACTTGGCTCTAAGCCACTCTAAGTTTGAAAAAAAAGTTGTTTGCTCAGAAGTTATAAATAAATCTAAAATATTAGTCTAGCTTAATCCAATTTATATGACACTCCAGGCTTTTACATAGAGTTTATTAAAGTAATTAATGTTTTTTTCAAGTGTACCACAGACATGGCTCTAATGTTTGAAGACCTTAATAGTCTCTAATTAAAACCATATGGATTCTGGCAATATAATTAAGCTTCAGTCTGTGTCCTTGGTTCCATAGATATTACTCAGAATGTGGTTGGAGCCAGACATCACTTGGTCAAATATTTTTTTAACAAATGAAAACCAATGATCACTGAAATAACTTGACAGGCAAATAACAGGCAAATAAAAATTGCAGCTCAAAAGCAATTTCAGTCATTGAGATGCTCACTTTTGAACTGTGATGGAACAAACATTAAAATATAATGACACTGAGCCATGATACCATACAAATAATTTGATTGTATTGATATTTTAAATTAAGGTGTGGCGTAATTAGCATTGCAGGTGTCTTAAAACATTTTTTTTAATTAGGTAGTTTGTTTAAAAATTAGAAAGTTGTCACTGTGATGTTTGGTGTGGTGTGTGCCAAACTGAACATGGACTTTAGATAGCTAACGATGTAGTTGCTAGACAATTATAAACTAGCATGTTAAAGGTAAAGGCTATAAGACCAGCTTGATGGTTACTTGAAAAATACTAAGCAGTTGTCCACATTGCAAACCTGAAAATTAAACTTCATGGTCAGACTGGGCAATTTCATTGATTTGACCAGATATCAAACCTCGAAAAAATACTCAAGAATAAAATAAAATACAAAGGAAATGGAAAAACTATGGGTAATAGCTAATATTCTTTTTCTTTTTGGGTCATTAAACATTCAATCTCCAGGGAGTTTTGGTTCAATTTCTGCACATATCACATTTACCAAGTTCATATACTTAAGCTGAACAGTGCACTTAGGCGAAGCAGGTCATCAGCCGTGTGCTCATGCAATAGAGGAGACAGCAAGGTTCCCATAGTAACATAGGACTTGATGGTATGCTAGGAGTAGACACACCCCCTGTAGATTTACTTTATTTCACTTACACTCAAGGCCAAGAGAAAATAGCTCAGGTGGTGAACAAGAAATCAAACATGAAAATCTAATTTTGATATCTCCTGATCCTGATTGTCACTGTTGCTCACTCCTGATCGTCCTATTAAATAAAAATATCCCAAACTAATTTTCCCCACAGATTAACAGCTAATCCAACTTATACAGATTTGCTTTTATGAAGTGGCCACATACTTCTCATTGAAATCTTTTGTTTAATTTTAAATTCCAGACATAAAGAAAGTCTTTAATTTGTGGATTCAATCAGGATTATTGTCAAATGTGGGGTAACAAAAGAAGCTAAGGTCAGCTGTATTTGCTTTTTGAGAACTACAAGACCAATTTTAACATTTTAAAGCTTCTATAATAAAAAAAATATTTTGTACATTTATTTGAAACATGGGCATACAATATTGTACTGTCATTGCATCAGTTCAAATTTAACAGAGTGAAATGATATAATTCACTAACTGCCTGTCTGATACAAATTCAACCATGTGAGAGTCTGTGCTTTAGAGAAAGTAAATGCTTTATCGTGTCAGGCTCGTTTAACATCCAGTATGTGGGCTGTATTCAATTTTAACAGCCTCCTACACTTTTAAAAAACAAACGCAATTCCACATTTAATAGAAACCAAGGTGAACCACTGATGTTAGAAGAAAGAGTCACATTCACATTCATAGTCATTTTCAATCAAAACATGCATACACAGGCCAAAATATTTAGAACATAAACATTTGAATGATTATTTTAGTGTTTTACCACTGTAACAACTGAAGATTATTTCAAACACAGAGTTGTGTTTTCATGCATGTTTTTTTTTTACATAGACTTTAATTAAATTAGTGTATACTTGGCAAAATCAACATTAATTAACCATATCACTAAACCCTAAACTTTAACACTAAACATTAATTTACACTGTAATGTTCAGCCTCACCTTTTAACATAAAATTGTTCCCTAAAATGTTTTATATTAGCATTCAAATTAAGATGATATACAGTACATCTGATACACATACCCTCAACCATTCCCCCACTGTTCACAATGAACCTAGCATTTTTCTGCTACTCTTCAACTTCATATTTATGTGTAAATCTGTTAAACCAACAGAAACATTACAATTATTCATGGCATGTCTTGATAAGATGAGATCACTGTCTTAATTCTTCACTCAAATTAACAAAACTTGAAAATGTTTTTATGGAGCATAATGCAAAGCATTAATAATAAATAAATACATAGAAATAATAGGCCTATTAACTAAATTAAAATGTAATTTATGTATGTTAAAGCAAACAAAGTGACTTTTAATTTAAAAAAAATCAAAATGACAATATATGAATTAACCAAACAGACAGCAATTGAAAAATTAACCAAACAAAATTAAAATAGCCTGTACCAAAATTAAACACATGACACTAGAGTCATAAGTATAAAACCCAGAAGCAAACTCTATTGTGTTTCAATGTGAGTAAACATTATATTGGTAATCTGGGTGAATTTTAAGAAGATATATACTTGTAAATTAACCATATCTAAATTACCCCATCTAAATTGTCCCTACACTATGTGTGTGCCCAGTGATAGATTGGTGCCCTGTCCTGGGTGTATCTGCCCAGCGACTGAAACAGGAGCTATCTTATTCTGTGTTATATCTGGACCTTTGTCTTTGTATATATATCATTTAACTTTCTTACTTTTGCATTGGCTGGGGGGTTTATTTTTGCTGCTTAGGCAGAGTGTTTTTATTTGCACTTTGTCCTTCAAATGACAAGTGCTGTTAGTCCTGTCTCCACTGTAAAATACAGAGCAGTATCATTTGGCAAGAAGTGCCACTTGATGCATCTTTGTTTTCAGCTAAAGAATTGCCATACTAGTGGATCAGCTATCCTTTCCTGCTACTTTAGAAACCCTGCACTTCTGTTTCCTGGTATTTGTCAGGTTTATTTAGTCATAAATACAAGTCATCTATATCTTTTGTTCTTTTGGTAGGGATGTTTTTCGTTAAGTGTCTCAACATTCCTGTAATTGTTCGGTTTTCTCTCATTGGAGCTATTGTATTATTACTTGAATCATTTGAATCATTTTCTTATTTTTTAAGGTAGAGACAATGGTCTGTACTCTAATTATGTGTTTAATATGTGTGTGCTGTAGGAAAAGCTGAGTTTTATTTCTGGCTTCATAAAATAATCATATAAAATCAAAAGGAGCTCCATGGTTAGCTTTTTACTCTAGAACTGGCTAGTGTAAAAAAAAATCATTGTAGTTCAGAACATATGACGTGCTAGTGTGTCTCAGATAAGATCTCTTATTGGTAAGTGGGTGGTTTACACTGTTGTTCTATGGACAATATGCAGTATGTGAGGAAAGTCTGGTGTGACTTTTTTATGTTTCAAGTTTTCCTGTTTCACTGTTACCACTAGCTCCAAAAAAGTTATTGGTGGTTCCAGAAACCTCTTGCTCTCTGATTACTACTACACCCTAGTCATGAAACCATGTTGAATACACCTAATCTCTTAGCCAACAGTTCTTGTCCTGTTCTAATAGGGGAGCAATCCAACTGCTCAGGCCAACATTTAAATATCTATTACTTTCTGCAGCCATTTGGCTATGTGGTCGATGAGGCTGATGAATCAATCTATTATGGATGTTGTTAGCACATCATCATTGTGATGATTCAGAAATGATGGGGCAGACTGGAGGCTTCAGTATTGCAATGCTTTACTGATTTACTTTGTTTCTTTTCCATTGTTTTTTTTTTATTGTAGTTTTGTGTTTTTCTTATTTTTTAATTGGCTTTTCTGGTGATGTTTGGTGTAAGTCTCTTTATACTGCAGTGTTAATTACTTCCCTTTTTGTTAGTCTCTTTTTAGGTGGTGGTGTATTTATCTTTAAAAAACAGCTTTGCTATTTGAATAATTTCTGATGGTCAAAATGTGACATTTGTGTTTTTAGGTTGAGTTTTGTTTGATCTGGAGACTGAGAGCCAGAGACTGGCTCCACATTTAGAACAAAACAGAAGCAAAACTTTATTGGCTATGTAAACAGGTTCATTGGTTAGTTTGTAGACATCTGATGATTTTCTTAACAGATCTGTACACTGTGATTGGTACCACATTAGCACTCTGACAAATGAGCAAATGTTTGTGCAGACGGTGTGTAAGCATTGGTTTACTTTTTACCTAATATGGATTCTATATAATGATCCATTATCCATTGTCTGACAATTTTGCATGACAGAGCAGCTTCTTTATTTACTGCTTTGTGCAAATTCTGAAGGATGTGGGTTACATGAGATGGAGGTCATAGTGACTGGACACTCTATGTCTGTTTTCGTTTTTCAGTTAAGACATTTTAGTCAGGTTAAAGAGATTCTAAGAATTTAGGCGTTATTACTTTGTAGCCTTGTATATGGCACAAATAAGGCTTTTGAAGTAATCCTTAAACAGCTCTGTTCACACATGTTTGGAAACACAATACAGAAGCTATTGAATTGATTTGCCCTAAACTTTCCTAGTCTTTAACCAGCTGCAATAATATATACATTCCTCCATCACTCATTTCATAATTTTGTGCAGAACCCTCTTGGAAACAAAAACATTTATGAAGCTTGTTTTTTCCATTTTGTGTTATGTATTCATTCATTCATTATCTTCCACTTTATCCTATATTAGGGTCGCGGTGGGGTTCCCCATACCCATCCAGGGGAGAAAGTTTCGGGCGCTGGGCAGATAGACCCAGGACAGGGCGCCAATCTATTGCTGGGCACACACTCACACAGACACACACGCATACACACTCTATATGGGGCAATTTGGAGAACTCAATTGACTTGATCCATGTTTTTGGACTGTGGGAGGAAACCGGAGAACCCGGAGGAAACCCACGCAGACACAGGGAGAACATGGAAACGCCACCCAGATGGGGATTCGAACCGGGAATCCCTAGTGCTGAGAGGCAAACGTGCTTACCACTAAGCCACCGTGCCGCCATTTTGTGTTATGTTTCTAATTAATTCTAATTTTAGGTATTGCCATGTTCCTGTTTTCTGCATTTTACTTTGATTTTTCAAACTTAAACATATTTTCTCCTAAATCTCTGACATGATTGCAATCAAAGCTTTTTAAGTGTAAATGTGTAGAATGATTCTTGTTGTAGGCCATCCTTATTTAATGTTTTTATTTACCTATAACATATCTGGAAACAACAAATCTCTTCTGTCTGTGCTGCAACTCTGACTAAATTGGCTTAACAGTGATGTCATCTACTCTTTGGACAGATATTGCACAGATAAGATCAGTATTTTATGGCTGATTATATACAGCATTATGGAGAAAAAAGTACATTCTTTTTAAGATAAGATAATCCTTAATTGGTCCCATAATGGGGGAACTTCACATTTCTCCGCAGCAGAAGTGACAGTAATTGGGAAAGTTATAGATACAGCTAATGTTTTTGTCTCTTTTAATGTATTAGTACAATAAAAATTTCTAGACCTCAGCCGGTTTAAAAATAGTTAAATGCAACATTAAATGCAATTTTATTTAAAAAAAAAAAAATAAATAGTAAAGTCTAAAAGAATGAAAATGACTTGTACTTAGTGTGAAAGTCTAAATATAGTGTGTGTGTATATATATATGTTTAACAAACTATGGCCTGTAAAGTCGTTTTCCTTTCATTTCTCTAAGCATTATACATTCTCATCTTGGAAGGAATATGCTGAGACATTCACTCTTGTACAATTGTAAACTCTATTGTATATTTTAACATATATTTATATTTTGTTGCTGATGTCTTTCTCTTCGTCATTGTGTTAACACACTACACGAGCAACATACCAAACCTGCTTTTCTAAAAGTGGTTAAACTTGCTGATGCTGACCTTAAGACTTCAATGTCTATAATTTTTCCTATAATTTTTTGATTGACAGCTCCAGTCACATTTATGCCTGATTGAAACAATTTTTTTTAAGAAAGTGACAGTTATGTCCTTTATACTCAAAATGCACTGCATGCAATAATGCAGTGAACAGAATGCTAAAGCAATATAGAATTTGAAAAGAAGATGACAATTAAAGAACATGACTTAACTATACATGTATGAATATTCAATGCACATTGGTACATAACAAACATGTCCACCAGCAAAATCTTTTAATAAAACATACAAATGTACAATCATTACAACCCTTATACTGAAATGACATTTATACACTCATGACAACTACAGTTTAAAAATCATGCTTACAAAGCAGCAGACAATACAGTCACTAATTAAGGCAAATAGAAAAGTGATGACCAATAAAAGGACAACACAACAGATCTTCGTTAAAAATATTAAAGCAAAGATAGATATCACTCTAAATGCCAGTGTAATAAGAAAAAAACTTGGTAAACATTTACTGGGTTTTAAAAATACTTTTATATGTACTTTTATTTTTACTCTAAAATTAATGTAAAAAATAAAACTGTAAAAACATGAAAATATAGACTTAAAATAAATCAAAGTATCCAAAAGAATGAAGAGAGGTGAGAATTTCAGAAGAACAATGAGAAAAAAAAAATCCACATGCTTATCATAAAACAGGTCTCTCTCTGGGTAAAATTTTGTTTAGCAATCCAATACAATCATATTAAAAAGACTTAAAAAAACAAACTTCCCTAAAAAATGTTCATGGTATAAAAAGTTACTGATAAACTACAATTTCTGTTTCTTCTTGGCTGGTTTTATTGAGGGCAATTCCTCTTCAGACTCATCTTCAGATATTTCCAACTCCTCATCAGTCCCTGAAGCTAGAAATAAAACAAGTCCTGAATAAAGTAACTTACATGTAAACACAAATATTAGCTTTGTTAAGAAAGTTTTTAGGTCTTTTAAAATTTAAATTCTTTACCAACTAAATGCAATCCACTAACAGTCACCGGTCCACTTCCTGACTTTAGCCTAAGTGTCACAGGTGCCATCAACTCAAATTCACCAAGGCTCACCTGGAGTACAAAATAAGACAGCATTAGGCATAATGTTGTATGATATATGATATGATTTAGAGAATTTTATTTGCACAAGTACATATTTGTCCACACTTTGGCAAGACCTATTACTCAAAACATTTGGCTCAGACACAGCGGTACGGCTAAAGTTTTAAAATACTGCATCTACTCGGTCTGCATTCTACATTCGACACAACTGTTTCACCAGGCACCATGTCAGTGTCACACTGCAGTCCTGAGAATTATCCACAACCTCAATGATGTCAGTTCAGTTGTAGTTCTAACCATAAAGGAATACAAACAAACAATGTTTAAAATACATCTATATTTTTAGTGGATCTCAAAGTCTTCTCATTAAGCATGATTAAAAAGTCATTTTAAAAATATTTTGGCAACTCTGTAACCAGATGAGACCATAGACACAAAAAATAAGTTTTTGATGAGGACATCCTGGCTTGTGCCAAATAAAACTTAATTATTAATTGTGAAAATGATTTGTTACCATGGGAAGACAGGATATGTGAAGATTTGCTACAGGCACAGAGATCTTTTTTCCATGATGATTCACTGCTGTCACTTCCACCACATTGTTCTCCTCTTTAGCACCCTCACCCAGGCAGATCTGCCAAAAAAAGGTGAAATAGAATAATATGAAGCTCAACAGAAGTACTTCTGAAAAAGATAACATTTCCATGTAATGTTTGTTTGTTAAACCTCACGCACCGTCCTAAGTTCTAAAAAATGCTCTACATCATCATCTTCATCGCCTTGAAAGGTGTAGAATGGAACTTCAGATGATAATTCACAGCCTTGAGAAGAAATTTTTATACGATTAAAGCTTGATACACAATCTATTCGCTAAAGCATGCTGGATTAATTACATGTAAATATTTACAGTGCATTATAAGCAGCAATATAATTAACGTATAAAAGTAAATAGCTTTCACTTTACTTGAAAAAGCAAAAAAACAATATGGTTTCTTTTATAGTTTTGAATCAAAAGACCCAATAACTGCAACTATAGTTACAGTTCAACTATAGACTTTAAAGAAATGTTCGATTTAAAAATCTCTCCAGACAATCTTCCGCTTAATCCTCTATTAGGGTTGGGGGGGGAAGGGTCTGATGGACAGAGTGCCAATCTATCGCAGGGCACACTCACTCACATCCATGCAAATACAAACTCTACATAGGGGCAACTTGGAGAACTCCTTGAATCCATGTTTTTGGACTGTCTGATAAAACCCATGCGGACACAGGGAGAACATGGAAACTCTAGAAACTCTAACTTCTCAAATTCAGCTCTTATTCCTCAAACAAATCCAACTGTGACCTTATATCAGGCCATCCAAGAAGCTGCTTTTCCTTTTTACTTGAATTGTCCTTAAACAATATGGATATGACAGTCCTCGTGTTTATTTATCTTATCCAACATGCTTAATTATGTTAGTGTTAATTGATATCATGTTCCTGACTTGCGAAAGAGCAAAAGAAAAAAAGACCTTTTAAAATCTCTACAAAGGTCTGACTCCCTCTTTCATGCAAAAAAAATACTGAACTGTCTGGACTTTGATCATAAATATTTTTTATTTTAACATTAAATTACTAAAAATTACTATTGTAATTATTTTAGAATCTACAATTGCGGTAGAAATCTTACAGCTGCAAAAACGTATGTCCATGTGAATTTTAATTACGTATATACGTTTTGGTTTTGTCTTATTTAAAGACATTGAAGCTGATGTTTTAAACCGGATTTCATCCTCAGCAACTTCTGCAGCGCACACACGTGGGTTAGCACCCAGGCTAACGGGGTTAGCACTGAACAGCGCACAAACGAAAGGACTGCGTCTTACTGAAGACATAGCTCTCCAGTCGCGACTGTGCAGCGGCTCCGCCTGAAGTTTCTTCATCTAAAAACGCCATCGTGCTGAACGCCGCCGCCGCCGCCGCTGTGTGCTCCAACACAGAACACAGTCAGCCCTGCAGCACAGCACAGCTTTACAACGTCAGTGCAGAGCGCCGCGCGGAGCTGAACGTCATAAGTGTGCGCTCGTAAAGGAATATCATATCAGACTTTAAATTCCAAACAGATCATTCATTCATTCATTATCTCCCGCTTTATCCTCTATTAGGGTCGCGGTGGGGTTCCCCATGCCCATCCAGGGGAGAATGTTTCGGGCGCTGGGCAGATAGACCCAGGACAGGGCGCCAATCCATCGCTGGGCACACACTCACTCACACAGACACACTCTATATGGGGCAATTTGGAGAATTCAGTTGACTTGATCCATGTTTTTGGACTGTGGGAGGAACCCGGAGGAAACCCACGCGGACACAGGGAGAACATGGAAACTCCACCCAGATGGGGATTCGAACCGGGAATCCCTAGCGCTGAGAGGCGAACATGCTAACCACTAAGCCACCGTGTCGCCCCAAACATTCATTCATTATCTCCCGCTTTATCCTCTATTAGGGTCGCGGTGGGGTTCCCCATGCCCATCCAGGGGAGAACGTCTCAGGCGCTGGGCAGATAGACCCAGGACAGGGCGCCAATCCATCACTGGGCACACACTCACTCACAAACACACTCTATATGGGGCAATTTTGAGAATTCAATTGACTTGATCCATGTTTTTGGACTGTGGGAGGAAACCGGAGAACCCGGAGGAAACCCACACGGACACGGGGAGAACATGGAAACTCCACCCAGATGGGGATTCGAACCAGGAATCCCTAGCGCTGAGAGGCGAACGTGCTAACCACTAAGCCACCGTGTCGCCCCAAACATTCATTCATTCATTATCTCCCGCTTTATCCTCTATTAGGGTCGCGGTGGGGTTCCCCATGCCCATCCAGGGGAGAACGTTTCGGGCGCTGGGCAGATAGACCCAGGACAGGGCGCCAATCTATCGCTGGGCACACACTCACTCACAAACACACTCTATATGGGACAATTTTGAGAATTCAATTAACTTGATCCATGTTTTTGGACTGTGGGAGGAAACCGGAGAACCCGGAGGAAACCCACGCGGACACGGGGAGAACATGGAAACTCCACCCAGATGGGGATTCGAACCAGGAATCCCTAGTGCTGAGAGGCGAACGTGCTAACCACTAAGCCACCGTGCTGCCCTCGCCCCAAACAGATCATCATTAATAATAAAAATCATACAAAACAAACAGACGTGTCAACTCACTGCTGCACAGCAACACGTATTAAGTCCTGATCCTAGAAAGCATCGACTTTTTCCGTGCATCTACACTCACCGACAATTTTATTAGGTACAGCTCGTTGTTTCGCCGCTTACCATATAGATGGACTTTGTAGTTTGTTTCTCTATATACTTAGTTATTCCCCTGCACTCTGTTCTCTGATGATCAGGACCTTCACAGGGCAGGTATTATTAGGGTGATGGATGACGGTTCGACTGGATCAGACTGTCTGATCCACTCATACCAGCACCATGTCAGTGTCACAGCAGCACTGAAAAGCCTCCAGCACCCTAATACCACCTCTGTTTGTTTGTATGTGTGTGTGTGGGGGGGAGGGGGGGGTAGAGAAAATGAATTAAACTGTGGTGTGTAATGATGTAGTGTTCATGAGAGTGTGGGCTGAAAGTTCACTTGGTCTATTCAATTAAACTCTGAAATGCAGTAATGTACAATGCCATTATTGCTGCAAAACTACTGTTACAGTTAACTACATACATATAATACATATATTTAAGTTACATTTACATTTATTCACTTAGCAGATGCTTTTATCCAAAGCAACATACAAATGAGAACATCACAAGTCAGTAGTTTTGAGAAAACCAGCTACACTGTGGAATTATCAAACCTGATCTATCTGATCCTGCACCCCCCCCCCTTTTTTTTCTACAACAGGTGTTTGTTAAAAACATGTGTCTTAAGTAGTTTCTTAAAAATGCCAAGTGACTCGGATGTTGGGAAGACTGTTCCACCATTTTGCAGTGGTGAACGCCACGGAGTGAGAATTAGCTCCTCGGTGAGGTGGAATCACCAGGCGACAATCATCACTGGAGCGAAGTGAACGAGTCGGAGTGTATTTTGAAAAGATAGAGTGAAGGTAGGCGGGGGAAGATCCAGAAATGGTTCTGTAGGACAGTCAGTGACTTGTACTGAATGTGAGCAGCTACAGGAAGCCAATGGAGGGAAATGAGTAGTGGAGTGACGAGTTCGCTTGGGCTGGTTGAATAGAAGTCGGGCTGCAGAGTTCTGAATTAGTTGTAGAGGCCTAATTGTGGAAGCTGGGAGACCAGCAAGCAACACATTACAATAATCGAGCCGGGATAGGATGAGAGCTTGAACTAACAGCTGGGTAGCATGTTCAGTCAAAAAGGGTCTGATCTTCCTGATGTTATAAAGAAGGAATCTGCAGGAACGGGCGGTTTTGGTGACATGATCAGAGAGTTTAAGATGGGAGTCAATGCCATCTAAGTTATAATTATTCCTGCAGTTGTGCAGCAAAAATGGCATTTTTACATTGCTGTATTTTTTAATTTAAATGTATAAAAACAAGTGAACTTTCAACTCATGTAGAAAAAAAAAAACATTTCTCCATGTTGTTTTAGGGGAAGTGGCGATTATGGTTTTCAGTTACTTTCTCATTGTGCATTACGCTAGTCGGCCTCTAATAGGCAGTATTGAGCTTTATATTGAGTTAAAACTGTGCTTTGTTGACTACTTAGTTCTGATTGGTCACTCAGGTCATTATTAACTTCTATTTAATAAGATCAAGATTTCTTTAGTAAATAGCTTAACTTGCCTGCCATACATTTTGTTCTACACAGTTTCATAATAAAAGTCAAATTCTAAATGTTCCTATAAACCAATAAGGATAAGGATAAGCAACAAATGGAGTTTGCAGAGAAACTGGTAACCCTTTATTAGTCTAGGGATGAGACAATTATTTTCACAAATTATCGCGATTAAAAACATCACAGTTAAATAATCGTTAAGATCACCTCAACATCGTCATAACAAAATTCATTCATTATCTACCGCTTTATCCTCTATTAGGGTCGCGGTGGGGTTCCCCATGCCCATCCAGGGGAGAACGTCTCGGGCGCTGGGCAGATGGACCCAGGACAGGGCGCCAATCTATCACTGGGCACACACTTACTCACACAGACACACTCTATATGGGGCAATTTTTGAGAATTCAATTGACTTGATCCATGTTTTTGGACTGTGGGAGGAAACCGGAGGAAACCCACACAGACACGGGGAGAACATGGAAACTCCACCCAGATGGGGATTCGAACTGAATCAAACGGAATCCCTAGCGCTGAGAGGCGAACGTGCTAACCACTAAGCCACCGTGCCGCCATGACAAAATTCACAAAAAAAATAAATAAAATAAAAATAAATTCTGAGCATGTTACACTTACAGCACACTTGTCTTCTTACTTTGTCCTTACTGACAAAACATCTATAATTATTTCTTTCAAATGGATATGAATATGTACTTTAATGGACAGACATTTTTTACTTTAGCTTTTCACAAAAGAATGCAATATTTTGTGGTAATATTTAGCAAAAGCCCTGCATTATTTTTCCAATAACAAAATGTTATTTTGATGTTTACATTAAATGAATAACAAACATAAGAAACTGCATTGTTCCTGTGATTTGACATTTTTTTGTTTAAGTCTTAAACAATAATCAAACGATCAAAATCTGTAACCGTCTCATCCCTAGTCCCAATATGAGGGAAAAAAAAAAAAACTCAGTATTTTTCAAAATGCCAAGTGTGGTAATAAAAAAGGTGTACCTAATAAAATGGCGTTTGGTGGTGCGTATTTACAGCCCTAGGGTTTAGTACATAAAGGCAGTAAAGAATTTAGCATAAATTTAGAGAAATTCCATTAAAACACAAACGTCAAAGCAGAGAAACGGCATTAAAAAAGTTTTTCCATCATTTATTGTTAATGAATAATTTTAATTACATACAAACTTACAGAAAAGGTAACTATATTACATACACATCAGTAATTACAAATTGAAAGTACTGAAAATTCAATGTGTATATTTCACCAAATAAAGTTCTTTTCACGTAAATGTAACCATGACTTGCAAAACAAAAAAATAGCTCACATGTAATTATTTTAATTTCTCTTCATTTTGACAGGGCAGCAGAGCAGAGTGCGGAAACAGGTCAGGCACTAATCAAAACCTCAATGAGTTTACATTGAGACAGTCTGTTTTAGATTAGCAGGTGGACAGAATGTATCAAACAAGAAAACAGCAACATGCAAGTGGTTGCTTCCTTCATTTTTCCATTCATGAAAAAAAATCAGGTGTAAAAATACTGTTTGAAGCTAAGCTGTTGCCTTTCTCTTGATATTCAACTCCATTAACCTTCACCACACCTTACTCTGGTATCCAAGCAACCTCAACTCAGGCCACCACAGTATCACAATCAATCCTTTAGTCTTACATCAAGAAAAACTTGTATCCTTACCTACAGTTGATTAAATCATCATAAACACTGATGGCACTCTGACTACCGCTGGTCTCCACTCTCAAAATTCTAAATCACTGTTCGTTCACACAATAACCTTTGTACACCTCAGTACTACATTTTATGTGTCTCCTTGACATTAATATACTATTTAACTCTAATGAAATACTTTTAGTAAACAATAACTATACAATCCTGTTAAGACTGAAGAATCTCAAACTGGGATGAATGATCTCAGACAAAAAATTACTACACAACAGGGTGCCTGTGATATCCCTTTAAACAACAACAGTGCAAAGAAGGAAGCACTGGGCAAATTACACATGCTGGACTGTCTGTTAAATGACATACAACATCTTTTAAATGTCGCTGATTTCTTTAACCTGTTTAACGTCTTTCATGTTTAACTGTTTTTACTTCAGGTGAAATATATCTTTACGACCATCAGGAAAAAAAATGAAAACCAGCGAAACTTCACTGTAATGAATGTCTAAACAGGCCTTGGCTGAAAAACTGCAATATACAGTGTTGCTAAATCTGTGTGTAGATTACAGCTGAAGAGCTGCTCCAGCATGAAGGACAAAAGCATAACGAGCACGAAAATCAAATTCTTTACAGAGCGGCCATTCTGAAATTCTGCTGACGTTAAATCCCACTGTACTCGCTAAAAAATGCAGTGCACAGAATCATGCTTACAGTTAACTCTGGGCTTAAATGGCAGTTGAAAATCCCAAGCAGTTATGAAGACCAGAGGTGGATCTCACCTAAAAGTGCTGCAAACACACTGCACACTCCACCGATGATTTAACTAATAAGAAGAACCTTATTATGTAAATGCTTTCAGCAGGCATAAAGAAAAGAAACTATGATGACAGGCTGTAATAAGTGCAACAGAATGTTCTGAAATGTCATGGTAATTGGGAAGAAACACACACACAGACATCTTCATGCAGCGTTGTGCATGTTGTTCCAAAGATAATAGGCGTCTTAAGTTTCTCACAAGCTTCTTCCCATTATGATGATGTCTTTAGGAAAACCCTCCATTTTGGCCACTTCAAAACATCCAAGTTTGCCATAAAAGTCCAACATTCGTTTGTCCACCTGCCGGACCTCACAAAAGGCACCATGAGAGCCTAACACAGCAAAGATAGATAAATAGAAAATTACTTCATATAATGGTCAAACCTGAAACAATCCCCAAATTAAAAGGTTTTAAAAAAACATGGTGAATAATCTTTTACATTTACTTGTAGTTCATTCACAAGGTCTGGTGCAAAGCAGAAAAATAATACACTGATGTATATTTTATTGACATATCATTATTAATATTTATATATATATTAATATAAACAAACAACATAGGGATGGTGTAGCAACCTAATTAGGTAACATTAAGACAGTGCTTCTCAAATAGTGGGGCGCCCCCCTGGGGGGGCGCAGTGCGGTGACTGGGGGGGGCGCATAACAAGATATCACAGAGCAAGTGATATTAAGTGTAATGAACAAACCCTCAACAGACAACATGGAGAAATATTTAACAGGGATGAGGAGAGAAAAGCGGAGATAATGAGACCAACAAAAGTGAACCGAAAGTTAAAACGAGGAAATTTGTCGAAGTGTATGTAGCGCTTGGCTTCACGGTAACTGAGGTGGGAGACGAAGAAAGACCGGTGTGTCCTCAGTGTCTTAAAATGTTGGCAGCGGACAGCGTGAAGCCAAATAAATGAAGGCGTCACTTAAAGACATTACACCCCATTCACGCTGATAACCGCTTGAGTTTTTTTTAATCGAAAACGTGACGCGTATAACCAGCAAATATTAATGCTTTATGAAAGCTGCTTCAAAAAAGCTGTGCTGTAAAACGGGCGCGTTAGAGACATTAGTTCCGATTTCCTCATTTTGATAAAAAAAAAAAAAAAAAAAAAACAGCACCAATTGTCGTATTCATTTTAGTTTTGTAGGTTAAAGTGTTAATAAATTGTGCTCCTGAATTAATATTGCTGATGAATTTGAATTTATTATTATTTATTAATTTGATTTATTTTCATTTTTCAGTATCAAATGCCAGTCAGTTCAAAAATGTTTCTAGTTTAAATAAGGATTTCATTCGTTTCTGTTACAAACTAAAAAAACAAAGTTAATAAAATGTTTCTTTGTTCTAAGTTGATCTATATTTCTTTCTTTTTTATTTTCTTTATTGTTAATAAGGAGACATTGTTATAAAAGAGTTGTACTTAGAACAAATTTATAGACAAATGATACTAAATTGGGTGTGTAAAATACTTTTTCATCCCATTTTGTTATGTGGGGGAGGGGGGGCCGCAAAAAGTTTACTTCTTCCTAGGGGGGGCTTAACAGAAAATAATTGAGAATCACTGCATTAAGATGCATATTTGCCGCCATATGTAGTCATGTGCTGACTTAGGCACTTGTATGATATTGGTAGTATTTTCACTTCGGTTAAAAGCATCTGCTAAATAACTGCAATTGCCTAAGAGTAAACATTTTTTGTAAACCCAAATTAATGTTGGTAATTTATACTCTAAAACACCTGGTATAGTAATAAACCAAATTATGGTGAAATAATGCAAAGTCCATACCATTGGCTTTCAGTGATGACAGAAGGCAGCCCATAATGCTTTTGGCAACACTGGGGTCTGTGACTTTAGCATGAATGTCCACCTTTATGAGGGAGGGAAAGTTACCGAGGAATGTATCTGGCAATCCCTCATCTTCCTCATGAAAGCTTAGCATCATTTTCTGCAGGTAAAAATGCCAAAGAAGCTTTGTAGCAAGAATAATGTATATAAATTCTAAATAAGAATAATCTGAAAAGTGTCTCACTTCAGCCTCAGACAGATCCTTTTCCAAATCAGGTTTGTTATACTTTTCCTGCATGAATGGGATCCAACTCATTTTGCATTTCGTCACAAAGGGCTTAACGTCCACTGTGCCCAAGGCATAGCCACAAATTCCCTCATCATCCTCCAAGACAAAGCCATAGTCTGGGCTGAGTGATAGAAATCCCCCCACTAACCTGAAAGGCAGTGTGTAAGGATAAGGGGAAAAAAAGAGACAATATGGTTATACAGTACCATTGATAACACAAATCTTATATTCTTATATTCAACTGATTTTCTAAAATCCAAAAGACTAACAATGTAGTTAGGCATTAATGATATTAAAACACAAATAAGGATTATAAAAAGTTTAATAAAAAGTTATACAATTGTTTTAGTCAAACATGTAATCTTTGGCTAGAGGGTTTTGGACTCTAGCTACCTACACCACGGTAGAATAGTGCCGAGCTTTGCTGCGGTTATGAAGTAGAAATTATGAATACAACTGAAGCGATTTCCCAGTCTCAACTCTAAGTTCACAAGCAGTGGCATAGGACGTTATGTTTAATACTTTGCATTTGTTCAAAGTGGCACACCCCTTATCACATATTTTTAAATGGCACACGGTTTCTGTGTTTAGCACTGGCTGTCTTTTTGTTTGTCTGCAACAGACTGCCATAAGTACTGTTGGTCATGCTAAAAGGAAGAATGGGTCGCTTTTATTTTACCCGCTTTCACCTCTTTTAAACTTAAACACATCTCACCAAAAAGGTGCTTCCAAAGCAAAAACTACAGGTGCTGGTGCAATTCAGTTAAAAATGTATAAAAAATACTGACAGTAAGTGGAAGAAGCTGTAAAGGTGGCAAGAAAGAAGCTACAATTCGGCCTCCCATTCACTAAAGAATCCGTTTCAGCCATGGACTCGAGCTCATTGCTGTACTATACCAACCCACACTATATAACCATTGTTTGGTTTAAATAAGATACATCTGTGTAAAACCCATTTTAAAATAATTTAAATAAGTAAACTTCTATAAATAAACTTCTGTTGTGTATTTAGCAACAGTTATAAAACATGTCAAATCATTTTAAGTTACCTGTCTCCAATCAGGTCTGGCTCCTGCTCAGAGAAAGGAATATCATCACACCCCTCTGTGTATATTTCCCTGCAAATCTTGTATACAGCAGACTAAAACAAAATCCACACACAAGCACACAATGAAAAGTTGTGATCTGGGCTGCTGTGTTAAATCTGTAAGATCAGTACTGCTAAACACTGAATTAAATACACTGACTAAAAATGGATTTGTTTTTAAAATACAAATATTTGTTAAAACAGACATTCAGTTCCTTTATCCCCTCCTTAAACAAATTATGTTATAGTTTCTAGCATATTCAAGGTTATAGAATAAGTTTGCACACCTCAAATGTTTGGCAAATAACAGTAGTACAGAGATCTTTAAGAATTAATAAAAAAAAATTTAAACAACATGCACTTAATCAATATCAGAGGAGTGGCAGTTGTAATGATTAATATCAGCATGCAATGATTTCTATCACTCAAACTGCAGCCTCATGTACAGCACCATTCAAAAGTTTGGACACACCTATTTGTTGCTCCAATTATTGCCCAAAAAAAAAACCACCCCTCAGTTCATAACTAATTTGTTTAGTTGTTATATCAGTGACATAAGACACAATCTAAGGCAATAGCATAAAAATAAAACTTAGATAATATCTTGTATGATACATACAAATTGCACCATTTCACATAAAACAGAAAAAAAAACCTGTCCGGTATTTCAGTTTCAATCTGAAATACAGTTTTCAGTTCAGTTCAATTTAGTTTAATTTACTTTCAATAATTACTTTATAATATAAGGTGAAGAAGTAACTCTTTGAGCATATATAAAACGATAATGTAGACTCAAAGAGTCCCCTTTATGATTCAGTCTAGTTCGTAGTACAACCAGGAGCCCCTGAGCCTTATAGTTTTACAATTACAGACTACAGTTCATACTGTGTTAGTCGCATGTACTCTGTTCTCTAATGGCCAGGACCGCAACAGTAGCACCACTATTGTTTGGTGCATTATTCTCATTCCAGCAGTGTAGAATTACGAATACATCTGAAGCTAATTCTCAGTCTCAGCTTAAAGTTCACAAGCATTGACATGGGATGTTATATTTAATACTTTGCATTTGTTCAAAGTGGCACTTCTGCATTTAACACACCCCTTACCACATATTTTTTTAAATGATGCATAGTTTCTGTGTTTTGCACTGGCTGTCTTTGTTTGTCTGCAACAAATCACCGTAAGTACTGTTTGTCATGCTAAAAGGAACACTGATGTGTGCAAATTAAACTACAGTAGCACTGCTCCACTAAACTCCACCCGTACCACATCAGTGTCACTGCAGAACTGACAATAACACATCACCCAAATTACAGCAGAGAACCAACATGGGACTAACGAATAATGTTACTGTAAAATTAATTCCAATTGTAATTCCAACTACATAGTAAGTGGAGAAAATAGATAATAAAGCAAGAATGTGGTGTGGCCAAACTTTTGACTGGTTCTGTAGATGACAATCAAAGCCTTCTGCTCCCCTCTGCATCATGGCTTTGATACAAAAGTTAGAGCTATAAAGTCAACAATGCTACGCAACAAATTATAGTTAAAATTAAGGTTGAGAAAGCTCAAAACACTGCATTATAATATATGTATGAAATCAATAACAATCAAGGTTTACATTATAAGTATATGACACATCTCTAAACATGACAGTATATGTCACATCTTTAAAAGTAAGGAGCTAGCTAACACGAGCAGTGGGTAGCCCCGTTACATACAGCATTTTGGCTTACCCGGAGCTGTATAGTTATTACAGTCATAACCAAATATGGTAAGAGACGTGATCAATACTCACCTCATCCTTTGATAAGTAAGGCCTTATGGAATAGATTTTTGATGTTGGCAAAGATGGTGGTGGTTGGTAGAAAAGATCATTTGCTCCATCTATAGGCAATAACCGCTGTGAAGATCAAATTAAAAACATTAAATACTTACACCCATGACTGATCAGATCTGCAATGCGACCTGCACTTCTGAGATTCTCTGCCATTGCTGATGAAACCCTGAGAACAATGAGCTAAAAACTAAACCAAACACTGGCATAAAAGAGACCATTACAACAAAAGTTAAATGGCTCATTTGTTTATCAGCGATCAGCAAGGGCAGATAAAAATCTACAAAGGTGACCTTTACATTGATACCTGCTATAGTCAAATAAATAAATTAAAACACAAAACGGTTATACATAAAAATAAATAAATAAATAATGAAGTGATTATTTTCACAGTAGACTTGGTCTGAGGAAGGCTTAACTGGCTAAAGGAGATGCCCCTTTCACACAGCAAACGCATCGCAAATTTTCGCTGCGCACTTCCTGTAGAGAAAAAGATTTATCCACACCACACACACTGAGCAAAACTCCATGAACAATAAGTGAGACTGAAGCATATTTAAATAGTACCAATCACATTAAATTTAAAACTGCACATGTACCAAACCACATTGTTAAAAAAAAAAGATTGAAATTTAAACCATCAGATTTGTTCATGGAGCTTTTAGCAGGCGAACTCGCTGGCGCAAACCTGAGCGCGGCAGTGTAAACGCAGAAAAAAAAATTGCGCTTCCTGCAAAGGAATGTGTCATGAACATGGACCTTAGCCATGCAGCGCAGTCGCAGGCGCATGTGGAAAGGTTGGGCATTTCTTTTGGCAAGCTGCTGAAAGGAACACTAATTCAACAAGTCGTGGTAACTACTGGTTTAGAGACAGGCACATAATTCACAACTAAGATTAACATTCAGAGTCCAATTTAGACTAAACATCAGCTGATTAACTCCAGTTTAAACAAATTACATACATTATATTCTATATCCTTCAGCTCGCCTTCAACAGACCAAGCTTTGAACATCTGCAAATGCGCCAGAAAACATTAAACACAAAACTTCATTATAACATTTGGCTGTGAATTCAATGTTGGATACCTGAAACTCTCCTGCTAGACCACCCCTAAAGGCCCAGGGTTCTTGGTCTCCACTTAAGAACTGTGCTGAGGACTGACTACGACACCCTGTTGAGATCAGATCCAAGTGGAGAATGTTATGTGAGGGGCTTTCTGCTACAATGAGGAGGAAGGGGTATGGGGTATCTATTTCTTAATCACACCAGTGAAAAGTAAATGCCAATAGGCTTGCGCACTAACATTACAGAATATCGCCGTATACAAACTAAATGAATATAACCTAATTCTGTATTTTGGGCTCAAGCAGCAAAAGCTTACATTGCTAAAAGAGGCAATCTCTGATGAGAACAAAATGCAAGGCCAAATCAGAATTGTTTAAAAACAAGCCAGAACTTGTTCTGACAAATGTAATGCACCAGTTTATAAAATGGAGAGGGATTCTTTTTGCTAACAGCTGAAAAATACTTCCCCAAAATTTAACAGTATTTCTGTTTGATACATTTTGGAAGTTCTACATCACGGGTTTGCTGGCAATTAAACTTTAGCTGTTAAAGCCCCTTTAAGTGTAAAATCTGAAGTCACATTTACATTGCTCTGTCTTGTCACATGACTGACACTGTTCATCAATCTGATCAATGTCAATGTATAACCTATAATAAAACAGTCAGACCAAAGCCTTGTTACAGGTGAACACCACCTCTTTTTCTACTTTAGTCATGGAACCTGCACCCCTCTTCTGTGCAGACTTTAGAACACTTGGAAACTATGAAAGTGCCAACAAATGTAGGTGTAATGAAACTTGGAGTCATGTAACAAGACAAATGCAGCATGAAGAACCGGAATTCAAAATACTGCTGGGTTCAAGGATTTCAAATAATTACCAAGGTGCACAGCTTGTCATGAAATAATGGGACACAGCACATGTCCACCACCTGAAGGGAATTCAAAACTGATCACCAAAATCAGAACAATTAAGAGATACTGTAATGCCAAATTTTGTATGAATTTAAACTAATATTTCTCTTAAAGTGGTGTTTCATGGCTGGTCCGGGCCATCTCAATTAGGCCTACTTTAGGAAAAAAATATGTTAGAGCTGTCAGAGAAAAGATATGGGTTAACACCTAGACTATCGCTGCGCAAATGTGACTTCATTTGAAATCTTATCCGAAAAAAAAAATAGTAAATATTAACATTTAACATTAAAACCATTTATCATCAAATAACTGATACTGGCAGCACTGTGTTTACATAGGCCACTGCCGATCCAGTAGCAGTAGAAACTTGTGCTGAGGATTCTTCCATCTGTACATAATGAAGGGGAAGACAATAGAAGAGCTTGTTAGTATAGAATTTCTGCACAAAGGACTGACTGACTGCCACCTGCATGGCATTTTCACAAAGGAATATTGAGGGCTGGATGTCAGGTGTCCGTTGCACTTCTATTGATGCAGCTTACAGCTAACACCATATTCATACTGGACACAGCACTAATACCACTTTACAGATTCAATCCAAACTTGATGCATGGATAATATCTGACAATTGATCACAAGTACATTCCTTTAAAAATATTTATTTTTGTTCAAACTTTGTGTAAAAGTATGTATCAGATAATGCAAACATTGCTTTTCCACTGCAATGTGTGATATTTAATAATCTTTAATTATGCAGAAACCGTTAAGCTGTATTCATGAAATTGTCCTTGGTGCCTATAAGAGGCCACACGAAAAAAGTATAATGACATCCTCACAAACATGTCTCATGTAGGAATAACTATTGTATATCTACTAATTTGAATTGTTTAAAGTGCTCAAGTTAGAGGCAGGTGGCACGTTGGCTTAGTGGTTAGCACGTTCGCCTCTCAGCACTAGGGATTCTCGGTTCGAATCCCCATCTGGGTGGAGTTTCCATGTTCTCCCTGTGGGTTTCCTCCGGGTTCTCCGGTTTCCTCCCACAGTCCAAAAACATGGATCAAGTCAATGGAGTTCTCCAAATTGCCCCATATAAAGTGTGTCTGTGTGAGTGTCTGTGTGTGTGTGTGTGTGTGCCCAGCGATAGATTGGTGCCCTGTCCTGGGTGTATCTGCCCGAAACGTTCTCCCCTGGATGGGCATGTGGAACCCCCCCGCGACCCCGATATAGGATAAAGTGGAAGATAATGAATGAATGAAAGTTAGAGGCATGACTACTAAATTGGTGTATCTATGCAGTGATCTTTAGATACATGTACAAAACTGTACTTCTTCAGATTTGCTAAAGTACAGCATCTTGTGATGCAATGTATAACATCATTGTGATCTGTGGACCTGACAGAAATTTACATCCTGATTAGGTGTAAATGGCGATGGATTAGTGAAAGTATTAATTTGTACATATTAGCTAAAAATGAGCTGGGATTTGACCAGATTTGGCTGCTGCCTGCTGTGCTTATTTGTGAAATAGCTGGACAGAAACCTGTAAATAAAATATGGTTACCATGGTAACCTAGGCTATGCTGGTGCTATTAAAATGCCAAAAGTTTCCAAGTTATTTAATTTTGAAAGGAATCCAATACTCTAACTATATGACTGTAAATTCTATAAGAACTTTTTAAAATAGTGCAAAAGCACTGCAAAAAAGGTGGCATTAACCGCTTCAATAAAAATTTGCCACAACTAAACAAAATAAGCATGTGTTTTCTCCAGACCATGTATTAATTTGCACACATACATGGTTTCAAAGCACAGCTCAGTACAGTTAGAGTAATACATTCATTGTTTTTTTTAGATTTTATTCTGTTCATTCTGCAAATATTTTAATAGTATTTGTGACATACATTCTAGGCCATAAATTATAATTAAAAAATAAATACATTTTAAAATGAAGCACCAGAATAACCTTACAAAGCTGCCTCGCTATCAAAGCACGCATGCGCAGCGCATTATGGCATAAGGGCGCGTCTTTCCATCACCATCGGGCCCTTATTGAAAGAAACTGCAGCAGGTGTTGCTGAGATAAAGAACATTAAATTGTAGACACAGCAAGCAACAGGCACCGCACTGGTCACGCAAAAATGGCCAAATTAATTTTGCAAATCTATATTTATTCAAATCTATATTCCCATATAGACACATGTCTATCTTATGCCTCGAAGACAGCATTCAGTCAGTGAAGGAGAATAATATATTTATACTTTGCACACAAACATACAATGAAAAATATTGTCAGGACAAAATTACTTAAACTTGTGTTACTTCTAATTATTGATTAATATAATTTATGCCAACATGACGTGTAAAGTGTATTATTTTAATATAAAACTATAATTAAAGATAAGAAATAGTATGTAGTGTTTTTCATCAAGTGGTGCTATAGACCACTAAGGTTTTGTAGCCATTTTGTGGTTGATGCCATTTAAATAATTCTGTTTAAATAAAAAAATAAAAAAAATGTTCTATGAGTAAATATAAAGTGCTTGTACTATATATGTTTAAAACCTGATTTTTTCGGTGTGGATTTTTCTGTTTTACATCACTATTTACAACTAATTACAAAGGTTGTTTGTAAGTTGTAAAACTATTAATACATGCAACCCAATGCTACTGCTGACTGAATTAAAGTAATTTGACTGTCAGATTTCTAAAATATTATAAAAATTAGCAAGATCAATTTTAAAGACTACTGGTTACAGCCAGCAAACTGAAAGTGAAGAATGAAAAGTGTGACTGTACAGTTAGTTATGGAGTTCTTGTTGCAGTTTGATAGCTTAATTGCAATTGTTTTTGTATAGTTTCATTACTCTTTTAATACTCTTTCAGTCCAAACTGAAGTTAGAAAACCCACAAAGCGAATGAACCGCCACTGCCCACCTTAATGTTGCCACTGCCCACCTTAATGCCAAAAGTGCGGCTGGTTCTGCAATTTTCCCCGGGGAGAAAAGTATTTTGATTCTGATTATTGACATGCAACAGATATTCAGCCGCATTACCTTGCATGTTGTATTATTTGTATTATGAACCTTAAATTATTTTTGTGTATAAATTATCATAGAACCTAATAAAAGCAATTCTTGAAAAACCTTATTATTTTACCTTTGATAAGCAAACTTAGGACTAGATAAATATGGGCAGGATATGGACTACAGAATGATGCCTGGCTATACTGGTCTTTGAAAATGGACAATGTAACTTCAGTATGGAAAATGTTGGGACATTGTGTCAAATGCAATAAACACAGGTATTAATCTTTTTTTATTAAAACTTTTAAAACTATTGCAAATGTTGTAAATGTAAACAAATTAAAAATTTAATGCAAGCAACACACTCATGAAAAGTTGTGAGATTTTCAAATAAGTGAAATTTAAGCTGACTCATTTCACAACTTAACGATATTATGAACGCATGGTGGGATCATGACTTGGCGATTGTGCAACCAATATGACTTTATGAGCATCAACTGTCAAAAACTTAAAATTTACCGCTCATTAAACAATGAAAATGATTTAAAAAGAAAAAAAGGAAAGGAGCAATGATTAAAGAAGCTACTTTTGAATATGCATGACCTTTTACCCAGTCAGTCAGCACTACATAAGGAACAGTCAAATTACTGTGAGAAATAATTTCTGTGAGAAATTTAATTTGTGTGCATGTTAGGAAGCTACTGTCACTTGATACAGTTCCCTACTACATCAAAGAATGCAATTTGACTAATTTAAGTACGAGAGGTAAAGCCCTACATGTAGTCCACACTGAAACACAGCTGAGTTTTCTGAGAAATACTGTGACAGCTATAAGGAATGCAATTCTGGACATTTTTAAAACATGTTCAGTCTTCTAGGTAAAAAAAAAGAATGCTATTCTTCATTAAATGTAGTAGAACGGGCAATCATCGTAAACACAAAGTGTCTATGAGTGGCTAGTCTGCTTGTAAAAAAAAAAAAAAGAAGAAGCCCATAAACAGTTCTGGAGCTCAAGCTTATAGCATTAATAAAATAGTATCTTTATTACAACAAATTAAATTAAATGAAAATGTGATGTGAGGTAAATGGGGGAAACTTGTGTTGCAGGTATTAAATTTTAAATTATTGTTAAAAAAACAAAGGTAACTAAAACCATTGGAAAACTGTTCCAAGTTGTTCAGTTAAATAAATTTGTGTTTTTATTGCATTTTACACAATTTAACTTTTTTTAATGGCTTTGTACTACATTTTAAGATAAATATCAAAGTTATGATGGTTAAGAAGTGTATGTACAATCAAAATAAAAAATAAGAGAGGCAATACCTACCCAACCACTGGACAAATGATTTGATCATAGAGATGATACTCTTTATATCCCAAATATAGGGATATAGGTCATAAAGGATGGTTCTGTTGACAGAATTGGAGAGTTTGGTGAACATCTCAATGACAGAGCAACACATCTCCTCAAACTTGTTGGCTCTGGAGTGCCATTCAGCCACCTGACAAAAACAAAATCAACCATCATGTGGTTAGATCAATGCATAAATTTCTTCCATTTGGGCTGGTACATTTCCATTTAATGTTAAGTAACTTTAGAGTAAATTAGGGGTACATTACAAATGTTTAAATGACTTTTGACATTCAAATTATAATGGTATTATTTGAAAACAAACATTGTATCAAGTTAAAATCTTGCGCTCAAGCTCTAATAATTTAACTTATTAATTTAAACCCAGCTTTCCAGTTGGTGTATAACCGGAAAACTGGGTTTAAATTAATAAGTTAAATACATCAGACTAGTATGGTGTTTTGTATTAGCTTACTTTATCTGGATCCGTGCATTTGGTGTTCACACTAACAATGCTAGTGTTTGCCCGAAGCCAGTTGAACTCTTTAAGCATTTGCACTGCTTTAGGACCATGTTCATATGGCAGGTAGAACAATTCTGCCAGCAAAGTTAGGTCTTCCAGGGTGAGTGGCTCAGCTGTATACAGCGGTTTTTCATTGGGTCCTGGAACAAACACTTCCTTATTGAGTTGCTCGTCAGTCTGCATGGGGGCAAAGTCACTGCTTGGGTCTTCATGAACAGACATATCTGGAGTTTTTGCCAGTGTCTCTTTATCTGTGTCCATAGGTTTAAGGTCCTCTGCCATTGCGACTTTAACAATTTTAGTCAGTATCTGATTCACGTTCTTGACGTCTTCAACCTCATCTTGCTTTTCCATGGCCATCTCCATGGGCTCTTCATCAGAGTCCTTTTTTTCCACCTCAACTTCCACCTCCTCCTCCTCCACTTTGGTCAGTGAGTTTGATTCTTCACTTAAAGGTACAACGGGGCTCATTATGGGCTGCTGGAAAACTGTGGTTACTGTAGTAGAGGATCCCAGATTGGGTGCAGTTGCAGAAGAAACATCAGTGGATGAGCACTTTCCTCCAATGTGAGCTCCCTGTCGACCTGCCAAAATAAACACAGATATTAATTGATAATGCAGCAGATAAGTAATATTAATTATAGTATAAAACAATAAATACTGTTGTATTGATGAGGGACACCAAACTCGCTAAGCCATTCAGTAAGAGCCAGCTTAAGTGCAACTTGTGGGCTATACAGAATATCAGTCTCCAGCTCCTCATCACTGCCTTCATTCTCCAGCTTTATTTGAATGGATACAGTGCTGTCTTCACTGTCCGCTAAAAACAAAATGGAAAACTTATGTACATTTTCAGTTATTAATTACGTTTTATAATGTAAACGATTCTGCAAATTGAACAAATGATTATGATAATGAAGTAATGAAGTAGATAAATTAAATACTTCAACTAAAACCTAAAATTATAATTAATTATAAAATCAATTATCAATAATCAATTATAAAAACATCCATCCATCATCTTCCGCTATATCCTCTAGTAGGGTCGCGGTGGGGTTCCCCATGCCCATCCAGGGGAGAACGTCCCGGGCGCTGGGCAGACAGACCCAGGACAGGGCGCCAATCCATCGCTGCGCATAGACTCACTCACACAGACACACTCTATATGGGGCAATTTGGAGAATTCAATAGACTTGATCCATGTTTTTGGACTGTGGGAGGAAACTGGAGAACCTGGAGGAAACCCATGCGGACAATTATAAAAACAGATTTATTTATCAAAATCATTAACTTGCCCTCAACTTCTCAGATGCTTTTCAAATGGATAGCCTTTGGAAATTAATCCATACCACTATAAAATCTATTTGCTTTTGTTGGTCCGCTATTTAAATGCTGATTCCAGGGTTGACATTAATAACAGTAGTCAACACACTTGCAGATCTCAGTATCTGTGTTGCCTCCATTATTATAAGTTGATCAATAGTTTTTAATTTTTCACGAAACCATAAAACCAAGCTTTCATTTGTTCTAAATTTTATCAATTATAAACAACAAACACTTTTATATGAAATTTAAAACTACTTTTAATTTTAAAAAATTATACTTTTAATTTAAATAAAATTATACTTACTCATGACAACATCCTTTCTCACACCATTCATGTTGGATTTATACCATGTTGCTAAAGTGTGAATGGCCACATAATTTGTCTCAAATTCACAGTTGGGGTTTGTAAGAACTCCCTTCAGCCGAGGAATGAGTTCAGTCGACCTGCCTTTGTATGGGCCCAAAAACAAACGCTTTTGATCATAGTCATTAGCATGAATGTTGTCCCAGATGACTGGAGGCCTCCGCAGAACCTTTGTCACCTCTTCTATAGACTCCACTGTTATATCTTTAGAAACTACTTTGGGACCTTAAAACAAAAATGAATACAGTTAAAATTTACTGAAGTCCATGTATTTATTTTTAAGGAACCATATTAAAATAGTAATACAAAACTCTCTCTTTACTGTATTTTTATATTCCAAATGATATTACATATAGTATATTATAATAAAAACAAATTAATATGTTAATTTTAAATAAATCTAATATTTACATTTACCAGACGCTTTTATCCAAAGTGACTTACAAATGAGAACATTACAAGTCAGAAGTTATGCAGAAAACCAACTATACTGTAAATTTATCAAACCTGATTGTTATTTGATGCTGTGCCCTCCCCCCCACCTTTTTTTTTATTATTTTTTTTTTTACAACAGGTATATAATATTGATCATTAAAATAAAAAAAACTCTTTAGACCCAACATCAACCACCAAGCACTCTGGTCCTTTCTAGAAATCAATTAAAGAGAACACACAAGGCAGTGTTATGGTGAAGATCTACAGTTAAACTGAATTAACAATAAGCAAATTAAAATTAGGATTTTATTTTAAAACATTAATTTGGCAGCATGAGCATGATTTCTGGTGACATTACTCCAAGCACGTGTGCTCACTTCATTCAGTGTATGTGTGTGTGTGTGTGTGTTACTGCATGGACGGGTTAAACATGGAGGACAAACTTCTCTGTGTGGAAGCATAGTATGCAAAATAGATCACTTTTTAAATGGTGTTTGCAGAGAAGTCTAAAGTGCAATTTGGAAGGCAACCACACTGCACAAAGAGACATCGTAGCAATGTTAAAATCCAAGCTAAAGTAGGACTTCTATATGCACTGTAATTAGTGAAATGCAACATATCCTTGGAGTGGTATAGCTTCAGAGTGAAAAAGCTTGAATGTTATCGCAACTATCAACAGGTCAAGAACCCTTTATAAACAATCAAAATGAGAGGTCAGAACTATCGCTTGTATAATATATATTACAGTAAATATTATAATATATAAATCACAACAGTACCTGTCCACAAAATTTCAATGCCAGGGAGCAGCTTCTCTCCAACTGCGCGTAGGTAGGGTGACTGGGACACGTTGGGGTAACAAAACGTTCCGCAGTACTCTAAAAGAGAAAGACAAAGGTATAGAAAAATAAGGCAAACAACAAACAGTATCCTGCAAAAAGACATAAAATATAATGATGATAATTACCTGTGGGACAAAACAAAAAGGTTTCAGGTTCTCCCAGATATTGAAAGATTTCATTTGTAATAGAAACTTGTGCATGTCCAAAGGAGCTAAACACTTCTTTGTCAGCTGGACACATGTTGTGATCAATGTCATCAAAAAGGAGAGCAAATGACTTGCACCCAAAATGGGATACCTGCATGACGAAATGAAGTTTGTGAGAAAAAAAAAAAAACATGGATTCAATGTAACAGTTTATGTTGTTCCAGAAATGTATTTTACCTGATCTAGCTTTCGTTTTAGTGTAGAGACTTCCTTCTGATTTGAGAAAGTTATATCCAGGCCAGGTGAGATAGCATAGATGAATTCGATTCCATGTTCTTTTGCTGAACTAATTAGCATCATTAGTTGTTCTTTAAAAGAAAGAAATTTAAAATTACTTTCTATGAGATGTGGATGCACATAAATACTAAATTAAATATTTACCTGCTTCCTCAACAGAATACATTTCTCTCCAAAACATTCTATGTTTGTAATCATCTTTTGGTGCATACAAATATGTATTCAGTCCCCATTTCTGTTGCCTAAATAAAAAATAAAAAGTTAAAAAGGGTTGGTTGTTGTGCCATTACCACAATGTTACATAGTGTATATAAGTGCCATAGTGTATATACACTTGGTCTAGATTTTGTTATTTTGATCAATTAAGAAGTTCTAAACATGAAGGAAAATTTGACTAATAATACTACTTATAATAACAACATAATTATTATATTAATCAATTTGGATGAGCATTACATGGTCTGTAATATTTCTGACAAGGTCTCAAAATTTGATTAATAAAACATTACAAATTTTAATAAGAAACTTTTCAGAAGAACCAGTTGAACTTATTTTCCAAATACATATTTACATTTACATTACGGGGCGGCACGGTGGCTTAGTGGCACGTTCACCTCCCGGGTTCGAATTCCAATCTGGGTGGAGTTTCCATGTTCTCCCTGTGTCTACGTGGATTTCCTCTGGTTTCCTCCTCCCAAAAACATGGATCAAGGTCAACTGAATTCTCCAAATTACCCCATGTATAGTGTGAATAGAGTGTGTTTGTGTCTGTCTGTGTGAATGCGTGCCCAGCGATAGATTGGCACCCTGTCCTGATTGTACCTGCCCAGTACCAGAAACGTTCTCCCCTGGATGGGCATTGGGAACCCCCCTGCGATCGTAGTAGAGGATAAAGTGGAAGATAATGGATGGATGAACGGATTTACATTTAGTTATTTAGCAGTGACTTACAAATGAGAACACCACAAGTCAGTAGTTATGAAGAAAACCAGCTACACTGTGGAATTATCAAACCTGATCGTTATCTGATTCAACACCCCCCCCTTTCCCCCCCTCCCTACAACAGGTATTTGTTAAAAAGTCTTCATTAGTTTCTTAAAAATGCCTAGTGACTCTGACTTATGGACAAAGTTGGGAAGTGGTGCAGTGGTGAATGCCACGGAGTGATAATTAGTTCCTCTGTGAGGTGGAATCCCCAGACGGCAATCGTCACTAGAGTGAAGGTAAGAGGGGGAAGATCCAGAAATGGTTCTGTAGGCCAGAGTCAGTGACTTGTACTGAATGCGAGCAGCTACAGGGAGCCAATGGAGAGAAACGAGTAAAGGAGTGACATGAGTTTGCTTGGGCTGGTTGAATACAAGTTGGGCTGCAGAGTTTTGAATTAGTAGTAGAGGCCTAATTGTGGAAGTAATTGTGGAAGGCTGGCAAACATATAATTCAATATAATAAAAATTCTGTATTCTTATTGTAGTTTAATTTTAAAAAGTTTTCTTTTTTGTCTTATTTCTTATTACAAAAGTCCATTTGTAATAAGAAACATTTAGGGAAATCTATTAAAACTATATCTACATACACCACAGAAGCAATTTCCATCCATCATCTTCCGCTTCATCCTATATTAGGTACCTGGGGGGGTTCCCAATGCCCATCCAGGGGAGAACGTTTCGGGCACTGGGCAGATACAACCAGGACAGGGCCAATCTATCACTGGGGACACACTCACTCACACAGACACGCACACAAACACACTCTATATGGGGGCAATTTGGAGAACTCAATTGAATTGATCCATGTTTTTGGACTGTGGGAGGAAACTGGAGAACCTGGAAACCCACGCAGACACGGGGAGAACATGGAAACTCCACCCAGATGGGGATTCGAACCGGGAATCCCTAGTGCTGAGAGGCGAACATGCTAACAACTAAACCACCATACCGCCCCAGAAGCAATATGTTAATTTTAAAAAGA
This sequence comes from Corydoras sp. C115, assembly GCA_019802505.1. Taxonomy (NCBI): domain Eukaryota; kingdom Metazoa; phylum Chordata; class Actinopteri; order Siluriformes; family Callichthyidae; genus Corydoras; species Corydoras sp. C115. The sequence goes on from JAFMOC010000007.1 coordinate 9,558,931, forward strand.
TATATTGAACAATGGGCAATAATACCAAATGAGTTTGAAACCATCAGAAAATCGACAAAAATACCATAATTTTGTTTTATGTTTAGAGGTCTGTGTTTACTTGTCAGTTAATATGAATGTCACATGGCCATGGGTGCACAAACTTTCGCATGAGAATGTAGATTTCAAAGAATAATAATGATAATACCTCCTAAAAAGCTCTTTTCTTTGTTCCATTGTCCATGGTCTGCCATAAAAGCCTGTGAAAAAGTTGGGAGTGGTGTTACTCACATTGCACACATTACAGCCAACAGCAGTCACGAACTTCACTGGATAAGAAGGTCACAGCTTCAATACTTCAGCACAGTTAATCTTTTATAGCATCATCAATGTAAGATTATGTTACTGATGTACTAAATTGACACACATTCCTTATTGTTTACAAGCATTTTACAGCAGATATGGCTGCATTTACAATCTGAATGTGTTATTCAAAAAAATTGTTGGTTGAATCTTTTTAAACATTGAATGCTAAATGTATTCTGATGAACTGTATAAAAAACATAGCTGTTTGCATTGTACTTTGTACTATTCATGTGCACAACTGAAAATGAACTAAATACAGACAGTAAAAGGCCAAAAGGTTTTATGTTTCCCAGGTAATAATATAGAAATGTTCTGCTGACACATTTCTGTAATAATAATAATAATAATCATACTACCAATACATAAATATTGACAGATGAAGAGTGATGCTTGCAAGTTTGTTTTAAATTTTAAAGTTAATTTCTTTTGCTTAAATAAAAGCAAATTCACATAGCGCTTAAAAATAACAATATATAATTATTTATTTATTGAAAAAAAATTGCATTTATGAAGCCAGCATTGCTTTCCACATTTTCCACCATTTTAAGAGATCATTGTACAATCTTTAAAAGAATTACTGATTAAAACCGAAAATTATTAAAGTAGTATACTTACACATAATTCAACTGACTTTTAAAGGTTTAACGAAAAACAAATCTTGCATGAAGTCTCATTTTACTGGTGATAACTAAACGAATGTTGGAAAAGCCCGTTCTTACCTTCTACAACACCGCTGATGAATTTTCTGCGGCCTGTTCTCTCAGTCACAACGCTATGCTCAATCACAGAGCTTTGCACTTCTCCCACGCCGATCTCCGTTCCCGTTGTACAAGGTTTAGTCTCAGGTTGCGACAAGTCCACTATGTTATCCTTTTGAACCATTTTCAGACAATCTTTGCTGGAGTCACTCTTTCGCGTAAACTAATGCCTTATTGCGACCGCCCTCTTAGTTTCACAGCGTTGCCAACCGCGCTCGTCCGCTGTAAACCAGGTTATCCTGCCATCAGGCCGGCGTGACGCCTTAGTAATGAGAGCTTTGTTATGGACGATCGATGATCGATGGAGAAATTTCCAAAATGTGTGCAACACAAAAGTCAATTTTGTTTAGCGATCAGATCGGCCATGTAGAAGAAAAGCACGTCAATAAGAGCCGCCAGCTAGCAACGTGAACATTAACTAGCGCTTTGTTATCTTTACGCGTGCTTGCTAATTGTTTTAAACGAAAATGGCCTCGTGAGTAGGTTGCAAATATGAAACAAAATATGGAAATTTGCAAAGTTATCTGCGACCCACGAATACATCTACCAAACCTCGCGTTGTATTCGTCGGCAGCCTAATTCTTCTCTTCCTGTTTACAGTTAGTGCGCAGACTCAATGCACCGGTTCAAACCAGTCACAACCGGAATAGCCGCTTCAAAACAGCAAACTTCACCAAAGATTTCTCAACTATGGCGAGAACATACACTCTATACGTAATTAAACTATCGGTAATTCGCAACGGACTGATTAAGTTTACTCTGATATTATTTAACATTCGAAAATTGTTACATAAATATTTAAATGCAGTTTGTGGGTGTATTTAAAGTAAAGCGAGAGTGTTTAAATGCGCTTTACATACAGTTTAATCTTGCATTGATCAGTGTCTTGGGCCTGGTGTTTGTATTTACTGAACGTCCCCGCAGAAAACCTGGTTAATTTTTTGTCACGAACAGAAAACGGAATATATGATCAAAGTATTAAATCTGAGAATTAATTAATTAACAAATAAATTTTTTGCTACCGTTTCACCTGCTTCGAGGGTTGTCGTTGGCAATTTAACGCTGTAAAAATAATTAAATTAAATAACACCACATGAGCACAACTTATATATCATTAAAAAATTAAATAACCAAAACTGGTTTTTCATAAACTATATTTAGAAATTCACTCAGTCACTTATCTAAATAATTGAATGAGGTGTTGCAATCACTTTCATGGCCATGGGTGTGTTAAACCAACCACTTAGGCATACACACAGCTTCCATTAAAAAAAAAAAAAAAAAAAAAAATAATAATAATATATATATATATATATATATATATATATATATATATATATATATATATATATATATATATATATATATAATTCTTTTTAATATAATATTTTATAAAATATTTAATAAAATATTTTAAATAGACTCTTAACTTTCAGGACCTCTATGAGTTCCATTCTGTGCTAAGAGTCCATTTAAAATATTTTATTCAACTGCTGGTGGAATTGTAACAAATTTAAGGTGACAGCTATAAAATGGAAGTGGCAAGCCACATAAAATGAGCCATTGGAGACTGAGGCCATTACAGACCTCCAAACTTCACATGCCTTATACGAGTTCAACAACACTAGAAAACTTTCTGAAATGGGTTTATTTAGCCAAATAGCTGCAACCTAACCATACATCACCAAGCACAATTCAAAGCATTGGATGCATTGATGTAAAACACCACCTCTAGACTCTAGAGCAGTAAAAATTGGTCTTCTGCAACTGGCAATCTGATGGACAAGTCTGGGTTTGGTGGTTGCTAAAATAACAGTACATGTCTTTTCAGTTTTTAAAAATATATATTTTTGGTAATATAGTGTATGCCTGCGACTCCAGCTATAATTTATTATAGAAAAAAGGTATGAAATGAAAAAAATATTTCTTAATTGAGCTTGTAATGTGCTGCGCTAGTTGGTTGCCTTCTTTCCATCCAGTTCATCCCATACAAGCACAATAGGGCTTCAATCTGTAGATTGTACAGGTCATTCTATTCTTTAAACTCACTGCCCTGTTCATGTATTGTGGAACAGAAAAAACTCATTTTCAAAATTTGCAATATTACCAGTGGTTCTCTTACTGCTATTCAACCTGCAGCTTGAGTTCTTCTCTTGATAGTTGAAATGGAAATGTTTATTTTGATCTTCAGTTAGACATGCATAAAGATGTAAGCTATTTAAAAAATTTCCAATAATAAAACTCCAGTTTTTAAGTATCCTTCAATGGCATAGTAAACTGTACCCACGGTTTTTTTTGCAACAGTTCTGTAGATCAGAATTACAATTCTAAGGATAATAATTCTGTTTTCTGGGTCCCATTATCCATGTGAACATTACATGTACCACCTACCTAAGCATTGTTGCAGACTATCTACAGCAAAAACCATATTCTATGATAGCTGTGATGTTGTTCAACAAAATAATATACTCTGAACCACAGCAAAAATATTTTGAGAAGCACGAATTTGAGGTGTTAGGCTCAGTTTACTCAAGCATATGTGGGATGTGCAGGACAAACAGGTCTGATCCATGGGACCTCACCTTGCCATTTACAGAAGTTAAAGGATTTTTTGCCAACATCTTACAAACAGAATATCAGAAGGGTGAACATGTTACTCCTGGTTGTTGTTGTGTGTGTAATTTATATATACATACATGATTTATATGCATTCTTCATTATTTTTTTTCAAACTCTGAATATTGTTTTTGTTACATTTAGTAGTGTTGTGGTTTAAAATTGTTTGCATTATCCACCAAGTTGTGAATAATGTAATTGTACTTATTCTGGCTTATTCAGTTAGATAGCTAGAATCCATCACTTAAAATAAAAATAATAGGTCAACCTTGCCAATATTTCATGGGTCGATCTGGCTCAGTGCGATCCATCATCACAAAAAAGGATTGATTACACAGTATTGAATAAGAGCATTGTGACCCAGATTACGCTTACAGTAAAGCACATGCAGCTGATTTTTCCAACCTTTTTAAGTGTTGTATTTATCTACATATTGATTTGACATACTCACCTGTAAAGGGTGGGGAGGGGAAATTATCACACAACCATGCATTCTTTTAAAGAATTTATTTGGGTTGAAATACATTTTGCTAATGTAAATCCCTCCAACCAGCTTTCATCCAACATACTCAACTTAATTTCTGAATTCTTAAAATGCCTTATTTTTTAGATTAGACATTTAAATAAATTCTTACTTTAAAAATCATTTTTATTACATAGATTCATCATATAGCATTTGTCCTTAAAATTTTTCATACAAATATTCACTTCAATAGAAGGTGTAAACTTGCAAAAACAAAACCACAAATGGAAAACAAATTCAAACAAAAATACATCAACTGAATGGCAGCAGTGGAAGGTTTGTGCATAGCACTGAGGTATCTCATTCCCATTCCCCTTCTTTCTCCTCACTTCAAGTGTTACCTTTTCAGGTTCCTCTGGGCTTGCTTAAGTAAAGTGTCAAAGTCTAGTGCATCAAATCTGGCTTTTGCAGGGGCTGGATCAAAACTACGATTTGAATCTTGAAGAAAAGAAAGATAAACAGTGGTTAAACTCTCTTTTTTAACAGGTTGAAAATTCATGGTCTTGTAAATTACAGAGTGGCATTTTGTGACCAAAAACCAGCTTGGTACTATATGCCTGGTTTATAAAAAGTAATTACCATGAGACACTTTATTAGGGATGTCAGTCTCTTTTTTCCCCATTTTACTATATACAGAAGCTTAGATCATATGAATAATTTGTGTATTATTCTCAGCTCAGCAGTGTCAGTATGTTGTGTATAATTTTTTTTTTTTTTTAAATCAGCATTGCTGTGTCCAATCCACTCGAACCTGTGCACACTGCCAAGTCTGTCACACTTCAGTACTTAACCATACAATACTAAATACTGTGGTGGTCATGATCATTGGCAAACAGATGTGGTAGGGCTCAAAGTGTACAGTGAAACATTTTGGAACTGAAGCTCATTTGTAACTCATTGATATTAAATCAACTGTGTAAAAAAGGTATACCTAATAAAGTGATAGGTGAATTACATAACAATACTTCAAAACATTAACTGAAAACAATATTAACTTACCCAGATCAGAATAACTTGACCCACAAAACTGTCTTCGTCCTCCAAAGCACAGATCAAATGGAAGCTCATTCTGCTGTCGCAGTTTGCTGCCATTCTCAATAGCATTAAATGCATCTTTTTTATCATAGTATGTTACAAAGCCATAGTTGTCACTAAAAGAAAAATGCAAGTTAAGGGCAACAATATCTATGAAATGCTAAAAAGATTTATTTACTTGAAATTAGAAGAAATCCTCACCCATGCTCTCTGAAGTGTACGGTGCAGTCCTCAATCTCTCCAAAGTAAGAAAATCTTTCTCTCAGTTCTTTACGGGTCATGTCTCCACGAATGCGTCCAATGTATACTACTCTACGTTCCTCCTGAAATTAGCATTCTTATTAGTAAAATGTCCTAGTAATGCATTCATCCATTTAAACTAGATTTGAAGAATATGGCATATACATACAATTGCTTTCTGCTTGCGACGTCCTGTGTCCTCATTATACCTTGATTCATAGCAGTGGCTGGACCGTCTGTTGGGACTACAAGAGAAAATCTGCTAAGCGAACTGATGACTGTACACAACAATTTTGATTTATTAATCAAACTAATCCATGTACAACCACAAAAAAAAAAAATCATTAAATAAAATCCAGAAAAAATGTACTACGTAAGTAATACATCACCACGTAAAGTAATATGTCACTAAGTAGTAAAGAAACAAAAAAAAAAGTATATTTCATTAGTTACATATATTATGCAGTTTAATAAACTATAAATAACTTTGAAAAAATGCTGATCATAATTAGAATACTTTCAGATGCCTCAGTTATTGGTGATGACCCACCACCTGGTGCTGATTTCCTTAATTATTTGACAAACCTTATTTAACGGTTAACATAACTTTCCAGTTTTTTGTGAATTTGCAAAATGGTAATTCATTGTGAAATTACTAAACCCCACCAGCAGTTTGTTCAGAAGGAGGCCAAAGGCATAACCAAGTCACAACAATTGGTGAAGTCTTGAGTATTGCATAGTCAGTCACAAACTCATTTACAAAAACAGTCATCCACAAACAATGAAAGCAAGAGCAAGTTTGACACAGAATTGGGCTGACAGCAAACTCTATGGTGACCAAACATTTTATTAGTATATAAAGAACCAAAATGCTAGACTAATATTTACTGATGTTGAATGTTGTATGGTGAAAGAGGAGAACGGGTCCAAATTTTACTTTAATAATGAACAGACCTTACCTGTAAGGACTGTTTAAACGTCGATGCCTGTAACTGGGAGAACGAGAACGGGATCTAGATTGGCTACGGCTCCAAGATCTAGAACGTGAGCGAGAATAGGAACGTCCATAGTTGCAAGGAGATGGTGAGCGTGAACAGGACTGATATTTTGAAGGTGATCGGGAACTGCTGCTAGACCTATACCTAAAAAAAATAAAATAAATAAATAATAATAATTCTAAAGATTAAAAATCTTAAAAAATCTGTGATTAGAGGGATGTATAGCAATCAGGATTGTCATTTTAAACAGAAGATGCAATAAGCTAACCTTTTCCTGGGTGGGGAGCGTGATCTTGAACTGCTGGACATGGATCCCGAGCGGCTTGTTAACCTTGTTCTGTATTTTCTTTGGGAGCGACCCCTCTTTTGGTAGGGGCTAGACGAGCAGTCAGAATATCTTTGTAACCTTGTAGAACTTTGTCGGTCTGGTGAAGCATCAGGAGTCACCATTCCTGTGCTAGTCAAAGTTACCTTTTTAGTCTGACTGCTAGGCACAGAGTGATGTAATTTCTCATTTATGGATAGACTTTCTTCACTGACAAAAATAGAATTGTGCTCAGCACTACTTGGCTTAGGTACATTGTCAGAAGGAAGTTCAGAGTTAATAAAGTTATGTTGCTGTATGGAATTCCTGTTGTGATCCTCCTCATTTTGGCAAGGTGCCTTAAGATAGAGACAGTAATCATGGTCTTGAGAAAAAGGTTGACTTTGCTTAATGGTAAAGGAAGTTTGAGGCTTGCTTCCAAGTTTGTTTGCAGATGAGGTCAGTGGTACTATGCTAAAGGCCTTGGTAGAAGATGGATTAGGGGCTTCAGAGTTATTCTGTTTTCCCAAAAGTGCAACTGGTGCCAAGGGTTTCCACATCTGGTGTGGTGGTGTGGCTGGTGGAGTAAGGCCTGTGCAGCAAAGAAGACATTAAAAGTTAGGTAAGTGTTAAAAGTTACATCTCTCTCAGTCAAATTTGTTTGAGTTAACTCAGTCTTGTTTAATAGGTCTAGCGAATATTTTTCCTCAACACCTGCCACATTTTCCATATTGATCAATCACCAGGATTTTATATTGTAGGAAGTCAATAAATAAACCAAAACAAGTCAGATAAAGTTCATACCTTGATAAATATTTGACACGATATTTGTCTAACATTTTTTTTGTAAATATCAGAAAATAAGTAATTTGTAATTAACCATCATGCACTGAATAGTTGCTGCATTTAAGACGAAAAAATAAGCTTATTGTTGTTTAGTTATTGAAGCACTATGATTGCCATAGACATACGAATCTTTATTTACAAGGACAAGTTTACATATACTTGCATATTAACAACATAGGAGTACATTGTATAGCTGTTTTGCAGTTATAGATGTTTTATTTCAGACTACTGGATCTATTTTGTTGCGTCAATCCCTATTAGAGACCGAAAGTAAGACAATGAAAGCAGATAGGTCTAAAAATTCCATTATAAACCATTAATTAACCCTATATAACTTTTTTTTGTGGAAGGCAACACAAAGTATAACAGAGTTGCAAAATGTACATACAAATCATAGTTTAACTAACTGCAATTTAAGTATAGGTCAACTTAAGTCAATTTAAGCTATATTACAAAGTATTGGGAATCCATAGCAACTAAAATTACAAATAAACAAAACAGTTTATAATTTCCAATGCATACAGCACATACATAACATTTATATTTGTCACTTAACACATTCCTGTCGTAGTCAAAAGCCTTAAAATGGTAAAAAAAAAAAAAAAAAAAAAAAAAAAAAAAAAGTAGTTTTTTTTTAGACACCGTTGACACCAGGCCATACTTCAAAAGTGCTGACTGACACACTCGCATCTGTCAACCTGTAAAATCTTATTGCTGAATTCTACTTAGGAGAATGTAATGGCACTTACTGGACATTTTTTGTTGCTTTAAAGCCTTCACAGTAATTTAACACTTTTCTTTAAATTTCTGATTATTCAATAACTGGTTACAATCTTAATCCTTGCCTATAAAGCCCATTCAAGCAATGATGACCACTTTTTTGTACACACACACACACACACTTGAAGGTAACTATGGATAACAGTATTAAATAGAACATGGCATGTCATGCTGACGTTCATACTCTTTCTTGGGCCAATAGAAAGTTTGCTGAAAATGTTTTGTGACATTATAAAGGATTATCAACAAATAATTGCAATTTATCTACACACTTCATAACATTGCAGAGTTATTGCTTGATAATTGTCACCATAACAACTGTAAAAACTAACTTTTACCGTGGTTACAGAGTGAATGCTAAAATAATATTTTTGTTCAAATAAAAACTAAAGTACATTGAAGTAAAATAAGGTATTGGTATATACCTGCAGTGCTAGCCAGGTCTGGACTGCATGCTTTCTTGGGTGCAGCAGTCTGCACCTGTAAGCCCATGCTGCAAAGACATTAGCAGATATTCAATTACAAAGTTGTATAAAAAATGGCTATAGTAGGCCATATTGTGCTATACTGCAATTTAGTTCAAAATAAAATTTAATTTGGCTGTATTCAGTAGGTCTTGGTAAAACCAAACTAAGCCATGCATACACACATGCCAGGCTTGGTGTAGGAGCAGTGCAAGGCTGTAGGGTAACTCCTGCACTCCGATCAAAACTACACTATACTCACCTGGAGTTTCCTACAGCTCCTGCTCCACCACAGACCTCTGAAACACTTTGCTTCTCTTTGGCTGAAAAGGAAATAGAATAAGGTTAATGCCCAGCACCAGTGAAAGCGTGGCATGGGAGGAGTTGCAATATAAAAGTATCTGCACAATTAAAAGTTACATAATTAAATAAAACAACTAATTTGCATCTACATGTACGACAAGGAGATCCTAGTCTGCTTTCCTAGGATATGTCTTTAAGAAAGCAGGTTTTTTTGTTTATAGATTTTTAAATGACAAAATTAAACATTTTCAACATGACACATGGCAGCTGCTTATGAGTTTGTTTCTCAACTTTTATTTCTATATAAACCATCCCATTCCTAAGCCATATCATATTTTTAAAACATGATGAAATTTTCTTTCCATAGAAATGGGTAAGAATTCTTAAGTCTTTCAGATTGTGCATACCTAATGTCTGGAACATTAGCCTGTAGTATACTAACAAACTTTATAAACAACAAAGTTCAAACAAATGTGACCGAGTATGAACTTAAATGGAAAATATATAACTAGTTTCAACATGCAAATGCTTATAAACAGCACTTACGCAGGTTCTCCTCAAATTGCTCCAAAAGGCTTGCAAGGTCAGTTGCTTGGATACCTGACATAAGAGAAATAAAAAAAGAACAAATATTAAAATTAATTTACCAAACTGCTGAAAACAGGTCTATGGTTTGGGACTTTTTGTAACACGTCTTACCAATTTCACTGGTGAATGACTCAATAAGCTCTACTGTAGGGTTCTTTGCTTTAGGTGCCTGAGCAGGATCTTTTCTCATCTGTTCTGCCAATTTCATAATTCTGGCCTGAATTGGAGCACTTGTAAATGGCTGCCCAGCTATGGGTGCAACATGAGGCTGGCAGCCCACAATGGACTTAGGAGTCTTGACCAGCTGGGTTGTTTTAGGCACAGAAGCTTTTGCAGGCCCTTCAGTTACAGTTCCTGAAGTGACAGCAGCTCTTAGTGTATGAGAGGCAAGTACAGTATGATCATCTTTAGTGGTTCTGTTGGAGGTTTTAACACCTTGCGGTGTTACATTATCCTGTTTGTTAAAAATGCCTTTTGTGACCTGATGAGAAACCGAAGCAACCTGAGCATGAGAGTTCTGCAGAGCATCATTTTTAGGCTCTTCCAGTAGTGGTGAAATACTGTCAACTGGCATTTGGACAGCCGCACAAGTTAATTTTGCAATGGCTATTTGTGAACCATTACTTGAAACACATTGGTTATGTGAGTTATGTGGCACAGAGGAATTCATGGTAGTGGGTTGATCTGCTGGTTTAGTGGAAGATGAAGAAACTGGTTTAGTATTTACAGCTTTTTTAGTGGATGTCTGCATTGAAGCTGGTGGAATCAGCAAGGCTTCAGGGGTTGGGGGTGCTCCTGGGCCTCTTGGTTGCCAGGCCGGCATGATTTCTGGGATAGCATCTTTAATCTTAGAAGGACCAGTATGACGCGAGTCTTTAGTACTGGGATCAGGCAGATGGGGGATTGGAGGAAGTTCTTTGGGTGCTTCTGGCAACATAGGCCATTTAGTTTTGTTATCCTCGATTTTTTCCAAGGAAGTTGGTTTCTTTTGCTGACGAAGACGGTATTGCTGTAAACTGATTGACTTAGGTTTTGACTCAATTGCCTGATTGGCTCCAAGATCTTCTTTTGTGTCATTTTCCCCAGTATGCTCATGCAAAAGATCAAGTGTTTCTTTTTCTTTAGGTTCAGATGAAGTTTGAGCTGTAGAAATCATTAAAGCAGATTGACTAAATGAAGCTTCAGGTACAAATGTGGAAAGCGATGAGTTGGAAGAAATGCCATCAATGGGAACTTTATTATTCACCTCTGGAAAACATTCCCTGTCCCTCATTTTATCATCACTGATAAGAAGATCTTTGGCAAATGTAACCTTTTTCTTTCTTCTTTGCTCTTCTTCAGATTCTTTATTGGACTCCTTTGTATCTGGTCTTGATAACTTTAATTTCTCAAAACTTTTTTTAACTAATGGGTTCTCATTAGATTTCTTGGACAAACATTTTATAGAAGATTCATGTTTTATTACATTTCCTATTTTGCTGTGTGACACATCACAGGTTGTGGCTTCTGCAGGAGCACCTTCAGGCTTAATCTTGACATTGTCTGGCGTGCATTTTAGAACAGACTGTTCCTTGTCTACACTAGACAAGGGTAGTGGGATGCTTAGGTCTTGGATGGCCAGAATTGGTTCTCCATGTTCTCCCTTATCCATTACTTCTAAAATTATTCCTCCATCAGAAAGAAGCTCTTCCTTTCCTTCTACACATAAAGTCATGGCATAAGGATGCATATGCTTGACAAGGTCACCAAGTGTAAAAGCTACCATCTCTCCATCATGCTCCAAGGATATGGGAAGACACATGTCCAGTTCAGGTGAAACATTTAAATCATGCAAATATTCTGGAAAATTAGTGTCAAATTCTTCATCATCCATCTAAAAGAAAAACAAATAAATTAGCAAGACCTTTTTAAAAGGCTGAAGTCAATAGAAACAATTTTAATCAAAGACGGCTTTCCTACCATTTCAGGAAACTGCCTTGAATTATACATGAACTCTTTTTCTGGACTACATGAAATGCTCAGAAATGTTTGTAGCTAAAAACAAACACAAAAAAAACATAATAATATTTAAACTTTTATTTTAAATAATTGAAGAAACATAAACCAAAACAATGTGCTAAGAAAAACACACCATGCTTACCATGGATTGGTCATTGCTACCCTGTCCTTGCAAAAGTCCCATATCAGGTAGTGTGTCAAAAGGGGATGAATTTTCATCATCAACATTGTCAAGTATTTCAGTAAGTGCCGTGAGCAGGGTTGCTTCATTTTCTTCATCAATACCACATTTACCCTATAAAGAAAAGGAAAACAAACTTACACAACATTTTCAATAAACAATACTTTTACTGTTTTCTAACACCAAAATATTCATTCATTCATTATCTCCCGCTTTATCCTCTATTAGGGTCGCGGTGGGGTTCCCAATGCCCATCCAGGGGAGAACGTCTCGGGCACTGGGCAGATAGACCCAGGACAGGGCGTCAATGCATCGCTGGGCACACACTCACTCACACAGACACACTCTATATGGGGCAATTTTTTTGAGAATGCAATTGACTTGATCCATGTTTTTGGACTGTGGGAGGAAACCCACGCAGACACGGGGAGACCATGGAAACTCCACCCAGATGGGGATCCGAACCGGGAATCCCTAGTGCTGAGGGGCGAACGTGCTAACCACTAAGCCACCGTGCCGCCACACCAAAATATTAATCAATAAAATAAATACAATTAAAAATCATTAGTTACAACCCTAACCTTGTCAGATCCTGTATAAAATAAAAACATGCATTTACTTCTGCAGCTGAAGGGCTCTCGAAGATCGACAAAATGGATGAATCCAAACAAGACTGCAAGGATTCAAATGCATCTCCAGTGTCAAGGCTATTGTGCTGCAGACTGCATAGACCCTCCTGAAGTAGTTCGGTCTGTGAAGAACAAACAATGATTCTATAAGCAATAATTTATTACATATACATCAGACTGGATCTGTTGTAAAGTTCTTAAAACCATATATAAGATACGAAATATATTTAATTGTTTTCGAATATGATGCATTATAAAAAATTATAATATAATAATAATAATAATAATAATAAAATTTACCTTAATTAATACATAACCAATAGTAACCTTTTATTTAATGTAACAAGTGCTACATTACAATAATTACTTTTTTAAAGTTAGTTCTTGGAGGCTAATGCCACAAGTTGATATCGCGGTTATCATATCAGACACGTGATCAGAGTCCTGATACACGAGGCTCGACACTAAATATCGTCATTTTGTAATTACGTATTAAAATGCGTATTACCAATATGAACTTCATAAAATGTTTTCATTGTAAATCACACGAAAAGTGCAGTAAGTAAAGGAATAACTGAAAAAAGAAACCACACAAACACAACACTTTAAACACTCGATCATTTATTTCCCCAACTTGGCTAATTACATTATGAATGCTAGGTGCATTATAATCACGATACCTTATTGGAAAAGCAAAGATTGGAAAGTCGTAGACAGAAAATTCCCTTCATACATAGAATAATAAAAAATGCCTACGTTTCACCATAAGCCCCACGTGGTAGGCTACAGGCAGTGCTACAGATTCCCCAAACTCCAACATTTAAAAAAAGCGCAGCGAATATGTTTTAAATGTAATATAAATCCCACACGAGCAAACCTTTGCTCTTAGTTGTAGTCATGTTAGTCAACTATCTGATTACTATATCAACTCAACCACGGACCACACAAACGCTGCACGCCGAACCAGGTTCATTAAGAAGCGCTGATGCCTGGATTCAAAACTCACAACAAAACAAATCAGAAAGCAAACACGTCAAGGTTTATATGTATGGACTTTCTTAATGTAAGCATCCCATCCATTAAACCATGCTGCGTAGAATAATATCAAACGATACATTGAAAACTAACTGCTTAAAACTGCAAATTTATTACAGACACAACGAAGTTTATAAAACGTGACAATCGGGTAATTCAGTTAAGTATGACGAACTAGTTCTCTAAACTAATACACTTCATCTACTAACCAGCATTCAGCATTCTGTGAAAGCATTCATAACCCACGTGTCACTTTCTTACACAGAGCTAGTTATTAGCTTGGGATTGAAAGTGAGCGGCAGAATGACAGCAGCTCAGAGTTTGCTATAAAATAAAACATCGTGTCGTTGAATTTAATCTTACCTCTTCACATGTGCTCGGGTGGAAATACTCCATTTTGCAGGTTTTTATAATCTCCTCACCTGTACCCCAGCGCGCCGCCATCTTACGACTCCACTAAGAAACTGTGAATTAACCGGCTGTGAGTCACGCAGCCAGTAGGACACACGTGGTGCTGCTGGTGTTCCCGGCAAAAGCAAGCTGCACAGCCGTAGCCCCACCCCAACGTGCGAGTTCAAAATTTAAAGAGAAACACTCCAAATCAGAACAAACGTAGATGGATGGGTTCAAATCTCCATCCATCCATTTTCTTCCGCTTTATCCTATATTAGGGTCGGGGTGGGGGTGGGGGGGGTTTCCTATGTCCATCCAGGGGAGAGTGTCTGGGGCGCTGGGCAGATACACCCAGGACAGTGGGCACACACTCACTCACACAGACACACTCTATATGGGGCAATTTGGAGAACCCAATTGACTTGATCCATGTTTTTGGACTGTGGGAGGAAACCGGAGAACCCGGAGGAAACCCACGTGGACACGGGGAGAACATGGAAACTCCACTCAGATGGGGATTTGAACCGGGAATCCCTAGCGCTGAGAGGAGAACATGCTAACCACTAAGTCACCATGCCGCCCTGTTTCAAATCTCAAGTCGACTAATGGAACTAGGGTGGGTCCGTAACCTCAATTACGGCTTATAATGCTGTTAAGCTGCTTTGTAACAATGAACTATTGTAAAAAGTGCTATATAAATAAACTAATTGAACTTGCTTCAGAAATTATACATGTAATACTGTGATCTAACATGTATATGCTTGGCTTACAGTCTTACAGAAGTTTTTTTTTTATATAAGTTCATGGGTTCAGCAGTTATTAGTATAACACACTGAGGTGGTGTTATTTTTTTATAGTGTGCGTTCCATCAGTACAAGCAGATAAGACATTATAATTTACTAATAGGATAATGCGAGGATAATTTTAGGTCTTGCCCAATAGATTGACATGACTGTTTTCTAACAGAAAAATTGTCCAAGGGTTTTTCTTTTCCGATGCAATTTAATTTATTTGTATTTTTAAAATTATTGTAAATAAGAGACATTTCTCCTATTGTTTATAAAGCTATATAAATAATTACATGAAAACAATTGTAAGTAGAGCAACACAAAATCTTATCCTATCAACTATAGAACCCTGGATTGAATCGTTCTGATCCCACAGCTATTTATTAGTTCCAAGAGAGCAAATTTCCTTTCTTGTTTTATTGCACCTTCTATAATTTGTACACATAATTTTTCAAAAGATATTACTTCACTGATTAAAATATCATTTTTTATTAATATATATTTTTAAGAGAAGCATGTGTATGGACACATGATCGACATTCAAAGGCTACTGTCTATGTCTACATTTACATTTACATTTACTGTATTTTCCGGACCATAAGGTATTATAAGGCGCAGTCTGAATTACGGGGTCTATTTCTGTATTTGACCCAGGTATAAGGCGCACCGTACTATAAGGCGCAGTCTCAATTACGGACTCTATTTCTGTACGGTACATATTCTGTACGGCACCGTATTATAAGGCACTTGCTAAAACATACGATCTACAAGAAAAGTAAAGGATGCAAAACGGTGATTTATAATTGAAGTTTATTCTACTACTTGACAAAACACACATTATTTTTAGTCACTCTTCTCCCACAAATCCATCAAAGTCCTCATCTTCTGTGTCTGAATTAAAAAGCTGCGCAATTTCACTATCGAGCACTCCGGGTTCCCCCTCATTGATGTCTGAGTCCGTCTCGTGGACAGGCGGCTGTTCAGCAATGATGCCGGCTTTCGCGAAAGCTCGGACAACGGTTACAGCAGAAACCTTAGCCCAGGTATCCACAATCCATTCACAGACGGTGGCATAACTCGCCCGCCGCTGCCTCCGAGTTTTAGTAAATGTGTGTTCGCCGTCTATCATCCATCGCTCCCACGCCACCCGCAACTTTACTTTAAACGCCCTGTTTACGCCAATGTCCAGCGGTTGGAGTTCTTTATTTAATCCTCCCGGAATGACGGCAAGCTCCGAATAAATTTTCTTCATTCGGCTTTTCACGAAACCACCCGGTCGCACAACAATACTTTTATAGATTTTGGAACTCAGTACACGTATAAGGCGCACCGGATTATAAGGCGCACGTCCGATTTCTGGGAAAATGTTAGGCTTTTAGGTGCGCCTTATAGTCCGGAAAATACGGTAGTCAATGAGATGACAAATGAGTACATGACAAGTCAGAAGTTATGGAGAAAACCAACTATACTGTAAATTCATCAAACCTGATTGTTATTTGATGCTGCGCCCCCCCCCACCCCTTTTTTTTCTTTTTTTTTTTCTACAACAGATATTTGTTAAAGAGATGGGTCTTCAGTAGTTTCTTAAAACTGCTTAGTGATGCTGCCTTACGGACAGAGTTGGGAAGATCGTTCCACCATTTTGCAGTGGTGAACGCCACGGAGTGACAATTAGCTCCTTGATGAGGTGGAATCACCAGGCGGCAATCATCACTGGAGCGAAGTGAACGAGTCGGAGTGTATTTTGAAAAGATAGAATGAAGGTAGGAGGGGGAAGATCCAGAAATGGTTCTGTAGGCCAGAGTCAGTGACTTGTACTGAATGTGAGCAGCTACAGGGAGCCAATGGAGGGAAGTGAGTAATGGAGTGACATGAGTTCGCTTGGGCTGGTTAAACACAAGTCGGGCTGCAGAGTTTTGAATTAGTTGAAGAGGTCTGGTTGTGGAAGCTGGGATACCGGTAAAAGTACTGGCAAGTAGCGCATTACAATAATACAGGATAGGACTAGGGCTTGAACAAGCAGTTGGGTAGCATGTTCAGTCAAGAAGGTTCTGATCTTCCTTATGTTGTAAAGAAGGAATCTACAGGAACGGGCGGTTTTGATAACATGATCAGAGAGGTTAAGGTTGGAGTCTATTGTGAAACCAAGGTTCTGGACCGAATCGGTTGGAGATTGTGGAGCCGTCAATTTGGAAGGTCAGGTCGTGATGGATTGAGGGTTTAGCTGGGATAATGAGAAGCTCTGCTTTTTCTAAATTTAATTTGAGATGACGGACCTTCATCCAAACAGATATGTCGATGAGGCAAGCAGATAACCGATTTGAGATGGTGGTGTCATCAGGGGCAAAAGACAAATGAAGCTGAGTGTCATCAGCATAGCAGTGGTAAGAGAAACCATGCTCCTGGATGACTGTGCTCAGTGATGTCATGTATAGTGAGAAGAGGAGAGGACCAAGTACAGAGCCCTGAGGCACACCAGTGCGTACTTGGTGAGAGTTAGAGATCTCCCCATTCCATGACACTTTGAAGGTCCTTCCTGTGAGAGGATCGAAATCATTCAAGTGTCGTATCAGAAAAGCCTAATTCAGGTAGAGTGGACAGTAGAATCTGATGATTTACTGAATCAAAAGCTGCAGAAAGGTCTAGCAGAATGAGAACAGATGATTGAGATTTGGCTTTGGCAGATTTAAGTGAGTCAATCACAGAGAGCAATGCTGTCTCTGTGGAGTGACCACATCTAAAACCGGACTGATTGGGATCAAGGAGATTATTCTGATTAAGAAATTTGGAGAGCTGTGTGGATACCACCCGTTCAAGTGTTTTAGACAGGAAAGGTAAAAGAGGTCTGTAGCTCTCGACCAAATTTGGATTGAGCATAGGTTTTTTGAGTAGGGGTTTGACTATGACCTGTTTGAAACAATTTGGAAAAGTACCAGACGTGAGCGAGGAGTTAATGATGTGTGTGAGTGCTGGTGTGATGGAGGAGGCGATGGATTGAAGAAGGTGGGATGGGATGGAATCAAGGGGGCAAGTAGTTGGGTTACTGGCAAAAAGAATTTTGCAGATGTCAGATTCTGTGACAGGGGAGAAGGAGGAGAGGAGAGATGTCTAGAAACACATCTGGGTAATGTGCCCAACTTGTACACTAAACAAACACAGCATATATAAACCAGGATTACTGTTCAAACGCAGAAGACATAACTTACAAGTTGAAATAAGCACAGTATTAGAAAACATATTTGATCACAATACCTTTTTTAAAATTGTCTTATTTGTTTTTATGATCTAAAATTACAATATTTTGAACATTATTTGCACAAGGCAAGTAAACAACAAATAGAAAGGACCTAGGCTAACCTCACAGTAGATTGATTTCATCTTTTAACCATGTCACACCACTTATGATTATTTAAGTCCAAATTACAGCAAAACTTAATCAGTCTTAATAAACCAGTCATTTGGTGTGGGAAATATCACCTGGGTCAAAATTTGTCTTTAGTGACTTGAATCAATGCAAAATTCCTGTCTGGTGTCAGCAGTTTTTTTTTAGTATATATAGCTTGGTTCTCTTATACCTGTGTTTGGACATCAGGACAATAGGGCACACTTAAGCATTTTGGGCAACATCTCTTTATGGCAGCTGATTTCTCTTTGGCAAAAGGATACTTACACTTTACAGTACAATACCTATGTCTGTTGGGTCAAATAATCATAAAGTAATTTGTGAAACATAACAGCAAGTCGTTCTTAATTTACTAGCCTTTATCATCTCAAGATTTTAATCCTAAAGAGCATTTCTTACAGAAAAGCAGGCTGAAAGAACATGTTACTGTCTAATCTAATTTGTGGGTTAAGCCACCCAGTTTCTATTGGCCAACATTCTTAAAGAACAATATTTTGACATTTCATGCCAAAAGCCACTGATGCTGCACATACATTAAACTTTTAAATAATTAAAAAAAATGTTTGTAGTATAAGTCATGAACCATCTTGTTTCTTGCATAGTTTAATCAAGTGGTCAGCACACCTTCCATCTCTAATCTCCTTTACTACCCCAAATTCAAACCTAGATATTGTGTTTACAGCAGTGTTTCAGCAACAAGAAATTAGTTGTAGGAAGTTTATCAACGGCTTTCAGTGACAGCTTGGAATGTAGTCTGTAATCATAGTCTAGAAGCCAAACATGAAAATAACAAAAAAGTGATTAAAAAAACAAAAAAACACACACACACACACACATATATATATATATATATATATATATATATATATATATATATATATATATATATATATATATATATATATATATATATATTTAATTTCTCACTGCTGTCTTTTTGCTACTGTGACCAAGTAAATTTCCCAATGTTGTGAGCTATAAAGGACTATCTGATCTGATATGATCTTGGCAAACGAGCCACACCTCAAACCTGTTATAAACAAGAGACCAGCAGAGGGAGACAAAGACCATTCATTTGTCAATAATCGCAATAATAAGCGCACTCAAAGAGACAACTTTTTAAAAAAAAAAACAACGTTCTCATTACAACACTTCAAAATCAGGTTGCAGTCAACAAGAAAATAAAGAGTTCTTAATTGTACCTTCATTATCATTTATAATATGTCATAAATAATAACAAATGACATATTTCATAAGGTTTTGAAAAATAAAACTTATATAAAACTTAACCATTAATTATTATTACTTTAGTATTCTACAGACTTAGTCAAACTAAAGCATTATAATATTTAAAAGCAAATGGTGTTGAATTTTTGTGTCCCTTAATATCTCAAAAAAGTCACCAGATAGTGAAGTGAAAAAACATATATTCATAGTTATTTTTATTACAAAAGATTATTTTAGTAATGATCCAAAAAAAAACCACAATAAAACAATAATCATAACCGCTCTTGACATTTGTTTTGCAAGGTTAAGCTGCTTTCAGGGTTTCTACTTTTCTTTGTAACTTTGTAGCACACTTAACCTTGTATGAACCTGTATGCTCTGTGTTAGCTTTGTTTAGGCTTGTGTACACTGTGTTTGGTTTGTGTATTATCTATTTGAGTCTGTTTATCTTTGAATGTAACCCATAACCAAAACCCACTGACCATGGTAATCTATTTTATTTTCAATGTTTACTTGGAGAGGCCTTATTTTGGGCTGAAGAACTTATCCTTGTGAGACACCCCAGCCTGATGTCTTTATGAAGGGTTTAAGAGAGATTTAAGAAAGATTTGAGGATGTACACCAGAATACAGAGTTCAGTTACATTTATCTGGTTAGATTGCATATGGCTTTCAAAATAATTCAATTTAATATAATATAAATTAGTAACCCATATTTGTCTTTACTGTAAACGTGTCTGTCTAGAATAACGGCACCCATAAATACATTAATATCTCTGATTTCAAGAGATCACATTTGTGTAAACACAGTCCTGAAAAAAAAAACACCATTAAATGAATGTGACTGTTCGTGTGCCTGTGTGTGTGTCAGTGTGTGCCCAGCAATAGATTGTTGCCCTGTCATGGGTGTATCTCCCGCCCAAATCATTCACCCACTGTGCAATCCTAGTAGAGGATTACATGGAAGATAATACGTGGATGGAAGAATGGATGGTCTCTGAATGCACTGAGATATGATTTCATCCATTCCATCAATTAATTGCATAAGTTGACCACAAGAGACAAATAAAAAGTAACAAAAATTATTCAATGAAACATAGCGTCAAACCATTATTTGCATGGCATGCAAACCCTACAAAACCTCAAGTATTATGCCATTCTTATTACAGTGCTCGCACACTAAAGCTTACCTCAGAGAAAATGATCCACGCATCATGCAGCTGTGGCGATAGGGCTGAAATACTAGGGCCACACTCTAGACCCTAGCTGCAGCAAAACCCTGTCTGAAGGGACTGTCTAAACTCTGCTGCTAAAACAGCGAGGAGTAAAAACAGCTTACTGCCAGCAAATTTATGATTGTACTGCATGCCGTCAAACTACATGCTGTACCAGCCTCTTAATCACGATGGACAGCATGGTTGAGAGTAAAAAAAACACAGAGCCCTGACAAAAGGGAAAAATCAAAACGTAATCAGCTCAAATGTTAAGCTGTAGCCTTGTGATAAATATTTTCAATGGGGAGGCGATAATCATACAAAAGAAGTGCCTCCGAGAGTCTGCAATGCATTGCAATGTCCCAATACACTTACTATCCAGACTGAATACAATAATTACCTGGAATTCCCGTAGTCTCATTATGCTGGGGCTGGGATCATTTGAACCATTTAAGAAGGCTTGCCAGATCAACCCAATTCCTGGATTTGGCTGGAGTTGGCTGTTGTTGCCTATGGTGAAGAATTTACTCCATGTTACATGTGTCTTAAATTAATCTGAATTTTTGCCGTGGTCCTGCTCCATCAGAGGACTACCCCTTCTGCTGATTAGTTTAGTTTTTGGACTCAAAAATACTTTAGGGTAGTACTCATAACCTAGTGCACTGGGGAATTTGGTTCCGGAATTCTCCTGTCATGGGCCCATTTGAAATTATTGAGTACCTGCAGTGTGGACATCTAAGGGCTCTAGTAACATGACCAGAATTCTCCTCAGATTCCCCTCAAAAACTATAACTATATAAGTTGTATTTGGTGACTGGATGGCCAAATTAGCTATATTAGCATACTGACAGCATGGGCTTGCTACAGTCATCATTATTTACCTCTCCTATTTGTTTGTTTCTTTAATACCCATTCCGTTGCCTGCCTTATAACCCACCCCATGTTTTATGTTTAATGTTTTAATTATACCATTCTTAGTTTTTATTATCTCCCCTATTTCAAGTACATTGTTGGAGCTTTGGTAATTTACTTGTCACCAATGATGTGGACCTGTGAGTGTACCTGACAGCATACATTTTTAGTTTCATTAGACATCTGTTTAATGTTACAGCTGAAGGAAAACATTCCTATATTATAAAGCTACCCATCACCTATTTCAGGATGATCTGTGGAATGAGGTATTTTAGATTTGGGGATGGGGTTGGGTGGTAAAGCAAGGATCTAAACCTAGAATAGAGGTTCCGTGTGTTTGTAACACCAGCCTCAAAATAGCAACACTACTGCCAGTTCACCTGGAATAAACAACCAGCCCACTACACTGCCCCAGCAAGTGGAATACCTGATAATTGTATTTCTCTCCATTGTTTATATTTTTGAGGGCCTCTCTATAAGTACTGTGCTCCCTTTGAATGACAAACCTCACAAGGCTTGTAAGTTGACCTGACAGCAGTGTCAAATTTGTGAAATTTCTGGGGTAAAAAAATCTAATTGTATTTGCTATTGTGCAAATGGAACGTTACCAATCACCCTCTTCAAAACAGTATGTGCATCAATGTTTCTCCTATTCACTAGCTCTCCCTTTCTCAGTTTTATTCTTCTGCATTTACTCTCTGATAGTTAAAGTAGAACAGAGCAGAAAGTAAATTATCTACAATACCTTCTCCTGTTAACAAACTGGTGTCTGATCAACACTACATCTCTTACAGCATATTAATATACATTATTTAAAACCAACATTTGTGTTTATTATATATGCCTTTCAGCATCTCATTTATTTTACTACTTTTTAAATTATAACAGAACCGTGTTCTGTGTTAATCTTGTTGCTGTAAATCTGCTCAATAACATTTAAACTTGTCTAAAGAACCACCATCCTGCATTTAGTTTAGTGGTGTTTCCCTACTCTCAACACACTTTAAAATAATTAGCTAAGTAACACTCCATCATTAAGTGAAAACTCAAATGTATAGTTTATGTATTTTTGTTAATGTATAGTGAAGACTGGGGAGCTATTATAAAGCCGAGAACAGGGATAATTTTATTGTACCAGCAAACCCAACTCACAATAGGACAAAGCCTAAAAATTGTCCAGAGATCTAAGATATCTCATCACTACATCAAGACCAACCCATGTGTTACCGCAAAAGCTTCCATGGTGCCCTGATAAAGGCTATGACAAACAACCAGGGACTTTATGGTTGTATTCCCTGACTCAAGCCATTAATAAGCAGAGAAAAAGTCAAGTGGAATACATGAAAAATAATTTAAATAGACCAACAGATACAGAATTCAGTGGAGTAACAAAATAAACATGAAACTATATGGCTTTACTGATCTGCACATTAGTTTTAGAGATGGATAAGCAAAACTTGAAGATCATCAGAATATAATTAGACCAAAAAAGATGGCAAGAGATTTACTGTTGTTTTATGGGACTTCTTTATTTTAATTGATTCCTTTTATTGATATATTACAATTTATTATGTGTATAAAATGTGTTTTTAAGTAAGAAATGAAATGGTTATTTATATAGTGTTTTACAGAAATGTATTATTTATTTCAGTAAAAATAATAAAAAATAAAACATAAATTTCCAATATGTCTAAAATTTATTTTTGCATATTATATGATATTGTCATAAAATATGTGCCTAACCTTTATAAATATTTAGAAATAGTTCAAATTTACAATTTCTACTGATATTAATGTTTTGAGGTTGTTAGTGAAAATTGCACAACTGCTGTTTTGAACAACTGCTTTAAAACCTAACTGAGGTTATTAGAATATTTTCAGCATTTTGACAAATTGTTATATTTTCATAAATTTTTACTGTTCAAATTAATTTGTGTATTGTGTATTAAGGGATATTAGATTTTGTCTAAATAAAGCACCTAGTTCTTTTACTTGTCACCCTTACAGCTATCCCACTGTACAAGGAATTATTCAGCTACCACTACTGTTGCCATGGTAACTAGAGGGGAAATCCATTTCATCAGTCACCTTCGTCATACACTTGTCTCCCTTTTTCCTTTTCTCCTCCCATTTCTTTCCTTCTACAATATCTCTTCTTTTTTATTGATTTACTGTCTTTTTTTACTTAAACATGACACTGGAAATAGGATAAGGCCACATGGCTTTGTGATATATAACCTCTTAGTAATTTTCTATAATGGTCTGCAATGGTTTTGAAAATCTTTTATTCCTTTTTATTCTGATCAACATTATTTAAATATCATTTGTCCTTTTGTAATTTTTTTTACAGCTGGTCAGTAAAAGTGGTCCATAGAAGCTTATAAACAGTACTAAATATCTGCATACTTTTGTTTAAATGGCTGATTAAAGCATTTGTTCAGTGTGTATGTGTGACTTTCAGTGATGGTTCCTTCACAGATGACCTTGTAGTAATCCTATGGGGCAGGCCAGCAGCTGCTCCACACACCAGATGGCCAAAATTAGAAAAATAAACAGCACATCTTCAGCACATTCTTTTTTTTTCCTTTAATTTTGTTGTGTTTGAATATTTGGCTTGTTTAATTTTGATATGATGAAGTATTATGAATACTATAAATAGATGTGCAACTGTATGACAATTTGTTTAGGAAATAATTCTTAAGTAATCAGTTTAGCTAAAACTTATAGATGATTCCATTATTGGATCTAATGATTTTCAATAAATCAGTAAACTAACTAAATCTATAATATGTTCAATCAGCTTTAAGAACACTTAATAGGGTGTCAATAGATTTTGGTGTTAGTTTCAACAAAACTTAAAAGTTTGCAAAACCTTTTTTTAAAATTTCAGTTTAAAATTTCAGTTTCTATAATTTATATAAATCAAACCAAATATAGAACCTTAAAGCAGGCGACAATGTCTCTCCAGTAAATGTTGATCATCCTTGAATGTTGTCATATTTAGCTCATTCTACCTCATAGCAAAACTTCAATTTTCAAATGTTGGTGGATATCCTTGCTTGAACATTGTTAACATTGTTAGTCTTTGACTTGGGCAATTTAACATTCTTTTTCTTTAACCATTCTTTGGTATGGCTGTGTTCATGATAATTGTCTTGATGCTCAGCACTATCACTTGAGATTCAAATATCATGACAAGTACTGTACTTTTGAATTTGCAGATATAATTTTAATGTATTTTTCCATTAATGATTCTAAATTGTCCTGAACCACCGTGTTTCACAAGTGGGATAATATTCTTATTCTGGAATACAGAATGTGTATCTCTCTAAAATTTTTTATTTAAATCAATATTTAGTTCTGTTTTGCTCTGTACAAACAATATTGTTCCAACACTCTTTTGGTTTATCTTTAGAATTTTAACTGCCAATAGAAAGAAATGTTTTTTTGTTTTTTTTCGTAAACAACTCTGTCATGCATACTTTTGAGGACTAGTATCTTCAGGATGATAAAACCAAGAACTTAAGGCTCAATGTGAGAAAAGTCTTTAATGGTTTCGAGAGAACTCATTTACCATTGCAACCATACAGATCCTGCTTTTGGAGTATGCTTCGCTGTTTGAACATTCCTAATCTTGATTTAAAAAAAAACAACTTTTGTACAAAACCTGTCTGACTGCTGTTTTGGGGCGTTAGCTTTTAAAACAAGTTTATATTATTCCATGTAGTTCCACATCCTTTACTACATTCATACATATACACTACCACATGCTACATTTGATGCAAATTTTTATATTTTGTGTATTTTCATTTACTTTCCACACAAAGCGATTTCGAACTCTTGATTATAAAATATTTAAGCTCTTGTGTTTATGAAAATTCTTTGTTTTAATTTAGTGGATGTTGTTAGAAAAGATAAGATCAGCATATGCGTGTTTGTTTGTGATGTAGCATGTGCTCAACATGTTTCAAAAGGGAAAAAAAAGGATTTTTGTATCCCTCTTTGGGGGAGGGGCCATTGTGCATATTTATCTGTTCTAGTCAGCGTCGAGCCAGAGCTACATCAAAGGACTGTCTTTTGTGAAATACACAGTGTGAGTAGCAGAGCATTTAAACAGAGCAGCCGTGAATCTGCACCATATCACCCATTCGACACATCTGAAATAGTGTCACAGGTGCTCAAACAGAAAATGTTCTTGGCAAAATAATGAGAAGAAGCAGTATACAGCATTGTCAACATATGATAAGACAAGGTATGTAATTTTATGTTTTCATCTATTTCACTATTATATGTGTGTGTAAGTATGTTCATCTGTGCTCTATAACAGAGAGGGAAGTGGGTTTGAGTTAGCTTCCTGAGTGATTCCACTAGCTGATGGGCGGAGCATGAGAAGGGCTGGCAGCCAGAGTGTTGTAGCAGACAGCGTATGAGTGTGTGCGAGTGTATGTGTGCGTGAGTGTGTGTTGCCCAAGTGTGGGGAAGTGGGGCAGTGTGTGAGAGAACCTTTGGCTACGACAGCCATATATTGTCGAGTACTGGAGTTTGTAAAAGGGAATAAACACAGATCGATAAAGTTACATGAAGGTAAGCTTATTTTATATATTAATATCAACACACTGTTGGAAAAGAGTGCCAACATGCGAAAGCTTGGGTAAAACAATGATCCATCTGTTAGACAAGTAAATAGATTTAACAAAACTTAAGGAAAGATTTACTGTAAAAATGAAGCATTTCCTGATTAAATTGTGTGATCTATTTATACATGTTTTATTAATATAGCTTGTGAACAATGTCTTTTCTGTGTGGGTGTGCACAGAACGTTCCATTTGGGCGGTGTTGAATGGAGACACCACTTGCCCATAGCCTTCGCATATGTCTTAGTGAAGATCACATCTTGATGTTTCACACTTCCTGGATTAAAAGGGTAGAATAGCTGCAGTTTAAAAAAGGGTTTTGAACAGGCTTATGGATGTCACTAAGGAAGGATGTGAAGAAAGAACAGCCGGGGGGAAGGGATGAAGAGGATCCAGGAGAGACAGAGAGAGTGATGACTGTAATGGACAAAAATGTGTTTAAAAAATAAAATCCTAAAAGAGTGGCAGGTGAAATAATTTTAATGCAGTGCTGTCTCTGTGCATAACAAAATCAAATAAATGCATTTATGCATTAATGGCAGCCAACCATTGCTTACATAAAATTAATTTGCATTATTGGCACCAAAAGGAGTGGTTATTAAGAAAACACACACACGTAAAGACAATACTGAAGCATTGTAAATCAAAGCATGCTTTTTTAATATATATTACATGTGATTGTTCTAATATGGCTAAATGCAATTTTGTTCCTTCTGTGGTAACCACAGCTACAAGCCATGTTATATAACAGTGCATGTCTCATTTACAGCTGGGCGTTGTGACATGCAAGTATGTCTAACATTATGCATGTGCCCAGCTAATGTGTTTTCTTTCATTACTGATAAAAAATAGAATAGAATAGAAATAGAATGTTTATACATACACATCTATGTAATTAAAAAACTTCCAATGAAACAGCTGTATTAGAGTCTGTTTGTTTTTAAATGTAGCAGGCAGATGGTGTTACCACTTACGTGATGTTTATTCAAGTCACTTAAAAGATAACAGGAAGTAAAGCAAAGACATCATGGTTTATGTCATTGCAAAACCATATTTGTCAGTTGCCACAAAGTGTAAAATGAGGGAAAAGCTTATCCTTTTGTAAGTGGTTTGTCCTTACAATACATTGTGATATTGTAATATAATATAAAATAATGTGTTGTCTGTAAATACAACATTGTTGGCACAGTTATTTTGTTAATAAAGCAAATAGTTTTATATCTAATGGTTGCAAGATGTGAAGTTCTCGAAAATCAATTTTTGAGGTTTCTGAAGGAACAAATCAGTCTTGCTTACCACAATAAGTATAAATGTTTCAAATATTATTTTGGAATTTTAAAATGTAACCGAAAACCTACCGATGAAGAGAAACCTGAGACAAATATACTGAACTCATGTATCTCATTCATTAAGGAACATATTTGTGAGTGGCAAAGTATGTAAACCATTTTCTGGAGAGGAGAAGCTTTTTACTTGCAACCCTGCCCTGTCATGTCCGCGTTGTTTACCGTTCTCCCGATTGTGGAATAATTACTTCTGTGAGAAAGGCCTTTATTTGATGAAAGGTTACCTTGGGTTCCTTTGTGACCTCATGGATCATGGATGCCTTGATATTTGTATGATCTTTGATGGACAACCACAAAAATTATAATTTTTATATATATATATATATATATATATATATATATATATATATATATATATATATATATATATATATATATATATATATATATTTCAGATCACTTGTATCATAACTGTTTTTAATTTCTTTGCACTTAAAAAAATCTTTGCCATGTGGTATTTATTGCCTATGCAACCCAACCAACCCAAACCCTCCACAAATTAATAAACATTGTTTGTCAGTTCCACATAAACACGTAATAGTCATTTGCTGAAAATCTGGCCCACACCCATTATTTTCATCTGGCCCTCATGCTACATTGAATAACAACACTTGGATGGTCTTTTACCAGTTGCAAGAAGTGGATTTTTGAATTAACCCAAAAACATTTTATTACACATATTTGCAAAAATAAAAAAGAAGCATGCTACAGTGAACTCTTGAAAACTTTCTCATGCACTGATCCAGTGGTACATAAGAACAGCATTTCATAGACCTAGCTTGTGACCTATTTTATTTATGAAGCCTCAGCACATTTCCAGTATCTTTTCTTATCAGAAGTTCTACTACTGTAGTAAGTAACAAGTTCATGTACATATACAGGAAGTGCAATATAGGATGTTTTGTAAGAATGTGAGTTAGTTTTTTCATTTTTCATAATAGTTTTCTCAAGTTATCAGAGACATAAAAACAATTACAGTACCAAAAGACAACTATTATAGCCATGATATCAGATTGCATGAAAATATTCTTTAGTAAAACATTAACTTATTTTTACTTTACAAAGTAAACAAACAAAAAAAGTATTATAAATATTTAATAACAGATTTTTCACCTCACATTAAACTCTTTCAGTAAAATTGGGACACTTTCTAAAAATAAAATAAAATAAAAATCCATAATTTTTTACAACAATACACTTTATCATTTTATAGTAATTAATGCCTGGAATGCCTGAATCGAGGCACTGTCATATCATTCATTCATTCATTATCTCCCGCTTTATACTCTATTAGGGTCGCGGTGGGGTTCCCCATGCCCATCCAGGGGAGATCATCTCGGGCGCTGGGCAGATAGACCCAGGATGGGCCGCCAATCCATCGCTGGGCACACACTCACTCACACAGACACACACTATATGGGGCAATTTTGAGAATTCAATTGACTTGATCCATGTTTTTGGACTGTGGGAGGAAACCGGAGAACCCGGAGGAAACCCACGCAGACACGGGGAGAACATGGAAACTCCACCCAGATGGGGATTCGAACCGGGAATCCCTAGTGCTGAGAGGCGAACGTGCTAACCACTAAGCCACCGTGCCGCCCCACTGTCATATCGTTTAATTTTATTTATACTTTTTAATCATTGAAAAAAAGAAAAAATACTACTTGTTGCAGTTGTGCAAGTAAGATTTTTGACAATTCATACTGTACACAAAATTCAAGCTGCTCATTAGTTCATCCGATTTGTCTTTTATTATGTGTCCAAGCTGGGGAAAATTAAAATAACATGAAACTTGGACTGTGTTAAGAAACATTGATTTTAAAGTATTCCTAAGTCCATGACACTATGTCTGTCATGGTAGCATGATGGTTTCATAAACAATACTGCCTGATAGTTTGATGGTCACACACATTCAGCACTATTTTTCAACCCAGTTTAAACACTGGGATGTTCTTTGATGCCCTGAATATTTTTGTAATTTTAAAAGCTGTAGATAGTAAAACATCTGAATTCTTTGCAATCTTCTGCTGAGAAACAGTGACTTTAAACTGACTGACAGTTTTTAAATGGAGTTTGATATAAAATGGTGACAAACTTACTTGTAAACACTAGGTCTTTGATTAATGCTCACTACTGTTCACTACTTTCAGAACTGTCTATTAAGTGGAACTATAACCTTATTATTCTTGTTATGCTAATATCCCAACATTTTTGAGTGTGTTGCAGACATTAATATATAAATGTATTACTTTTTTTAATCATTAATTTTTTTTCCTGCAATTATGTTAAATACATTAAGTTTGTAAATTACTTGTAAATTCTTTAAAATGTGAAGATGATTGAAAATAAGAATGCTAGAGGTAATAGTAAAACAATTTATGCAAAAAGTATATTGTTCTTATAGTGTACAATACACAATCATGAAAAGAAATAATGAAAATGTTTGGAGCGCAAAACAATATGTGATTTCTGGTAATATTGAGATCTTACATCTAACATCTTAGGGGCCAAATTCATCATTGGAAAGACCAGGTAATGCAAATATTCATAGGTTAATTTAAGCAACATTCTGGCACCCTGAAAATTTATTTATGATGGCCACAAATTAGGATCTAAAAAACACAGTAATAATATTAATTAAAAAATGTTTATTTACATTTACATTTAGTCATTTAGCAGACGCTTTTTTCCAAAGCGACTTACAAATGAGAACATTACAAGTCAGAAGTTATGCAGAAAACCAACTATACTGTAAATTCATTAAACCTGATTGTTATTTGATGCTGCCCCCCCCCTTTTTATAGTGCTTATTAGTGTATTTATAGTGGAGGTTAAGCTGATATTTAGAAGTTCAAGAAAACAGAACAAAAAAGTTCATATGACTTCTAGGAAGGCAGATCAAAACCTTTATAAGACCTACAAGGAAGATTTATTAGACTGTTTAATTTTGCAGTGACACCTGAACAAATATGATATGGCCTTGAAAACTGGATGAATTTTGGAAAGACATGGAAGTCCTGTTGATTAATGATATTTTTAGCCTCAATGTGCAAAGATATATTTTATTTTATATATAAAAGAGTTCAGAATTTCATGAAAACAGCTTATTTTGGTGTTGTGTTGCAACCAGTAGCACATGGAACATTAGTAGAGAGTAGAATTAACTGAAATAAATACAATGAAATTCTGGAAGCAAACATCTCACCTCATCACATTATCTTCCAATTAATCTTTTCCTAGGGTTGTGGGGGTTCCCCATGCCAATCCAGGAAGGTAGAACGTTTCGGGCTGGGCAGATACATCCAGGACATGTTTGCTTCCACCTGGAAGCAATGGACTGAAGAAATTAAAACTAAATATAAAGCTGGCTGCAAAAACACAATAATGATACTAAACACAACTCAAAATTCACAACATTGGATATATCTTCAATAACATTGAATACAAGTAATGAGCAAATAATTCTAGCAGCAAGTTTATATTTCATTTTTTACCAATATATTAAATTTGTTTTCTACAAAGTTTTCTAAAAGTTTGGACATTGATTTTTGATTTGCATTTCACCACATCTAAAGTTCAGTAACCGTTGGCTGCCTCTAAAGCCAGTCTTTGCTGTGAAGTCAGTAGAATAATACAAGGTGTCTTTCTAAGATTTGAATAAATGTTGATGTAAAATAATAGAAACATACCTTTATTCCAGCTTACTTAAAGTGTCAAAAAATTATTTAGATTATATTTACAAAATACAAACACACACACACATACACACACACACCATACATATACATATATACAGTATATATATACACACACACACACACACACACACACACACACACACACACACACTTCAATTCAGACTGTAATTTTGCAGAAGAGAAAGATACATGTTTAAGCTATGATGTGGAAAGAGGAAGAGGGTGCAGTTTCAGAACAAATCATAAAAATCTTAAAGGAAGTGTGACTTTGGAAATCATTACAATAACACATATTTAAAACAACACCTTCCTTTTTAAATTTGGTAAAGCAACTATGTATTTCCATCATGTTTTGTTCTTATTGCAAAGTGAAGTTGAAGAGGTGGTTATATAGACAACATTCAAAGGATATGGAATCTGGGGTCATTGCCAACAGCAAATCAAGCTAGCGTTTTAGTTTTATTTAAATAAACTAAACCCAAGCCACATCCAGACCATGGATTCCCTCCTTGATCTTTGTAATTCTATATAAAGTAAAACAATTAGCTGCATGTAATGTGAGAACAAACAGGAGGTTCAATCTCAGATATGTTAGGATTCACTGTTGCTGATGTATGCTGATGTCCTGAGCTTCTAAAAGCCTCTTTAGTACTGTTTCAGTGAAGCTGCTCTCTGTAATGCACAGCTGTGAGGTCTTTTCTTGACTCTTTAAACGTGAGTTCCATAATGCTTGGTTTGGGTCTGGCTGTGCTGTTGATTTCAGAGTGGAACATTTCACCTCTGCTGGATGCTTTGCCATCTTGGTTGCCTAGCAACTGATGTCTTTTGCAAAAGCAGGGCTACTGGTATCTGTGAATGTTTTTCATGTTAATGAACATCAGGATGAAAACACTGGCCAAAATATTCCCAAACTCTATTTTGTTTTTGTTAACATATGTTAAGGGTTAACAATAATTGAAGCTGGGAGTCACAGGACACATGATCAGGTTTGCGCAAGCATTTCTGCTTGTGTGAATTACACAAGTGTAGCAACAATCTGGTCCTAGACTTTGCTCAAAAATTGGCCTGAGTATTTAAGTCAAGTAGCTAATTGAAACTACGATGATTTTGCCAGCAGGCAGAGCTGGTCTTATTAATGAACACGTGGTCTATGACAGCTGACACATTGGCGCCCCCTGCTGTTCCATCTCATTAGTAGGTCTTTGTGGTTAACCTTTCTGCAGATGGGCCTACTGAGATTAAAAGCTTTTAATACATCACACTTTCTTTGAGCTTGCAATCACGACAGGTGTGTCACAGCTTGCTATCAATACCATGTAGGAAAAACATAAGAACACACACACACACACACACCCACACACACACACACATACACACACACACACACACACACACACACACACACACACACACACACACACACACACACACACACACAAATCACAGGTTATCCTATCCTTAGGCATAATTCTACAGGTGTATGCAATGCTGTAAATGGAACGCCAAGATCAAACACTTTTTATCATGAGCAAATAAGACTACCCTTTTAATTTAAGCATATTTTTGATTCACGACACACACACACACACACACACACACACACACACAGATGTAATAAATTGTCACAAATAGTTTTTTTAAATTAAAAATAAAAACTTTATGCAAAGAATCATTTTTAATGTTTTAACATACTTGACCTATTATTCTGACCTGTTTTGACCTGAGTGTGATGTAGTTTAGTCAGAATCAAAGGCTCTACTTATTTAAACATATTTCCCCTTTTTTCTTTTAAGCAGAACTCTGAACAGAGCACTTTAAACTGACCTGACAACTGCAAAGGGACAAGTTACTGTCAGACAAAGATCAGAGGGATTCAAGGTACAGTAACCACCTAAATCATTTATAAATGAGACATTTTAATTATATCTATATATAATGTTACTAATTGTAGTGTTTGGTAAAAATGGTTTGAATAATATTATTATTGAGTTTATTGAAGCTATCCCTAATTTAAGATTTTTCAGATAATTATAACGGTACACATTCTACTACCATGTTTTATTGGTTCAGTGTTCTACATCCTACAATTCTCAGATCTTAGTCTCTACTTAACTTTAAATAAACCCCTAAATCATGTAATGCAATGTTTTTGTGTAAGACCAAATCCTGATTTATTAACTAACTTTAGGTGTTGCTAGGCAGCTGGTAAATGATTAAATTATAATCCCAACCTGATAACTATATTAAGATGCTTCAGGAAGAAAGTTTAGAGGACACATATTAGTGATTTGATCTGATATTACTCACTTTCCTGTAACATTGTATTTACAAAGACTCAACACTTCTTAAGGATTAATTGAGTCTGTCTTTCGTGTTGTTGTTGTGTTCAGGTGAACCCAGTCTGATAGCATCATGGCCAGCAACAACACGGCCGGTATTGCTCAGGCACGTAAACTAGTGGAGCAACTGAAGATGGAAGCCAATATTGACCGGATAAAGGTAAAAAAAAATGTTTACTGTAAATAACCCACTTACTAAGTTATAATGCATGTTTTAAGTACATTTATGTGTATTTCATTATTTGTTTGTTTTGTAGTCCGGTGTTTCTGTCTTCTATGATTGTGAAAATTCAAATAAATGTTTGTTGTACTGTATGTTTTATGTGGATAACGTGACACAATCTACCTAGATAACTTATCTTAAGTAAACTTTTTTATGCATGTCCACCAGGTGTCTAAAGCAGCTGCAGATCTGATGTCATACTGTGAAGCGCACGCAAAGGAGGACCCTTTGCTCTCACCTGTGCCTGCCTCTGAGAACCCCTTTAGGGAGAAAAAATTCTTTTGCTCCATTCTGTAAACAGTGCAGGCCAGTCATGGGGCTGTCTGCTCCCTCTGGGACCCACCCACATGGATGTTATGAACGTAAATCTTTTAGTGAGGGTTAAGTGACAGCAGTGGGGCAACTCAACGTTGTCTGCTTCCCCATGAGCCCAGTGCAAAGGCCCAGAGCTCACAATGTGGAGGGTGAACCAGCACTGTGCGTGTTTACAAAAGAGCGCACAGCCAACATGAGCATCTGGCACTACTGCAGCTCAAGATGGATTTGATGTGTAAATTGAAGTATTAATGCGGTATTTTGTGGTCCCTCTGAGGTATTCAAATGTTTTGTTTGATTAAATTAAGTTGATTGTAATTATGAACTTGATCAGTGAGCATCAGACAATTTCTTCACATTGAAATGTTATGATTTCTTCTTTGTTTGCGTTATTTTTAATGAGTATTAATTTCCCCTAATTGAATTTGGTATATATCTCTTGGATAGATTTCTATGTATGTTAGGTTTCATTTTATTTAAGAATAATAGACAAAAGGATTTTTTTATGAAATATTTGCACACATACAACTATTACTAATAGATACTTGTCTTTACACAGCTGATTACAATGTTTGAGTGTTTGATTACATATGTAAAACCGGAAATTGAAATGTTTTTGTTGTTCAAAATCAAAAGTATCTTTTTACTATTTGTAAAAAAAAAAATGCTGTATTGTGATGTATGGTTTGAATGTTTGTGGTGTTTTCAATAATAACTGCATGAAAACAAAAGGTCAGTGCACTGTTTTTTGTGTTTATTTTAAAACCACAATCAGGAATTTGCAAATGTTTTAAAGTTTTAACAAAGACACTAATTAATTTATCTTTATGTTATAGAATGTATATATATAGAACCTAAATATTTTTTAAAAAGATGGAAACCCACACTGAAACATTTTAACATTTGGGGCATTTACTAAGGTAAAATAAAGACTGTAATTTTTCATATTATATTAAAATAAGGCGGCACGCGGCTTAGTGGTTAGTACGTTCGCTTCTCAGCGCTAGGGATTCCCGGTACGAATCCACATCTAGGTGGAGTTTCCATGTTCTCCCCGTGTCCGTGTGGGTTCTCCGGTTTCCTCCAACAGTCCAAAAACATGGATCAAGTCAATTGAGTTCTCCAAATTGCCCCATATAGAGTGTGTTTGTGTGAGTGAGTGTGTGCCTAGCGATAGGTTGGCGCCCTGTCCTGGGTGTATCTGCATATAGTTTACATATAGTTCTGGAAAATTCCTCAATTAACAGTTAACTGATGATTAAGTATCAAAATAAGTATCCACTTCTGAGTTCTGAGTCACTGATATGTTTCAAATTTTGTGAGTGCAAACACAATCAGTGCAAAACAATATACTCAGTGCATGATTGAAAAGGCATTTCACTATCTACAATGAATAATGCCAATATAGGGTTCAGGTAATGTCACTATCTACAATATAGGCATTAGAGGCAATAAACAACTAAAAATAATCATTATGAACATACTCAAGAGAAAGCACATGGGTGTACACTTAAAATGTTGGATAAAAGATAATAAAGTGAGAATAAGAAGAAGTATATTGACCAGAACAGTGGTGAGAATGGATATTGATAATATGTAACACAGGTGCTCTGATTTGTCTACTGTAGTAGCTGGTCTATCAGATATTCTATTAAACCCAGCACATCTATACCTCTTGATCTGTTAAGTGTGTGCAGTTCCTACTTATATCCAAAAAATAAAACAAAAAAATGTTACTAAAAAATAAGATATCTCAAACTCACATGATTTACTATATACTAGATAGGCAGTGACTCCCCCTAACCATTGTATGTTCTAAGGTGCATGCATACACAGCTATGCAATTCATTGTTGATGCTCATGCCAATAAAGACACCTGCTCATGCAAAAAGTAGATTCATGATACAATGGTGCATGAAAAGTACTTGCATAATAACACTTGTTATGTACACAGAAAAGAAATGCTTAAATACTTTAAAAAATTGCTTCAGTTTAATTTCTCAAACATGTGACATTCCAATACAAAATGGTTTAAGTCCAAAACAAAAGAAGACATCTATGCCAAAAGGAGCATAACAGCACAGATATATCCATCGGTAAATGGTTGGTTGGTTGGATGGTTTAACTAAAAAATTGGACTTAACTGACCACAGTATGAAGTTCATTAATACTGGAAAATCATTTATGCAGGTTATGAACATTTAATATTCATTATTTATTAGCTACAGTAAATGTATACATACATTTATACTACTTTTATCCTGTTCTTTGGGCTTCATAGAAGATGCACCTTGAGACCAAATAAAACACTCCATCTAAGGTTTTGATGTCTCGGTATGTGTATGTGTGTTTAATTTCAGTTTATTTATATAGCACTTTTTACAATAGTCTGTCATTTCAAAGCAGTTTTGCAGTAAAAGACTAAACTTGAAGAACAAAGTGACAGTAGAAAGGAAAACTCCCTGATATTTGTTTGTTTTTGAAGAATATAACTTTGTGAGGACCAAGGCCCAGTGAATTATACACCTTGAGTGGCTTGGCAGTGATAACAAAATACAATTTAAGCATTTAGTGAAAAATCAATAATGACAAATCAATAATAACAGATACTTATTAAATTGTATCTAAAAAATCCTGATCCTTTATAAAAAACATGCTCAAACATCTTTACAGTGACACCCTGATAGACTTACATATCTGATATTCCAATTGAAGTCCAAATGTGATAGTTGTGTGTGCATGTGTGTGCCCATGTGGGTGTTATTACTGCACTCATATGTGAGCTGTAATGATCAATTGCTCAATTAAAAATAATTTTGCTAGAAAGTATAATTATAGTGTTGTAGTATAATTACGTTAAGTACTATTGCTTTAAACCTTTCAAGTACACTGCCATATTCCTTAAATAAATAAATAAAGATTCTTGAGCATGTCTGCAATTTTGTGTTGTAAAGAACAGGCTGTGATGACTACAGGTGAAGTTCTACACCATTTCCAGCAGACGGCGCCATATAAATGTACTCTCAGAGAAAAGGTAAAAGACTAACACAGTAATAGGAGATTACTTCTAACATTTGTTGTAAATTCATTCAAGAGCTATAAAAATAAAACAAATGTCTTGACTTGACTGTCTTGACTGTACTTACATAAAGAGTAAGACACATTGGAATTTGGACATTGGATTGCATGCATATCAAAAACTAAAATGACACTTTAAATTGTGCATTGCATTGCATTTAGTGGAAGCATCTATGTAGTGCTTTATTCCATAAATATGTTGATAATTTTTCCTTCCTACCATATTTGGCATAAAATACAAATAACTCAAAACCTATGTGGCTTTTATAGTACCACACAATAGTATATTTTTATTACTGCATTTTTATGTGGTTAAGCTGGTGATGATTACGTAGTTTAGCCCACCTATTTCACAATATGTTTTTGTTTTTAGTTATCCACAGTATTTTGCAGTGTTTTCCAACTTTTGAGTTTGTTTGATCTCAGCCAAGACAGAAGTTGTAAAACAATTCACTGGGGCTGTATCTTGAGACCACCCACAACAGGTAATAATAAAAAATCAGTTGTGTGAACAGAACTTTAAATTATATAGCAAAAAAAACTTTATGCTTGCAGACAAAAATGAACTTTACTGGTGCTCTTGTAAGAAAGGCTTTGATCATACATAAGTATTTAGTTCACACAAACAGCTCTCTGTGCGTTCTCAAAACTAGTTTACGCTAGGATATTTCTGTGTTTTGGGTAGCGCTGCAAGCAAAAAGGATTTGCAAATTTTCCACATTGATTATGACATTGACAGGCTAAATTCATATCAAGCTTTTTCAGATGTGAGTGAAAAGAAAAACTAAAGTGTTACTTGGGTTATAATCTAACAATACCACTCAACTACTACAACATTCTGTGCTCAATGGGTGTCAAGTGAGTAAGATATATGTTCTGTACATTTATACATTTATACTTGCATGTACCTTGTTTAAAATAAAGTAACAAAATTAACAACAAACAACAAAAAGTCATCAGGTTAAAACAACATATGACACCATACATGGTGCTAATATAAAAATAAATCCAGAATGGAAAAGCCATACCCATTTAATCAACAGCTATGGAACAACATCAGCAGCAATACATTAAAGTAATAACCGACAATATTGGTCTCTCAAATCATTCTATGATTCTATTTTATTATTAAAATTCATTCATTCATTCATTCATTATCTTCTGCTTTATCCTATATTAGGGTCGCGGTGGGGTTCCCCATGCCCATCCAGGGGAGAACATTTCGGGCGCTGGGCAGATACACCCAGGACAGGGCGCCAATCTATCGCTGGGCAGACCTTAAAATTGATTCAAGAATAATTTGGTATACAGGAGTTCATGATTGAATGCAATGTACTAAACAAACCCAAACCATAATTTGCACAGTTTAATACAATGAGTAAATTTGTTCATTATATTTCAGACACTATAACAGACACTATAGAGCATTCAATGAAATGTATACATTTACAATGCAAAATATATGATATATCCATCCATTATATTCCGCTTTATCCTCTATTGGGGGGGTTCTTCATGCCCACAGGGAAGAATATTTTGGGTGATGGGCAGATACACCCAGGACAGGGCACATATCTATCGCTGGGCACACACTCACTCAAACAGACACACACACAAACACACTCTATATGGGGCAATTTTGGAGAATTCAATTGACCTTGATCCATGTTTTTGGACTGTGGGAGGAAACCGGAGAACCGGGAGGAAACACACAGATTGGTATTGAAACCATAGCGCTGAGAGGCGAACGTGCTAACCACTATGATATATGTATAATGAAAAAAATATTTTCTCCATGGCAGAAGGTTAAGAGGAGGGTAAATACATTTGAAAACTTTTTAAGCTAATACCATGTTAAAGATTCAGATTGCCGTTTGGATTTGGTCACATGTCATATGCAATAATCAACACATAAATAATAATTGATATATTATACTGGTCCTAAAAATAGCAGTAAACACAGAATTTAAAAATCCGTCACTGTGTAAGACAAAAACGTATTACTCACACAGGCCTCATTCTTTTTACACTCATTGTCAATAGTCCTATTTATTATATACGTATTATATACACGTAGTAGCCTACTTCTACATTTAGAGACTGAAGTTAATCTGTTGCTTTTCATACCTCAGTTTTACAAGTTCTCTAATGATCTCAAGCGTCAACGTCTAGGAAGGACAGTTTTGAAATAAAAATAACCAAAGCTATTCCAACAACTAGAGGGAGCTAGGAGACTATAGAATACGAGGCATGAGATAAAATAAATCCTTTCAAAAACCTTTAAGAATAATCGGAATACAGGTCCAAACAGAACAAAAGCATAAAGACTAAAATAGGGCAACACATTTTGACAAGTCATTTTGACAAATTAATTATTATAATTATTATTATTATTTACAAATAAATTTCATTAACATTTATAGTCACTGCTTAAATACCAATTTAACAAGTTGATACTAAACAGCTAAAAATTCCCCAATTATTTATTCACCTTAGAGTTCACCTAACCTAAATTGATGTTTAAGCAGACATGTATCAAATTAAAAATGAAAATGCAGGCAATTTTTGCATTTGAATATATGTAAAAACAAGAAGTTATTATTTATCCCCCTACCCCCTCCAAATAATGAGCAGCTTCTGGTAGAAGACATATTTGCTATAATTACATTATCTTTGGCTTACCAAATAATGCATTTCTAAATGCTTTATACATAAAAAAGAAAATCATTTTTCATTTCCACGTGTAGTAAAAACATCTGTTCGCATGCTGGAGAATTAAGACCCTAAAGGGCTTCACAATCTGTCTGGTCAGAGGGCCAAACAGTACTTTCACTACAAAGCCTCTGCTGTGCAATAAAAACTGACATATTCTGTACATTACAAAGAAGATGTGTGATTCATAAGAAGAGATCCCTCAGTTGACTTTGATCAGATCTAAAATATTTGGATTGAAAGCAAAATTGGCAAAGTACACCCTTTATATATTGTATATTTTTATGTATCAGGACATAATAAAGGCGGCACGGTGGCTTAGTGGTTAGCACGTTCGCCTCTCAGCGCTAGGGATTCCCGGATCGAATCCACATCTGGGAGGAGTTTCCATGTTCTTCCCGTGTCTGCGTGGGTTTCCTCCGGGTTCTCCGGTTTCCTCCCACAGTCCAAAAACATGGATCAAGTCAATTGAATTCTCAAAATTGCCCCATATAGAGTGTGTCTGTGTGAGTGAGTGAGTGTGTGCCCAGCGATGGATTGGCGCCCTGTCCTGGGTCTATCTGCCCAGCGCCCGAGACGTTCTCCCCTGGATGAGCATGGGGAACCCCACCGCGACCCTAATAGAGGATAAAGCGGGAGATAATGAATGAATGAGAAGGACATAATAAAATATCTAATTATTGAAAAGACTTCAGATTAATATCATCACATGATAAATAACAAAGTTTAATTATTAGTTAACAAATTTGAAGAAATGTATGCAAAATTGAATGCATTTCATTAATCAGTTGCCTTTAGAAACGATGGTGTTTGGTGTGCTTGTATCTCGGTCTTGTTGCATATACCAGTTAAGGCCAATATTAGGCTGCTAAATATATGGCAGTTAACTTAGTACTTTGATATACAAAGCCAATAAAAAAGCTCAAATCATCACTTTTTTTTAACATTGTGTTTGACAGGCGGCACGGTGGCTTAGTGGTTAGCATGTTCGCCTCTCAGCGCTAGGGATTCCCGGTTCGAATCCTCATCTGGGTGGAGTTTCTATGTTCTCCCTGTGTCCGCGTGGGTTTCCTCCGGGTTCTCCGGTTTCCTCCCACGGTCCAAAAACATGGATCAAGTCAATTGAATTCTCAAAATTGTCCCATATATAGTGTGTCTGTGTGAGTGAGTGAGTGTGTGCCCAGCGATGGATTGGCGCCCTGTCCTGGGTCTATCTGCCCACCGCCCGAGACGTTCTCCCCTGGATGGGCATGGGGAACCCCACCGCGACCCTAATAGAGGATAAAGCGGGAGATAATGAATGAATGAAAAGGACATAATAAAATATCTAATTATTGAAAAGACTTCAGATTAATATCATCACATGATAAATAACAAAGTGTAATTATTAGTTAACAAATTTGAAGAAATGTATGCAAAATTGAATGCATTTCATTAATCAGTTGCTTAGAGAAACGATGGTGTTTGGTGTGCTTGTATCTCGGTCTTGTTGCATAAACCAGTTAAGGCCAATATTAAGCTGCTAAATATATGGCAGTTAACTTAGTACTTTGATATACAAAGCCAATAAAAAAGCTCAAATCATCACTTTTTTTAACATTGTGTTTGACAGGTGGCTTAGTGGTTAGCACGTTCGCCTCTCAGCGCTAGGGATTCCCGGTTCGAATCCCCATCTGGGTGGAGTTTCCAAAAACATGGATCAAGTCAATTGAGTTCTCCAAATTGCCCCATATAGAGTGTGTCTGTGTGAGTGGGTCTTCCCAGTGCCCGAGACGTTCTCCCCTGGATGGGCATGGGGAACCCCACCGCGACCCTAATAGAGGATAAAGCGGGAGATAATGAATGAATGAATGAATGAATGTGTTTGACAGTTGGTATGGTGTTTTTTGCTGATAAGCTATGTTTATGTTTCCCCAAACCTGGCATACTACATTATAGCTAAACATATCCAGCTTGGTTTTGACCCAAAATACATTAATTCTCCCTTTTGCTTACTTTATAGTGAACACCAGAAACAGTATAGTGGACAGAAATATGGGGCAGAGCTCAAATCAATTAAGCACTATGCTTTCCCAACTGCTTGCTAGTCAATGACATCTAAGGCAGGGTGTCAATTTCAGTTTGGAATACTGACCTAAGACAAGTGGTGAGGATCATAACAAGGTGGTCAAGAGGCATAGCCAGGGAAATAGATGACATAATATAACTTACCTGTGACTTGACTTTGTAAATTGTCTGTTTATATGAAGAGCATATAAGAGAAGATGAGTAAAGGTTTAGAGAGTGAAAATTTTGAATTAGTGTTGAAATAAACATTATATTTAGCTCTAATAAATCCTGTCTCCAGTCTCCATTGTGTACAGGCATGATACAGGCTTTCTTTTGGTACAAGTGGTAAGGTTATGTCTTTATTCATTTTTGCATAGCAATATAATAAGGACACAAATGATGATTTTCAAGCCAGACAGTGACAAGCCAGACAGAGTCAAAACCTGTGGCAACGAACTGTATCATATGATTAACATATAATAAAGTTATAAATATACCTATAACATTCTAAATGAATAATAACTTTTGAACAGCTGAAAATGTGTAATTTGATCTTAATTAAGGAGAAAATGATGAACATTGTTCAAAATTACAAGCTAAGTCACTGTTCCCAGGAAGAAAAAACTTTATAAATGAAAAGTGTAAAATAAAATAGCTTAAAAACAGTGACATTTTGTGATATTTCATGTAATTTGATGTAAGTGATTCACAGCACAGATTTATACAATTTGATAAAGGCTAATAAAGTAAAGTTTCTGACAGACAAATCAATCTTATTTATCATCATTGTATCAATGATATCTAAAGCTGATGGTGTCTTCAGAGTATCATAAACCCCTAGATGCAGTATTATCCACAGGCACATTCACATTTACATTACATTTACATTTAGTCATTTAGCAGGCGCTTTTATCCAAAGCGACTTACAAATGAGAACACCACAAGTCAGTAGTTCTGAAGAAAACCAGCTGCACTGTAGAATTATCAGACCTGGTTGTTATCTGATCCTGCACCCCCCCCTTTTTTCTACAACAGGTATTGGTTAAAAAGATGTGTCTTCAGTAGTTTCTTAAAAATGGCTAGTGACTGTCTTATGGAGAGAGTTGGGAAGATCGTTCCACCATTTTGCAGTGGTGAACGCCATGGAGTGAAAATTAGCTCCTCTGTGAGGTGGAATCACCAGGCGGCAATCATTACTAGAGCAAAGTGAACGAGTCGGAGTGTATTTTGAAAAGATGAGTGAAGGCACAAACCTATAGTTTAGCCAGTGACAAAGAAAAGTGTTTGCAGTGAACTCTGAAATAATTTAAACGATTACTTATA
This sequence comes from Corydoras sp. C115, assembly GCA_019802505.1. Lineage (NCBI taxonomy): Eukaryota > Metazoa > Chordata > Actinopteri > Siluriformes > Callichthyidae > Corydoras > Corydoras sp. C115. The sequence goes on from JAFMOC010000007.1 coordinate 9,602,230, forward strand.
ACTGATAAATGCTGTGCTACACTAGCATGTCCTAAGAGAATGACAGTCCTTAAGTCATTTCTTTAGAATCCTTAAGGCTGAACAAGATATGATGTCCCTAACTAAGAATTTTCTGCCAAAGTATAAAAAGAAGTATCATACCATATGAAATGAAATAAAATAATTTTCATGCGAAACAATACATTTATGATGCAAAAATTACATTAACTATATGTAATAGGCTATAGGCATAAAGGAGATACCATCATGATTTGGCCACCATCATCAGCAATGCTATTGGGAATTTGTGCAACTATAAATGCTATTGTGCAGCTATTATAGTGGCTATGAGAATAACCGTAAACAGCAACTCTGGGATTAAAATAAATGGCTTATATATCAAAATGTAACCCAATCTAGAAAAAAAAGTTACTCTACATTGTTTACATTGTTTATTTTTTTATATTTATCTATGTATGAAACGAATAATTGCTAAATGTTAAAAATGATATCTATCACCCACTAAAAATCGTTGCAGTGCTTCTACTTGTAAAATCATCCACACTGTTATATAACTTGACAAAAAATGTTGCTGACTTTTTTAGGATAAATAAACTTTTCTCATTTACTATCCAAATAAATAAACAAAGGTAAGAAAAAGTTCAGGTTTCCTCTGTACATTACCAATCCTGGATCCAGCAGAACAGACCATCACACTTCCTCCTCTGTTTTTAACAGTTGATGTCACATATTGTGGAACCATTCTCTTACTCATCATTTTTACTCTGCAGCATACAAAGGTCCTGCATAATAAACTGAAGATTTTGTTTTAAATTAAATACCTTATCCAGTCTACCATTTCAAGTTACTGGAGTTGAATGACTTGAATGGCAATAAATAACTGGAAGAATTGGGGAGTTCTAAAACTTTCGACTATATATTTTGTATAAATTTTGTATAGACAATATGTAGATAGACTGGACAAACTTATTAGGAAGGTCAGCTCTGTGCTGGGGGAACCCCTAGACCCAGTGCAGGTCGTGGTAGAGTAAGCTAAACAAGCTAGCAACTGTTATGGACAATCAATCCCACCCCATATATGTGAATCTAGTGGCACTGGACAGCACCTTCAATTACAGGCTGTGTCACCGCCCAACAAGTGTGTTAGGGAGTGTTGCTGCAGGTCCTTTATTCCTGCTGCAGTTAGACTGTACAATCGGCACTGCTCTCGGTAATCACTCCAAATAAAGCTAAAAATAAAATTGTGTAAAAAAAATTATCATTAATGGTGCAATAATTATTTCAATCATTTATGTGCAATACTTTTCTGCTGTGCAATCTGATATCAATCTGTTATCTCTAGCAATAACTACTAAATCATAATATGTGAATTTGTGTAATTTTGTTCCTCGATTCTATGTCATGACCATAACTGGAAATTTATCTTGTACATATAGATCCATCCATCCGGGGGGGTTCCCAATGCCCATCCAGGGGAGAACGTTTCGGGCGCTGGGCAGATACACCCAGGACAGGGCGGCAATCGATCGCTGGGCACACACTCACTCACACAGACACGCACACATACACACTCTATATGGGGCAATTTGGAGAACTCAATTGACTTGATCCATATCCATAAGGATTTACTCTCAGGTGGATTTATGTGTTACTTTTTGCTTATTGGAGTTTGTCAGATTGGGTGAGTACAATTTATACTTGTCATAAATGAACAAATGAAAAATGTATAACATATTATAGTCATCTACTTTTATATGCCTTAAATTGAGTCATACATATTGTTAAAATGTATATAAATAGGAAAGAAACAAAGAATCCCTAGCTTATTAAAAAAAAAAAAGAATAAAGAATAATCTTAGTGTAATCTCTGTCCAGTGATCATCAGGATGTTTGCATCATTGTATCTCGGGCAAATTGAAAATTGTTCAAGTATGCATCTGCTCATTTAAAAAAAATAAAAATACACACAAACACACACGCCTATATATATATATATATATATATATATATATATATATATATATATATATATATATATATATATATATATATATATATATAGGTGTGTGGTGTGTGGTGCAGGTGTGTGAGTGTGTATCAATGGCACTGCCTTAAGAGTTTGTAAAAATATATACACACACCTATATATATATATATATATATATATATATATATATATATATATATATATATATATATATATGTGTGTGTGTGTGTATACAAATATAAACAAATGTATCTTTACAAACTCTTTAGGCAGTGCCATGTTTTGATAGGAGAGTGGGGGAGCTCGAGACGTGGGCGTGGTTCATTCACAGCGCCGGCTGAGCTGCTGCAGCTGTATTCATTGCTGTTTTGCGCCGCTCTGATTGAGATGACCATTCAAAAAAGTGTTTGTTAAAATGTCAACTCAGTTGAATGTTCAGTGAAGCTTTAGGAATCCATATGATCGCAGCTGTGCTCGCCGGCTGATTACAGGTGCCTCGTCAGAGAAACACTCAGCAATCTCGAAGTGTTGTAGTGAGAACTGAACAAGATTATTAACCAACCGGTCGCAGTTTTCTCTCCACTTTATTCAGCAGTCTGTTTCAGCGAAGAAGAAACAATCAACAGGTAAAAGAAATCTCCTTTACCCTCCCACGATTGTTTAGCGACAAAAATGTAGCTAAAACATTGCCAGTGTTGTTATCGTTTTTGTAGAAGTTAAATTTGTTAATACAAAAAGAAAGACAATATGTGCGACATTGTAAAATTGGTTACAAATGTGACTTAATTATTTATAATAATTGTTGCGTATCTGTTGTTAGTTATATCAGTCTACAATAAAACGTTTGAATTGTAGGATTAAAAAAATCTTTTTTTTATTTTAAAACATGTGCTGTATATTGTTATGACGAAGCTATTTGGATAATAATGGCTTATAAATGCCTATCCCAAACAAAACTCCTTTCCATACTCATTTTTATTCATTCATTATCTCCCGCTTTATCCTCTATTAGGGTTGCGGGGGGGGGGGGGGGGTGTCAACGTTTCTGGGCGCTAGACCCAGGACAGGAAGCCAATCTATCGCTGGGCACACACTCACTCACACAGACACACTCTATATGGGGCAATTTGGAGAACTCAATTGACTTGATCCATGTTTTTGGACTGTGGGAGGAAACCGGAGAACCCGGAGGAAACCCACGCGGACACGGGGAGAACATGGAAACTCCACCCAGATGGGGATTCGAACTGGGAATCCCTAGAGCTGAGAGGCGAACGTGCTAACCACTAAGCCACCGTGCCGCCCTCCTTTTCATACTGTCAGTTTTAATTTGTGCACAACATCTTAACATCTGCACAACATGAAAACATTAGACTTTGAAGATTTTTGTATTCAGATTGTTTTTTTGCTTGTCAGCTCGGGCATAAACTTACAATTCCACCTATATGTAACCCTACCACAGCTTTTCCTAATTAAAAATTCTTTAATTACTGACCCTTAATAGACCAAACTACTTGATTACAGAGCCCGGTGGAAAAATGAGGAATCATAAGGATTTACTCTCAGGTGAATTTATGAGTTACTTTTTGCTTATTGGAGTTTGTCAGTTTGGGTGAGTACAATTTATACTTGTCATAAATGTACAAATGAAAAATGTATAACATATTACAGTCATCTACTTTTATATGCCTTAAATTGAGTCATACATATTGTTAAAATGTACATAAATAGGAAAGAAACAAAGAATCCCTAGCTTATTAAAAAAAAAAAAAAAAAAAAAAAAAGAATAAAGAATAATCTTAGTGTAATCTCTATCCAGTGATCATCAGGATGTTTGCATCTCGGGCAAATTGAAAATTGTTCAAGTATGCATCTGATGATTTTTTAAAAAATAAAAATGTTCCAGTTGAAAGATGAATGTGATAACACCGTGGTTATAATTAAATATGTTTTTTCATTATGCATAAAGGTCAAAAGCAGAGGTATCTGGTTCTGAAGCATTTAAAAACAACATAACACTTTTCACACGGATTCTTGATAGATTGTTGGATGGATATGATAACAGGCTGAGACCAGGTCTTGGAGGTGAGTTACATTATTGCTAAAAAAAATAATGTTTGTTATCTGACAACAACATTCAGTTATTAGACATTTTAAATGTGGTAATAACTAACTTAAGCTTCATAAAAAGTATATTTATTTACAACAGTGCAGGTTTACACATTTGTTTTTACTATTGAACAGTAACAGCTTTAGAAATATTAGCCTTGATTTTTTCTATTAAATTGTTTCACAAATGTAATGTTAAACAAGGGTAATTGTGTCATATCTTCAAAGATAAAGTTTTAAGTTTATACTGCCTGTTATTTTGGTGCAGCAATGCTTGTTTTATTGTCATGGTGTAAACACTGAAAGGAACCAGACCATCCATTTGGTAACTGGGAACCTTCTTGCTGTCAGGTCACAGTGCTACCTACTGTGCCACCACGCCACCCTTAGGGTAAAAATAAAGAATTTATAACACACTGTAAGGAACCTTGCAGAAGAGTCACTCTTGGTAGTGAAGCATTACTTTTGAGGTTAGCAATTATCAACATCCACAGTTTGAAACCTTTAAATGTCAAAATAAAGTTCACCTTTGTGAATTTGACCTGACTCATGAGAAAAATGGTGCCATAGAAGAAACTCCCACCCTATCAGAAAACATAACTTTTGTAATTAGTTTTTTAAAAGAAGCTCAAAATTTCTATACAAAAAACATTAAACCTTTAGTCTTGTCTTATCTTCTTATCTATTAGAATAGAATAAAAATATTTACAGGTAAATTTAGGTAGAAATATAAACAAGGTTAAATCCAAATTTGAATAAAAGAAAAGGAAAAGGATTATGATTGGGGTGAGTGAGGACATGCAGTTTGGGATGACAGAGAAAGATACTCAGGATAAGAAATGGAGAATAATCTGATCTGTTGTGGTGACACCTAATGGTAACAGCTGAAACAAGAAAAAGAATGATGTCCTGATGTATAACATTTTAACCACTTAGTAGATTTTTCACTATAGACCTTAATAATATGGTTTTTTTTTTTGCTTTTATTTTGTAGACCGGGTGACAGAGGTAAAAACCGACATTTATGTTACCAGCTTTGGACCAGTTTCAGATGCAGACATGGTAAAATATTTTTTGTTTGTAGTATGAAAAATGTAAGGTGTGATTATATACAAAAAATTTTCTCCTTGCTTTTTGTTTTCATGTTTAAACAAAGTCTACTTATTGTAATTCATTTTTCACAATATTTAAAATCTGATTCCTGCTGCTGTCGTACATTTCCTTTACCACACATGTCCTGTTCAAATATTTATGTGTATTATTCAGTTGCTTTTTTCTGTACACTGGTGCTTACTTACCCCAGAGAAGGTGGGTTGATCTCTAAGCTTTATGTCACCTTGCATTTTGTCAGGTGCTTTGGGATGTAGTTTGTACTGTTTTATATATAAATATATGTTACAGATACTGCACATTTCTCACAGTCACACAATGTCTCAGAATATCAAACAAATTTAAATTTAAATAGACAAAGATAAACTGAGTAAATACAAACAGCAGTATTTTAATTACAATTAAATTTATTAAGGTAATTAGGCTATCGCAAACAACCTGGCCCAATTTTAAAAAAAAAACAACCCTCCAACCAATGATTCCAATGTTTTTGCGTGACCTAGTCAAAGTCTGGTCTTAAACCAAAATAAGATGCTGTGGCTGTTCTTGCTCAAAAACCCTCCTGGGGCTGAAGTACAACAATTTTGCAAAGAAGAGTGGGCCAAAAATTTCCACAGAGTTGTGAAATGCTTATTGACAATTACCATAGATGTTATCACCCAGCGTGGCACAACCAGTTATTAGGTTTGGAAAGCAGCAACATTTTATACATGGAGCCAGGTTGGTTTGGATAATGTTTCCCTTAATAAATACATTGTCTTTGTTTGTTATTACAATTGTATATAAAATTATAATATATATTTAGATTAGGGGCAATTTAGAGCAGCCAATTTACCTTCAATCCATGTTTTTGGATTGTGTGAGGAAACCGGAGAACCTGGAAAAAAAACTTACATGAACAGGGAAAGAACATGAAAATTCCACTCAGTTCGGGATTCAAACCTTTTCAAACCTAAAACATTTACTTTCAAATAAGAAATTGGCTTTTTAAACTGACTGTCTAATGTATGTCAACCCTATTAAAATGTTTCTTTATGTTAATAATACTTTAAACCTGTACATTTACATTTACTTTGCACTAATTTCAGCCTGGATATTTGACATCCCACAGGTGTTGATCAATTCATGCTGCTTGCACCAAACTCACAACAGAACATAAAGACATTTATTTTTCAGCTATTCACTGATTTAATTTTGCCCTCATTTGCTCTGTTTTTTCTGTTTTTACTAAGAGAGCAATGACCCACAAGTTGGTTGGATGCTATTATAACCCATTTATGCTAAATACAGATGAAATTTTAGTTCTTTAGTTTATTTTTAGCTGCAATTATATTAACTATGCATCACACATTTGACAGAATACATTTTCACATCCTCCTCTGACCCATTACATTTAACTCGTGACCCCTTTGTAATATTTTCCTATTTTCATAATTGTCTTTCTCTAGTCACAATTTTTGGTATATTCCACAAGGTTTGACAGTTTTACCAATCATACCTCATCACTTATATTAATTTAAATTTATATTTTAATAGCATAACAGCTTGAGAAGAATTTAGAACTAATATTATGAGGATGAATATTATAAAATAACAAAGTCATGTCATAACAAACTTTTAAGGGTAAAATTGTTTGGAGGACCATTTTATCATAATGATACAGTGCATGTTAATACAACAATTTCTATAATGCATATTCTTTCTATTTTTAAAACATTTGGAATCAGTAAAATAGAATGTGTGTAAATGCTCTTGCACTAAATGTTAATATAATTCTCTTTCTAAATCTTCTGATGAATTTCAGATGATGAAAAACTTGGTTTAATATAGGTGTGCATTGTGTTCATTATTTTGGGTTGTGATGTGTTATTAGGAGTACACAGTTGATGTCTTTTTTCGTCAGCGTTGGACAGATGAAAGGCTAAAGTTTCATGGGCCAATGAACATTCTTCGACTTAACAACCTAATGGCTAGTAAAATCTGGACCCCTGACACCTTCTTTCACAATGGCAAGAAGTCTGTGGCCCACAACATGACCATGCCTAACAAATTGCTGCGGATCATGGAGAATGGAACACTTCTTTACACCATGAGGTATGCTGAAAGCCTTTAAATGTATCCTACTTTGTTCACTCTGACAATGTTCATCAAAGACAGAAATGTGTGTGTGGTCCAGGTTGACAGTGCAGGCAGAGTGCCCGATGCATTTAGAAGATTTCCCTATGGACTCTCATTCATGTCCACTTAAATTTGGCAGTTGTGAGTAGGAATCTTTTTACTACTTATAATCTAATAATTAAACATTATGTATTAAAATAATAATATTATAATATTATGTATTCATACAAATGCTTAATAATTACAGATAAACTTTGCTACTTTGCTACTAAATTTGTTTAGATGCATATACCTTAACAGAGGTGACCTATGTCTGGACAAGAAATGCCACCTCTTCAGTTGAAGTGGCCTTAGACGGATCAAGATTGAACCAATATGACTTAAGAGGACAATCTGTTGGCACCGAAACCATCAAATCTAGTACTGGTAATGATCTTGTTAAATGGCTGTAAAATGCATTTATCTACTCTATTTGGACAAAAAAATGTGCACACACAATAGTTTTTAGTTAATCCATTTTTTTGGTCGAATTACTGAGGGCATTTGCAATTGCAGTGGCAACCTTGTGCAGTTTCTCTTATGTGTATGTCTTTCTTTCCAAAACTAAATTAATTTCTGGCAGAAAATGGACTGACTGGAGAGTCGAATTGCATAATGCATTCTCGTTTGGTAAATGGCAAAGACTTTTTAAAGGTCAGGATTCTGTGGCGTCAAATTCATGTGTAAAAATGACTCCCCATACTCCTTGAATAATTTTTGTAGAGAGTCACATAAATCTTGACACCTTCATACTGGAATATTTACATTAAGACAGGGGTGCCCAATACATTGATCACAATCAACCAGTAAATTGCAAAGGTAGAATGGGTAGATAGCATGTCATTAAAAATAATTTTTACATGGGTAGACTTCAAATTTCAACTTATATCAACTAAAGTAGGAAGGGGTGTAAAATGTGTTGAACCAAAAACGAATTTTTTCTCAGCACATTAAAAAGTAAGTTAAGTGAATATGCGTTCATTTGTACTTTGCCATAATGGTTCATGCAGCTATACTAAGTGTGGAAATCATATTACATTACATTAAATTTAGATTAGAATACATTAGATTATATAAGTGGGTTAATAAAATGTATTCAGCATTTAACCAGAAGTGCTATATACAATTATTATTTACATAAAGTGCTGTGAATGATCAAGTAAATATTGATGTGTGTATATACATATATACATAAATATAAATGTTATATACATCAGTACGATACATACGTGATTACAATTATATTAGATATTAGATAGATAGATAGATAGATAGATATAGATGCATACAGTGATATATATAATAGAGGTTATTATAAGACATATATGCAAGTGTATGCAAGACATATACTGTAAGTGTACATATAAAAATATAAATATGAATATAGGTAATTACAGCAGTGCATAATATGTAAAATTATTATATACATATTATGCAAGTCTTATTTTGCACACAGTAAATATTGTCTCACTTTCCTGCATTCTTCCCTGTAGGTGAATATACAGTGATGACAGTTCATTTTCATCTAAAGAGAAAAATTGGATATTTTGTTATTCAGACATACTTGCCTTGTATTATGACTGTTATCTTATCTCAAGTGTCTTTTTGGCTCAATCGTGAATCAGTGCCTGCCCGAACAGTTTTTGGTAGGTGATTGTTTATAATACTATTGTTTTCTATTTTAATATAATGATGAATATGCTTTATTTAAAAATGTATCATTAAGATATTTTATTAGAAGGCTGAAATGCTGAAACTTAAATAGTTTTGTCCATGGTTAATGATTTAAGAAGATGTATACAAAAATATCAAATAAACTACAGATGTATATTCATATTCATTATTATCAAGATAATAATTAAATAAGTATTAAATGTTAATTATGTTACATACATCCATAATGTTTTTTTGCAACATTAAGTAGTCAGTATTAAACATATAGTGCATTTGTGAGTGTGTGTGTGTGCATGTGTGGGGGTGTGCATGTGAGTGTTTTGTTCTACTTAATTTCATTTGGTAATTAGTCGATAATACAGTGTATTTTAACCATCACTTAATTTTATGCATAACAGAAGTTAAGGGGAAATTAACTAGCTTACTGGTGCTTTTGTTTTACCGTTTAATGTTTCTAGAAGAAAGAAACAGCATCATAAATAATCTATTTGTTACAGAATACGTTAACTTGCATTATTACTTTTCAAATTCTACATTTATCCAAAAATTATTTTCAGACTGATTGTGAATAGGATGGAAAAATATTAAGTTGTGCAAGTTAAATATGCTTTGGTCTGCAAATTCAAAATAGCTGTAATGTAGCTGTAGTAGCTGACATTAATGTCCTCAGACAAAAAAAATGTCTATTAAAACATAGCAACAGTGGTTGCTAAGATTTCCTTATTTGGTTCATTTTTAAAAGGTCAATGTTGGCTGTATTATACCCATTTAAAAAGAAAATGGTTTAAAATCTAGATGTATTAAGGTGATTTGAATAATTGTTTACCAACATTAAAATGTTTTGCTAGCCATAATCTCAATAAATGTTCTTTCTCATTACGTTCCAAGACTGATGAGCAGTTGCAGCATATATTAAACAAATTTGTTCGTATAGCAAATCTTTAATTGATGTTTAATATTCCAATGATGAGAAATGCATGTATTTTAAAGGATAACATATTTGCTAAAGGAAGGTGCTATGTCACATAATCAAAAAAGATCAAAAATATTTTCTGTTGTTTCTCTGTCCAGGGGTGACTACTGTACTTACTATGACCACTCTAAGTATAAGTGCCCGTAACTCATTGCCTAAAGTAGCATACGCCACTGCTATGGACTGGTTTATTGCAGTGTGTTATGCCTTTGTCTTCTCTGCCCTTATTGAGTTCTCAACAGTCAACTACTTCACTAAACGTGGCTGGGCCTGGGATGGTAAGAGCCTTCTAAATGACAAGGTAACCATGACTACACAGTTAGAAGCTGAAATACACATCTGGCAGCCTTGGTACTGATAAATGAGATGCTGAGAAGTAATGATTCATTTCAAAGTAATATGAAAAAAATTTAATTAAAAAACTTACTTTAATGTATATCACAAAATATATTGTTTTCAGTACTGTTCTGTTTGAAACTGGTATCTTATGAAGATATGTAATTTTGCATAAATTTTATGGCATAGAAATCTCAGATTGTAATAGTTTTATGTTTTGTAATAAAACATGTTCATGCTGCATAGGTTTCTTAAGTCTGTGTAAAATCTTATGATGTCTGTTATTTGTCAGTATTCCAAATAGCACCTCATCATTTTACTAAATACACAGCTTTTTCTTCATAAACACGGATTGATTCTCTGTGGGGCATAGATCAAGGGCGTGTATTCCGACAACGGTCAATCTTACTGATTTATGGATCATTTTAATAATGACATAACGTTAAGAACACAAATTTTGCAAGTGTTTCTCAAAGGCCTTTTTAACCTCAAGACTTACAAAGTAAAATTAAGTAGTTATTTTTTTTCTTAACCTCTGCACATGTACTGATAAAACTTATTAAATCACTTATTAAAAAACATATTATAAAAATAATTTAATGGTTATTATTAAAAACAATAATGCCTCATATACAACAAAACTCTTCAGTTAATACATTTACCAAAATTTGTTGGTTTAAATTTTTACAGAGATAGTGTTATTTATTATTTGGTAGTCTTCAAGTTAAATTATATGCAAAGAAGAAAAATTAAGAAAATCAGTGGCATGTTTCTTTATTTAACAGATTTTTGCATATAGAATTATCATCATGTTGTAGTCAGCACCATGTTAGCTATGTCTAATTATAGTATTATATACTGTATATTGGCAGTAAACAGGATTTTTAATTGCAAAAAATAATGAAGTTTTCAAACAATCACCTGTCACATTCTGCTAAATAAGTATGCTCTTTTTTTCTATATGTTCTTTTGTGTGTATTTTTTTTCTCCTGTAAATTACTCAATTCTCTGAATTATTAGGTTTTTTAATGGTTGTTCTACTAAAATTACTACATGCAAGCTTTGATATTGTGCAGTTACATTATTCTTTTAATAATCAGTAAATTCAGTATTAATCTTGTTATGCAGGCAAAATGTAATGTACACAAAACTAAAAGTATCATGTTCTGAACATATATATTTACCACAGAATTTAATGTAGTTAGAGTGAAATAGAATGAAAACCTCGTTCATATTTGCCATTGAAAATAGCATTTAGATTCAGAATGCCAAATATGGGCCTAACAAGAACATGAAAAGACAAACTATTGGACTGATCTCACACACACACACACACACACACACACACACACACACACACACTATATATATATATATATATATATATATATATATATATATATATATATATATATATATATATATATATATATATATATACATATATATAAAATGGCATTTATATTGGAACATGTTTTAATTTATCAATGTAATATGTTTTATAATGCATTCTCCCCACAGAAAAAAGAAAGCTCCACAATGAAGAGAAACAATGCTTATGCAGTTGCTGTAGCAAATTATGCTCCTTACACTGGCAAAGACTTACATTTGCCAACCGTCTCCAAAAGTGCTTCAGCAGAGCCCACTAAAGTTCAGCCTGCAGCTAAAGAAAGCAAGAAAACCTTCAACAGTGTAAGCAAGATTGACCGTATGTCTCGTATCATTTTTCCTGTTCTTTTTGGCAGCTTCAACTTGGTCTACTGGGCCACTTATCTTAACAGAGAGCCTGTCATTAAAAACATGGTCAACTCTAATTAAGCCTTATATTAACATGAATAGCAGTTACACATCAGTTTCACATTTAACTCCCCCAACACACACATTAAATTTAACTATAGTATATAATTTTGTTTAGATTTTTTGACCCATAAATATAATATATTTTGTCACTGACGTTCTCTGTCAGGCAGGACAAAATTCCAAATCTAACAGCAGTACTCATCCCATTACACAATTATGAAACTGCTGTGATAAAGTCTTCAATGATATAAATAAAGCTTGTTGCCAGCTCTTTAATGCTCCCAATTTCTTAAAAATAAAGACATTACGCAGGCTGCTATGTACTGCTGAACATACAATTCAATCTTGATTTATTATCAACTTTAGGAACAATGTATCTTGTAACAAAATTTGTGTCTGTTTTCAAAAATTGTTCTTTATTTTACAGAATTATAAATTGGGTTTATGTAGTTCATTGTTGGCTTTGTTTTTGTATACAGTATGTACTAAAAATGTGCCATAAAAATTAATGCTTATTTCTTAAAACGGGTAGTTCTGGTCTTTATGTCTGATTGACTGAACTGTTTGTCTAGCAGTGACATTATTCACAATAAGGCACATAAAGGTTGTACATTATTATGCATACATCATGGGAAAGAGGTGTAACTCTTTTTTGTGATTTATTCATAATATTTATTCATAATAATGCATTCTCGCTCATGCCTTATTACTTTATTATACTATAAAAAACAATGCATCATGAGTGGGTTATTAATTATATTAGAGATAATATACATAGGTTATAAAGACTAAAAAGATTTTTAATTTAAAATATTTTTTAACTACAAATTTAATATTTTGGGAAAAAACTTCACAGTAGTTAACTGATATGTGTCACTGTGGAACTTAAGTTCAAAAGCTGTCAAGCTCGAGAAGAACTACATAAGGACTCCTAATAAAACTGAATTGGTGAATTGGAACAGCCACACCTATGTAAGGGAACACTATGCAGGAAGGATTTTTTTAAAACTTTCATGTATAAATTGCATATATCAAATCTAATATTTTTCATTTTTTTCATTCTTGTGGTGTTTTTCTGGTACACACATTGGTTGAGTCAACAAAGAACTACTTAAACCTTGATCATAAGTCTGGAGATTAAGTTGGTTTCTAGAAAACACCCCCAAAATTTGTGGTTACTTTTTTTTGGATTACTTTTAGATTGTTATGTAGCCAAATCATTGAGTTTTTAACAAAATGGCATTTATAAGTATGTGTCCAATATGTTCTTGTTCTTGGTTACTTAAATTTATTTAGGGTCAGATTTATCTTTGCTTTACGTCATTTAGATTTTCTAGAAACATTTATTTTCGATACCTATAGTTATTTTGGCATTGATTTTCCTTAATATATAAAATACAGATTTTCAGAAAGAACCAGCTGTTTTATAAAATTAATATTCTATTAATCAACACATCAGTTAATGTAAATGATATTATAATATTTGTATTATGTTCTCTCACGTGATTTCTCATATGATGTGTTTGAATTACAAATACTCACTGTGAACAAAAATATTCACTTTAAATTTGCACTGTAGCATTGCTGCCATTTGTGTCTACCACACACTGTCTTAATAGAATGAAAAATTATAAATGAATTAATTTTCAATTAATTACTTTTGTTTGAATGTTTATAATGATGGGACATTTATACGCCTGTAGAGCTGATGAGATATGTATCCTGTAATGTAAATGTAAAACCTTTTGAAACATATTTGAATTTGTTTATATGTGTATTGTCAGTAATTACAATTAGGTATTAAATAAAAATGTGGTTGTTACCACAATATAAAAAATTTCTTGACTGATATCCTTTCAACAGCTACAGATATTCTTAATGTTTTTTTCCAACTGTCTTGTTTATGTGACCTGTTTCTGCTTCTATGAGTCAGTCTGTTTTTGCTATTGTTGCAAGGACAAGGTCTCTTTGCAATGAAAGTGTGTGAGTGTAGTCCTGCTGTTTTTCTATACATGTTTTTTTTCTTTCAGCAAATGTCTCTGTCTAGCATCAGAATACAGTAAATTATGTTTTATTCTTAATCTATAAAGTTTTTTTCAATGTACCTTTACTTTGAACCTCCTATACACACAACACTATATTACTGTCATCCATAGAAGACCAAACACAACCAAAACTGGCATACTCAGCAGTGCAGCTGCAGTGGCAAAGCCTTGCACTGCTGAACTGAAACATCTACAGTCGATACTCAGCAAGAAGCTTGCTGAATGCAGCATCCTTGTAGAGTCATTTTCTTCCCCAGCTTAGATGTGCAATTTTAACCAAGCATCCTTGATGTATTCGCTCTTTTACAGTACTTTTTTTACCTTAGTACCTTTTAATATCCTGCTTGGTTGGCAGAAAACACTAAATGTGACAGCAAATCTTTAATGGCAATGTGCAACAGGGTCAATGCTTCTGCTTTTATTTTTCAACACATTCAAATGAGGTGCAAATCACAAAAAGACTAGGAAGATTGCACTTTCCTGGAAAAACTTCTTCAGAAAAAAAAAACATCTGTCATAACAGATGTGTCCTCATGTGCATACACATACGAACATGCACATGGAGTCAGAGCTGGCCAGAGGGAGACTGAAAAGCAAGCTATATTTGGCAGCCGCTATTAAGGTGAAGGGAAGGAGCTGAGGGAGCTGTGTATTGACCATAAAATGCCCCTGTCAGGTCATCCAAAATAAGAGGTCATTTTATTTTTTCTTATCTTAAATAAATACTTTTATATATATATATATATATATATATATATATATATATATATATATATATATATATATATAGTCTGGTTTTATATATATAGTCTGGTTTTATATATATAGGCAGCTTTTGACACAGTAAATCATCAGATTCTACTGTCCACTCTATTTTAACTAGACCTTTCTGGTACAACACTTGAATGGTTTTGATCCAATCTAACAGGAAGGACCTTCAAAGTATCATGGTAGTAATCACTGGAATAGTCATTCAGGCACATGGTTTCTCTTACCACTGCTATGCTAATGGCACTCAGCTTCCTTTGTATTTTGCCCCTGATGACACCACTATCTCAAATCGGATATGTGCCTGCCTCGCCAACATATCTGTTTGGATAAAGGCCTGTCATTTTAAACTAAATTTATCAAAAACAGAGATTCTTATAATCCTGAAATGACTAAATGTAAATGTAATGTAAATGTGTGTGTGTGTGTGTGTGTTTATATTAATGCAATGTAATATGATTACGATCTTAATATTAAGAAATATAAATGCAGAACAGCCACTTAGAATACCTTAAAATAATTATACTGTATATACATTCTACCTAACATTTGCTGACCTACTTAAAACTTATGACACAGTTGTATTAATGTGCTTTATTAAAATTTAAATACTCATATTTGTGGAAAACGTGAAAACCACAATTTTTTCTGTTCTGTAGAAAGTACTTTGGAGTACCTAGGATGTTTGCAGATGTTTGAAGAAACTAAAATAATTTAGCAGTTTATAGTATGTTTATGTATAAATCTAATTAAAGGAAATTCAAGAAAAAAATTTGTATCATCCTTAAAGCAATTCAAGTTTAAAAACAGCTCACAAAAACCTAAATATTAGCTCTGTACTGTAATACATGCATGATATAAGTACCAGTAAATGTGCTGGTACTAATAGCAAATAAAATCAATGGGAATAGTGGGGCAAAAGGCAAAAAAAAAGGGCAGAAAGCAATCTGGCCATTGAGATTCCTCAACAGATCAAACCTACAGGGAAGAAGGTGTTGTGTGCGTTGCTTGGCAACTGTGCGCATACACAGAGCTTTGATGCTTAATATGCCTGACATAACCTTACTATTTATCCTGTTTGTATGTTTACCCCCCTCTCTCTCGTGTGTGTGTGTGTTGCTTTTTTGTTATGAATACCTAAAGCTTTTTTAAATTTTTTATATGAATTACAATGTATGAGGTGGTAAATGTTGATCATATAATACATTACAAGAACACACCTTTTTTGTGCCCTCACTCTGTAATTTAGATTTATTACATTTTTATTACAAATTTAGATTTGTGTACATTTAAGTGGATTTCTTTTCCTGGGATCCTTCTAATAATTTTAGAAGTGTATTGCATACTGCCTCTGAATGTTAATGACTGACATCACCATGGTGATGTTTCATTTTTGCCGGTTATTTGTTTTATTAGAACTCACATGAATACAGATTAATACATTTTTATATTCATCTGAATGCATTTCACAAAATGAAAAAAATGTTTATTCTTTAACTTTCTCTTATAAAAATATTAAGAAATCATGTCCAATGTTTTTAATGACTAGTTTAAATGTATTTTGTAAATATAAAAATCATATGACATTCGCCAATTCCAGTATTAAGACAGGGGGTATGTGCTTCCTCCAAATCACCTTGCTTACATTTATTGACTGTGAGAAAAAAATGGAGCTTCCAGAGAAAGCGCAAACAAACATGGAGAGATCATGCCATCTCCACACGGAAGGAAGAAAATAATTCACTAGATTTTATATTGAGATATAATCTTGATGGGGGCGGCACGGTGGCTTAGTGGTTAGCACGTTCGCCTCTCAGCGCTAGGGATTCACGGTTCGAATCCCCATCTGGGTGGAGTTTCCATGTTCTCCCCGTGTCTGCGTGGGTTTCCTCCGGGTTCTCCGGTTTCCTCCCACAGTCCAAAAACATGGATCAAGCTAATTGAATTCTCAAAAATTGCCCCATATAGAGTGTGTATGTGTGAGTGAGTGTGTGCCCAGCGATAGATTGGCGCCCTGTCCTGGGTCTATCTGCCCAGTGCCCGAGACGTTCTCCCCTGGATGGGCATGGGGAACCCCACCGCGACCCTAGTAGAGGATAGAGCGGGAGATAATGAATGAATGAATGAATCTTGATGGGGCAATAGACAATGAACTGTATGTTCTGGTTAAAGAATTAATGCAGGAATGAGAACTGTCCATGGTGCTAGAAGGCATGCTCGTTAGCTCATAGCTGTCTTAAGACAGAGACATTGTTGTGTATGCTGAATTTATTAAAGCTATTTTAGGGCCTGCCATTTTGAATAGATCAGAGTTGGACTGATGGACAATCTGGACTGGGTTGTGTCATGAAATAAGGAGAAGGGGCCTAAAGGTTTCAATATTGGACTAGAAGTTTTCAGCACTTAACACTTTAAACACTTAATATTATGTATGTACAAACATTACAGCATATATTGGATTATATGATTATCCAAATATCTTTATGAAGCCCGAAAAGGAAATCGGAACCGCTAGCAATGTTTACGAGTCGATCGTGCACTCGACAAAGACGTGGTAATGAACACTATATCTTTTATATCGTAGTCATATAGGCTTCGAACTGTATTTCACTTGCAGCTATGCTTCCAGTAAATTGGTGCAAAGTTTACAATGCAGTCTTTTAAACCTTTGCACTATGACTGAGGTGGAAATGTTCAGTCAGCTGTATTCACAAAAGCAGTGACAGCGGCAAGCAGCTGAAAAAGTGCCGCAGCCAACAGTGGGATTCTGCTCTCTCTCTCTTTCGCTCTCTCTCTCTCATCCGTACTCAGAGAGAGAGAGGGAGAGAGAGAGAAACGTAACACAGCTTGTGTGTGTGTGAGAGAGAGAGAGAGAGAGAGAGAGAGGGAGAGAAACGTAACACAGCTTTTGTGTGTATGAGAGAGAGAGAGAGAGAGAGAGAGAGAGAGAGAAACGTAACACAGCTTGAGAGAGAGAGAGAGAGAGAGAGAGAGAGAGAGAGAGAGAAACGTAACACAGCTTTTGTGTGTGTGAGAGAGAGAGAGAGAGAGAGAGAGAAAGAAAGAAACGTAACACAGCTTGAGAGAGAGAGAGAGAGAGAGAGAGAGGAAGAGAGAGCGAGAGAGAAACGTAACAGAGCTAGTGTGAAAGCTGTGTTACGTTTCTCTCTCTCTCTCTCTCTCTCTCACACACACAAGCTGTGTTACGTTTCTCTCTCTCCCTCTCTCTCTTTCTCTCTCATTCACACATGTTCTCACACTAAGCCAGTGTACGCACAAACCCGTTCTCCATCACTTTTGTAGATGGCTGCATAAAGGCGTACTATATAATGAACATTTAAACGCAGTTAGATGCGATCTAGGTGAATGAATGAATGAATGAATGACTGTCTTTCGCCAGGTCTTACTAAAGGTCGCTCCGTATGTCGTATTGTTCAGCTTGAGCTCTATTCTTTGGCGTTATGGCTGTTCTGCTGCATTCGCGTCGGAGGAGAGACCCGCTGGTTTGGCTGTTTGGGCTGCTGGGACTCTGGTAAGTGAATCCCGCAAACAGCAGCTGTAGTGAACCTTAAGCGTTTGTTGCTGTCTAAACTTTCACTTTGAACATGGGTTTACAGAGCCGTACCCAGTGATGGCACTTTCAATTTTCCATGTAACCTATATGTATGTGTATGTATATGTAAATAAGTTCAACAACATGGATCGTAAACTGTGAGGAATTTCAAAACATTTTGCATTTTTGCAATAATCTGGTTCTTATAGCAAGCTCAGTGCCAGTTACAGAGCCACATCATTTTAGATAAAACCATATTTGTTTGTCATTTATGAAATATTATAGTATATTTCATTGCCTCTCAGATTTTTTGCGTTCACATAAAGATTATAGAACTAGAACACAATCCATGTATGATACTTTCATAACATGCACACTGCATATTTTGGGGAAAATGTCTATTTTTTCATGCACATAAATACATTTAACTAATATATAGTTCCACAATTATGGTCTTCTCCATATGGACATGTCTTGTTGGTATTGGTGTTGGTATTATTCTCAGCACTGCAGTGACTGTAACATGGTGGTGCTGTGTGGTAGTGTGTGCTGGTATGATTTGACCAGACAAAGCAGTGTTGCTAAATGAATGGGTATATAGTCCCACTGACATGCCAATATTCTGTTGAAAGGCTTGTCAGATAAGTGGAAGCTACAAAAGGGGCACCAACATCATTGAGAGCTTTTCCATATGTAATGTGTAGGTGTCTCAAAACATTGGTGGATACAGTGTATGTCTCAACACCCACTCACTGATCATTTTTTAAATAATTTTGAAAATTTGAATGCACAGGCTAATCTATGCACTACTCAATTGGTGACATTTCTTTATTTTTGATAGATCACATGCTGCTGAAACAATTAACATTCACATCATTTCCTTGAACCATAAATCTGCATTGAGCACAATGGTCCAGAAAAAGCTCCTGTAATCACATAATGTACATATTATCATCTTAGAATTATAACTTTTCCAGTTTGTTTTATCTTTTAAAATATACATATCAATCAGTAACCTATTTTTATCAAATAAGTAAAAGTTATTTTGAGATTTTTTTTATAATTAATTGATATTATATGATGTTACATTTTAAAGTTTCCAACCTTTCTGTTATTGGGTAAACTTTTTGCTGACATTTACAAGATTTTTGCACCATCAAGCTTTCTCAAAGTCAAACTGCCCTTCCCTGAGGTAAAGTATTTTAGGTCAGTAAGAATGGCCAGCAGACTTGCTATTCCCCACAGAAATCAAAGATGATGTGATCTACTCTAATGCCCTGATATTAATTACCACGGTTAGAAAAACATATCAATTTGACAGTTAAATTACAATTTCTCGCAAACCACAGCAAGTAGAAAAGCAACATTATAACCAAGTAGTTTTCAAACAGCTCAAACTGGAGTAAATTGTAATATAATTCAGCAATTAAAACATAATTTTGTGTACAGCCAAAATGGCACATAATTTATTATTTTCTTTCTTTTTTAAACACAATTGTGTTTTTGTGTATAACAGATTTTTTAAAAGCTGGTCCAGGTTTATCCTTTTAGGGTACATTAAAACACTGATCTATTTTAAAATTATATTCAGAACAATTTGTTTGACTACACCACCTAAATAAAAGCATAGCATAAATGCACACACCGTACTTGTGATTATTTTTTTCAGCTACACTTATCCATACCTTGCTATTAAGTCAAGTGTTTGCCATTCTTGTTCTGTTTGATTTGCCTTGTAAGATCATGTTCATGTTACAATCAATCAAATAATTGGGAGGTACAATAAATTTTATTTGAAACACATCACAAACTTTCAATAACACCTTTTTTGTATAATCCATGCAATTTTCATTATGATCCATATAATCATTTTAGTGATGCTTGGGCAATATTTTAAGTATACACCCTCATGCCAACAGAGCTTAACTAATTATATTGAGGGCGGATGGAAGCAGTAATTTAAACCTCTAACCTTCAACTGTCCCACAGAGTCCTGGCCAAAAAAACACCTTTTAATAAATCACTCCATTTATTATTTTCCCTGCTTTAAGCCTTGTTGCTTACTACACATCAGCCCTGTCTCAAACTTTTGTGGCTTAGTTTAGTTTACAGTAATAGATTATGTCTGAGATATGCTGGTACATCCTTACATCCTTACCTTGCACTTGCCCTAAATAAACCTCATTGCTAAATATCCCAAATAATATGTTTTTCTGAAGCATAAACTCATAAAATTACCATTCATGTCTGTTCATCTTTTAGTGTGGATTTATCTTTTCATTTATTCATTGTTTCCTTACCTAACATATTTCATAATATTTTTTCATATTATCAGCATAGCATTTGGGCCCAGTAAAGCAGAGGAGGAAGATTATGAGGATGTTCCCATAAATAAAACATGGGTTTTATCACCTAAGGTTTACGACAGCGACGTGACCCTCATCCTAAATAAATTACTGCAGGGCTATGACAACAAACTCCGTCCAGACATTGGAGGCAAGTTATCACATCTACTCTGGACATTACAAAACCTGCTAATCAAACAAAAGCTTTGTAAGATTGACTGTGAGCTTTTTAAATGGTTTATCAAAATTTAAGGCTATTTTTAATTCATTTGTCACTTTTCACATATATCTGGGTTTAATAGAAAATTAAGTAAAACTTGAATGTGCATCTGTAACACCAATTTCTACATAGTAACACAAAGTGCCAGGTAATATGTAGAAATGTTAATTGAAGCTTTATTGTTCCAGTGAGGCCAACAGTGATTGAGACAGCAGTGTATGTAAACAGCATTGGTCCAGTTGATCCAATCAACATGGTAAGTTGATAACCAAAATATGCAAATATTATTATCCTGTGTTTTTAAACATCACAGTATTTAACATAACATTATGGTACTGATTGATGAATGTTTGGTATTATGGGGTCTACAGGAGTACACAATAGACATCTTCTTTGCTCAGACGTGGTACGACAGCCGACTTAAGTTCAACAGCACTATGAAGCTTCTCATGCTGAATAGCAATATGGTGGGAAAGATTTGGATCCCTGATACGTTTTTCCGCAACTCCCGGAAATCTGATGCCCACTGGATTACTACACCTAACAGGCTTCTCCGACTTTGGAGTAATGGACGAGTGATGTATACTTTAAGGTGTGGCATTGCCAACTATTTTATTACACACCACGTATATTTTGGTCGATTTGTTTGTTGTTTGTTCAACCAGAGTCTGTGCATATGCATTCTTGTCCTGTAATGCTTGCTTTTGTTAAAATAAATGCCCCTGCTGTCATTCAGTTTAAGTCATTACCTCATTGAACCCACATTTAATCATGTTAGTAACATCATTAATTATTAATTTTTGAAACTATGGGGACAAACAGATGCTTAATTAGACACACACATACAAACTCCATTTCCAGAAAACTTGGGACACATTAAAAAAATACAACAAAACTAAAAAAACATAATTTGTTAATTGACTAGTTTGTTTATTGAACATGCAAAAAAGGTTATCATACCAAATTTAACTACTACCATTAAACTAAACTAATTTTAGAAATTGATATCTTTAACATATTCAATAAAGTTAGGACAGAAAAAGTCATAGTAACACTGATCTGAGGTTCTATAAGTAGCAGTGTAAAATCTGCAAACATCAAGACTGAATTACATATTAATGCAACATTTTCACCAATGGTTAAGTCTTTGACAGCAAGGATGGTTCATGGCTTACTACTTTGTGGAATTGTCAGTCAGACCATGTTGAGATGTTATAGCTGTTGGACTGTTGGAGAGTCTTTTGGAGAGTGTTGGAGAGTGTTTGTGCATAAACATCAGACCCAAATAAGCTGCAGAATGTTTGTGATCGTCGAGCCCTCAGGTGGTAGTGTTTGAGAAACTGTTAAGCTTCTATGATGGACACAGCCAGATGGGCTTGAAAGTTTTTTGAAAAATCATTGTCAGTTTACCACTGCATCAAAAATTGTATCCTGAAGCTGTATTATATATGAGACCATACATAAATGTTCCTTCTAATTTGTAATTACTTTCATTTTCACTGTCTCTATATCTGTTAGTAAAATGCCAGGTCTGATTTTGCACAAGTTATAATAATGTTCCTTCATAGACATAGAATCCATTTGCTTCAGTAATCAGTTCAGATTTATCACCAAAAAATGTATGGTGCATCATTAAAAAGAGAATCAGACAATACTGAAAACAAACTGTATATTTATATTAGAATATTTCAAATGAAAAAAATTATTAAAACATAAAATTGAAATAACAGTATGTGTGACCCAGTGGTAAACACTCCTGTGTCTGAACCTGTGTGAGTGTGTTGCAGATATCAATTTTTAAATTGGTTTATATTTAATAAATAATGTTAAAATTGACATTTTCCTGTAAAATAAAGGTTTAAAGGAATTAATAAAATATTTGTGTATTTTTTTTAGGAATGTGTTTCAACATTTTCTGAAATAGGGTTTGTACATGGAAGCATACCCAGCACAGTATAGTGCACTTTAAATAGACTCAAACAGTACTTTATTATTATTCTAAACTTATTTTGTTTTTGTCAGGTTGACTATTAATGCGGAATGCTACCTTAAGCTGCATAACTTTCCTATGGATGAACATTCGTGCCCGCTGGAGTTTTCAAGCTGTAGGTGTTAAACCGTTACCATCAGTATGTCATTAATCCTCAGAGCTGCTCTGAGTCCTGCTAGTCAAACAAACAGTACACCTTGCCTCTGTCAGCTGACCAATCCTCATTCCTTACCTGTTATGGCCAACCTGGCTATCAAACATCGTCAGTCCTGTCTCAAAAATCATTCTTTAACTTCACAACAAGAAAACCAGCATACCATTCTCTTCATGGGTATTCATCCCTCTCCAGTCACCTTTACATTACATTCCAGTTTGTGGCTTTGCTTCTATGCTTGTGAGTTTTTCCCAGTGCTTTACATGCAAAATTACACATTATGTATGGGTCTTTTAGAGAAAGTCAAGCCTTGTTTACTTTGTAACTTTTTTGCTTTAGTGCCATCATTTCATGTTTCTGTTTGTTTGCATGTAGTTAGCAATGTAGCCAAATCTGTGTTTGTAATTTGTGTGATACAAATTGTGTTTGTATGTACTTGTTTTTCTTTTGCAGATGGATATCCAAAAAATGAAATTCAATACAGATGGCAGCGTCGTGCTGTTGAGGTAGCAGACCAGCGATACTGGAGACTTTACCAGTTTGCCTTTGTTGGCCTACGTAACACTTCAGATGTGGCACACACTCAGTCTGGTGTGTGAAGTGTCTATATTATGGTATATTCAATAGTAAAAGCTGTTCAAACTGAAAATAATGAATATTTATTCTCAGGTGAATATGTGATTATGACAATCTTCTTTGACCTGAGTCGGAGAATGGGCTACTTCACCATCCAGACGTATATCCCCTGCAGCATGATTGTAGTGTTGTCCTGGGTTTCCTTTTGGATCAATAAAGATGCTGTTCCTGCCAGAACTTCCTTAGGTAGCCTTTAAATGAAATCTAAACACACTAAAAATGGATTATCAAAGTATTATTACATAACTTATTTTCAGAAATTTTTGACATCTGAATAAAAACTGAAATCTGTGATGTGATAGGTTACTAATACTTCATTTAATTAAGTTCATAGAAAAGATTTTTGCAGTTTTGATGGAATGGAATTTTACAATATATCTGTCCAAAATGCATGGATACATGTTTAATATTACACACCTTTTCAAATGGGACTAAGTAAAACCCTTAAATGTAATGATTAAAATGTTTGTCCTGTAAAATATCAACATTTTTTCATCCATCCATCGATTATCTTCCGCTTTATCCTGTACTAGGGTCGCGGGGCAGTTCTCCATGCCCATCCAGGGGAGAAAGTTTCGGGCGATGGGCAGATACACCCAGGACAGGGCACACACACACACACACAGACACACACAAACACACTCTATATGGGGTAATTTGGAGACTTCAATTCACCTTGATCCATGTTTTTGGACCCACAGGGTTTTTTTTTTAGTTTTAGAAAATATTCCAACATTTCTGAGAATAATGATTATATTTAAATATAATTTAGATTCTGTGAAAAATATTTCCAAATCCTGTTAATCTCTCTCTTTTTCTTTCTTTCTCTGCTTGTGTGTGTGTGTGTGTGTGTGTGTGTGTGTTTTTCTTACATCTGTATAATTGGTACAGGTATCACTACTGTACTTACTATGACAACTCTAAGCACTATTTCCAGGAAGTCATTACCAAAGGTGTCATATGTGACGGCCATGGATCTGTTTGTGTCTGTCTGCTTCATTTTTACCTTTGCTGCACTTATGGAATATGGAACACTGCACTACTTTACTAGTAATCGGCAGAACAAGAAGACCAAGACCAACAGTGCTCTGGTGAGCTTTGTACTGCAGCATTTATTCTCGAAAGAAAATATAACCTAAGAAAACACTGTTCAGCCAAAGTATTGCAGTTTTTCATAATTATTACATGTCATATTTTGATCAGTTTATTTATAAAAAGTGATTTTAGTGATAAATAGTGGCATGGAAAAGATGTTGTTCTGGCATTAAACAACCACACAGTCTTTCAGTTTAGGCCATTAACTAATTGAGACTCCATTTACTCTATGTTTGTTATATATTCATTTTGAATATCAAAATTAGACAGATAGATAATACATAAAAAATAAAGTTTGTTCCCAAAAAGCTGTAAGGCAAATGAAAGGATTTTCCTAGTGTTTCATTACTTCTTTTTGTATTTTATTATTATTATTTATTTTATTATTTTATTATTGTTATTTATTTAACACAAATCATAAAAACATTTTATTTAATGTCAGAATGAGAAATAAAATTGTAAAATTACAAATAATTTTTTTTTTTTTTATTGTAAAATATTTATTTGCTTCCCCACAAAATATATACAGCATATTCATGTTACTTAACATAAAAAAGCTGTAAGGCAAATGAAAGTAGGGAAGCACCAAAAATGTTTTTTGACTATCACTAAATAGTGAATAAGGATTTTCCTAGTGTTTCATTACTTCTTTTTGTGTTTTATTATTATTATTATTATTATTATTATTATTATTATTATTATTATTATTATTATTATTATTTTATTATTGTGTTATTTAACACAAATCATAAAAAAAACATTTTATTTCATGTCAGTATGACAAATACAATTGTAAAATTACAAATTTTCAAATATTTTTAATTGTAAAATATTTATTTGCTTCCCCACAATATATATGCAGAATATTCATGTTACTTAATATAAAAATTATTATGCTTGATGTATTTACACAGAGCCTCACCTCACGCTAGTTGCAATTTTAAAATGTATTAAAATTAGGTAATATGTTTGTTTGAACATGTTTTTATTTTAAAAATAAAAGCACAAAGACAGAGAGAGAGAGAGAGAGAGAGAGAGAGAGAGAGAGAGAGAGAGAGAGAGAGAGAGAGTGTGCACTCATGCTGAGAAAAACCTATTTGTCTGCCTCTTTGTAAAATTTGTTTAATATGACATTTTTTCCTTTACTCTTTCTGGAGTTAAATTTGACTAAAAGCAAGAAACTTGAACAAAAGCTGAGAAAATTCAACTCACTGTTTAAATCAACTGTTTAAAATAAAAGAGGCATTCACCAAAGCTTTAGTCTTTAAGGATGGGTTGTGGACCACCAGTTTGTGCTAAACTTTAAGAGCAAATTTTCAG
Organism: Corydoras sp. C115; assembly: GCA_019802505.1. Lineage (NCBI taxonomy): Eukaryota > Metazoa > Chordata > Actinopteri > Siluriformes > Callichthyidae > Corydoras > Corydoras sp. C115. Next base: position 9,628,502 of record JAFMOC010000007.1, read on the forward strand.
CTCAAAATAATGTTTCTTGATACATAATCAATAATAAATATAGGCTTTTTAATTTGTATATTAAAATATTTACATCATAAATCAACATCATAAAATTTTTTAAGAATTTAAATTTTTTTTTAAGAATATCACAGTGTGCAAAATCTATGAACAGAAACCGTAGCTGAATTTGCCTAAATATCTTTAAGTAGTATTGAAAACCACTATGATGTAAATGCCACTGATATAATTACTGTGAAAGCTACAGGAGTGCTTTAGAAAATCATTGCTACTTTGCACAAAAATGCAACCTAAAACTGAATTATATGAACAGGAAACAATATCCAAAGTATCATATATCAGCAAGTTTTTTGCGCAAGGATGTATGAGATGGCCGAAGAAGCTATTATCTGGTCCACATTTTAGCTTGTTTTTTGGACAAAAAGGGACAACTACTCCATAGGTATTGTAAATATAACTGAAGGTACCAATGATGTGAAAAATATTGTTGTTTTAGATATGATATGAATCAGATATGACTCATAAGCTTTATTATTTTCCTAAAGCTTTTTGTTGGACAAGAACAGTTACACCACATTGATAAATCTAGCAAAGCATTATAAAAGATGATTACAAAAGCCTAGGCACATAGATTCCCAAAAAAACTTTACACCCATAGTTATTATTAAATGTCAATAGGTGTTTGATGTCCAAATACTTTTGAGCCAGCCAACTTTGTAATCAATCAATGACTGATTTTTGAGCAATAACCAAATAATCATTTCTATTACATTTTGTATGTTTTAGAAACCATCTATGAAGACTATTAGACCAGGGACATCTTTGCTTCAAAACAGTATTGCTCCTTACCATGATGATGATGATTACGCTTACGAGTGTCTGGATGGTAAAGACTGCACAAGTTTTTTCTGCTGCTTCGATGACTGTCGCTCTGGGGCCTGGCGTGAGAACAGGATGCATGTGCATGTGTCCAAAATTGATTCATACTCCAGAATATTCTTTCCCACAGCATTTGGTCTCTTCAACCTTGTCTATTGGATTGGATATCTGTATCTATAAAGACATAATGTCAAAATCGTGGCTCTTCAAAAACAGTTACAAATCTAAATATACTTGAACAGCCATAGAAATGTTTTGTCCTTGTTGAAAGTGAGGGAACAAGGGCAGCAATTATAGGTACATTCATCCTTTCATATTTCACTGAATTCAGGGTAAAGAGTGTAGATATGAGAAAATTACATTCTTAAAATTATAATAATTTTATTTACAATATTAATATTACAAGCAAAAGACAAAACAACATTGCAGCTTCAGACACTTTTGCTATTCTAAATAACTATAAGAAACATTGACTGACTGACGATGCCTTTTTCATCAATTCTCAGAGCTTCAATATAATTGAAATGCAACAAATGATATAAGTGAAATAACTTTGAATTGGTGCAGCTATGGGACAAATGTGCTTTATATTTTGCACTAACACAGTATTTTTCTTAGTTATTCAGCATAGTTAGTAGCATTTAATGATAAGATAACTTCATGTAACATTTCATTGTCAGAATTTAAACAGCTGAAGAAATATATAATTTATTTTGTGCCATGTCAATTCAAAGAGAGGCTTATGAATATTTGAAAGATAAAATATTTTTGATGTCAGTATTTACCCCTAAGCCATTTTATTATAATTATTAAGGTAATCCAATATGATTAATAAATGATGGTACACATATTGATATTATATATTTTATGAGGTAAAACTTCCAATGTGCACTATGCTGGCATAAAATTATTGACTAAATTAAGGTGCTATGTAGAAATTTTCAGTCACACTGTTCCTACACACTGTTAGTGTAAAGGACCATAGTCAAGTTATATAGATAATAGTGATAGGAAGGGTTAACCTTATCAGAAATATGGACTGCTGTTTTTTTACTGTTTCACTAAAATCTGCAACTATGAAAAAGTCGAAAATGCCTTAACCTCAAAAAATGACAGACAATTTATTGTCTAACTATAATCCTACAAGATTTTTCATAACGAGTGATTTGCAGTAGTGTTTATTTCTACTTTTCATACGTTTTCATCAAAGTTAGATGACTGCCAACCTGAAGCTTTTTCTTGATTATTTGCTCTCTATCACCTTTGCACCCTCTTGCACAAAATAGACTCACATCTTCTACTCCGGGTGGCAGACTTCTTTCATTTTCATCCAATTGTTCAGATGTCAAATATATTAACAACAAACCATATAAATTTACTCAGCTTATGACAATGCCTCTGATGCCTTTAAGTAGTTTAGAGCATTAGCTACATAGTTTTGACTATTAGTTTTGTGTTAAGATGATGATAATATTTGAAGCATAATGATCTTATTTAATTGTGCCAATCCAAATGCCTTTGTTTAGATTGTCTCTTGATGCTATTGTCAAAACAGCTGTAACGCAGTCCCCTTCATTAACCTAGACATCCTTAGTAAACAATAGGTTGTAAATAAACTTTTTACAATATTTCATCAAATTAAATACACATCACATACATATAAAATTTTATGAGTTAAGAAAAATAGTTGTTTAGGAGATTTTCAACCAATAAACAACCAATAGACAACCAATAAACTGTGGAGGGACAATAAAAGCAATATATACCATAAGAGGGTTTGTACTGCTATGGTTATATATATATATATATATATATATATATATATATATATATATATATATATATATATATATATATATATATATATATATAACCATAGCAGTACAAACCCTCTTATGGTATATATTGCTTATATTATATATAAATTACATTATTATACAAATAATATTATATATATATATATATATATATATATATATATATATATATATATATATATATATATATATATATATATATATATATATATATATATTATTTGTGTATCCTGACTGAACATTAAGTGGTGGGCAATTCAAATATATAACTGATAGTATTAAGTTATGTAATTATGTAATAAACAATAATAGTACAAAGGTAATTCAGATGTTGTGATGTGCTTGATGTGTATCGTGTATGCAGTGCAGGTTACCAATCAGACAGAATATACATAAAACATACATTTCTTGATTTTTGCAGCCTAAAGGCATCACATATAAAACACACAGCAAAAATATATTATTTTATTTTCAGGTCTTGATAATTAAGAATTAAGAAAATTACATATGTATACATCAGTTTATACATCAATTAATTATTTATACTAGACTATTTCAGAGCGCTAAATTGCAATGGTAAACAGTACAACACAAACTTCTTAAGTGAAAGGTTTTTTTGAAGAACTCACAATGATTTTACATGAATGATTTTATTTGCAATACCAAAAGAGTACATTCAACAAAATATTTTTTACTATGGTTGTCGATACTTGTGAAGGAGACTGTATGTCTGTTAGCTAATTCATTGTATTTACATGAATAAGTGCCCTATACAAAGATATAGACCACATTTGAACATCTTTTAGTGTTACATCGCATCCTCTTCCTGTTGTACTATTTTTTAGAATTCTATATCTATAGATCTGTCTTGTGTCAAAAAACTAGCACTACTTTAACAAAATACCGAATACTCTGTTTAATAAGTTTGTTAACATTTACCTTACCCCATGCATAACCCAAGCTGAAATAGCAGTTATGTTTATAACATCTGTTTATAATTGTTTATATAAAACTACATGAGCAATGAATCATATAAAAATAGTATTGTTTGCTGTTTTTAATCAAATTTTCTGAAGAAAAAGTCAGTGACATGCATGGCATCATGTGATAGGTTATGTATGTCTGCTCGTACATTATCTCCTCATTTGGAAGAGCTAGGTGTTTCTTGTGTTATTATTCGTGTCCCACTTTTCCTCCATTTCTTTTCCAAATGTTAAGTCTGTTTTTGTGCTGCACGTTCTAGCTGTTTAATAAATTGTGAAGTGTGTACAAACTAAACACTGTGAAAAAAATTAAAATATGTGCCTAAAAACAAAAAATACACATTTTCTTTATCAAATAAAAATTTATATGCTGATTAAAATAATAATTATAACAATTAATAAAACAGCAAAAGACACCATTGCATTCTTTTAAGTATTTATCAGAGACGGTTGGTTTTGAAAAAGCCATTTATCACTTAATTAATTTAAATTTATTTATTTAATTCCATGCTTATAAGATGACTGCACACATTGAATTATTAAATTGCTTGATCACAGTATCATTATTTAGAAATTGAGGTGCATAAACATTATGCATGCCCAGTGTCTTAAAAAAATGTTTATTTAGGACATCTCTGCATAATTGTTATAAGGTAGGTTTATACATCTCCAAACAAAAAAACAAAGACTGATGTTGCAAAGTAATGGAAGGGGGAAAAAAAACTCTGGTAACATAGAGTAATTCGTGTTAAATAATAACTGTTACTGTGAGGGGGGACAACATATCTATACGTGTTTATAATGATAATAGATAAGTTCTTTAATAAGGAACAGAATGTGATTGGGTGAGCAACACAAATTGTCAAAATGTAAATTGTGGCTTTAACAGCATATATACAAAAGTATAATTAAATAGACCCTAAAAAGCAAATTAAAATCCAATAATTATTACCACACATGGAAGGACAAACTGACAAGTGCACTTTCAAATAAGCTTCAGAAAGCAGTGACTGTAATGTACTACGCATGCGTAGTAAGCCATATTAACACACATTTTAACAATGCTGAGTAGCATGGTAACTCACTCAGTGTCAGTGAAAAAGGAACAGAAAGAACCAAGGTCTCTTTGTTAAAAAAAATGAACAGAGCTCACATACTTCAGCAACAGTTACAGCACCTAAGAATTAGCTAAGAGAAGAGAAGGCTGAAAGGAAATAGAAACTTGCACTGCGAACACGAAGCTTTTAACACATACAAACACCTTTACTCAGACAGCTGATCTAATTTTAGTTCACCAGAACCTGCTCAAACACAAAAAACACACAAAACATAGGCCTAAGTTACTCATGGTTCTTATCTTTTAGAAACTGGCAGTAATGTACGCTTCATCTGAGTCTAGAGATTTGTCATTGGGCTGAACAGTAATGCCTGTGTCTAAAAACATCCTCTCTTTCCCATAAATCTCTACATTTCTCTGTGGTCCATCTACTACCATAATCTAATTCCTTAATTATTTATGATTAAGAATACCATTGTACTGTAAGTACCTGTGTAACTCTTTCTCTGTTTCTTTCTCATACATATATTAAAATTGTAATTAAAAAAATAGCTTTATTAGCATGACAAATTATAAAATATTTTTGTTTTTATTGCACAATAATGCCACCTCTGTATAATATTTGGATTGCATAATACTGCCATTATTGCACTTTGTATATCTGCACAATTCTGTTTGCACTTCTGGTCAATGCTAACAGCATATCATTGTCTTGTACTTGTACAAAACTATGACAATGAAGTAATCAACCATGCATGTGTTATAAGAGTGGACATGGTCACTTACTGGCCTTCTGTCCTTTATCAGAGTAAGATACTCATGATCATAGAACGCTAGCATGCTTAAATAACTCTGCTGACACTCTGAGTCCTATGTGCTGCTAGAGAGGAAATTGTGGATTTGAAATCATCCCAGAGAAGGAACCTCCGGCAACCGATACCAACAGAACAGCAAAAAAGATAAGACATAAATATTCACAAAGAAGCACTGGATTACACTTGTATGTTTTTAAGTAGACATCCCAGCAGGTGTACCTTGTTCAACCTGAATGGTGCGGCAGCCTTTAGGTAATGTAGTCTCCCATGAGGACGCCACATGCACTTCACATTTCACTGCCTCCCTCTAAGGACTAGTCTTCCCATTAGGAATATTCCCATCATAAGCAATAGATTTTATACAGATGTTCAATATAAAAGAGAACATCATATGTGCAAATGCTAGTTTTAGTTAAAACTGTCTTCCCGTTCCTTCTCTTTGGACGTTCCCATGTTCACCTCTTATATCCCCAAGCCACACGGCATGCCGATAGAACCTGCAGGAACCATTCCCATTGGTGGGAAAACCTGCCAACCTGCACTTAAATGGCACATAATGCCCCACAGCACGGCAACCCACACAAAACCAGAAAACCTATGTTGCAACGCCGCCCGCAACCTGAAACCCCAAAACACAGCTTGCACAGTGATAAGATTAGTGTTCCATCTAACCTTGTGGTTTGTAGGGGGTCGCATGTGTTGGAACAGAGATGAAGTAAAACCACAATGCCTAAAGTAATACCATTCTGGACTGTTCTACAATTAGTTAAAATTGGTAACAAGTAAGGTCATCAGTATATAAAAAGACAGAAGGAGCATTAACCGCATCATATGGAGTACGCAGGGCAGTGCGGCAGGCTAAATAGCACTACGCCAAGAAACTAGAGTCACAGTTCCAGCAGAGTGACTCTAGATCTTTATGGCAGGGACTGCGGACAGTGACTGATTATAAAGGCACACCCTCCAGTTTATTGAGACACTGGCGAGCAAGCTGAACAACTTTTATCCTCGCTTTGACGCTCCAACCAGCACGGCACACTGTGCAGCTGACAGCGCATGAGCAGAGCTTCGCAATGGACAGCCGCCACTCGTCATCTCGGAGAGTGACGTCAGAAAATTATTCAGAGGAGTGAATATCAGGAAAGCTGCAGGACCAGACGGGATTTGCTGGCGTGTCCTGAAAACCTGCGCATCCCAACTTGCTATGGTACTCCCTAAGATTTTTAATCTCTTTCTGATGCTCGGCGTCGTTCCATCGTGCTTTAAACATTCCGTCATTGTTCCAGTTTCGAAAAGAACTCAGCCAGCCTGCCTGAATGATTACCACCCTGTAGCCCTAACATCAGTTGTGATGAAGTGCTTTGAAAAGCTGATCAGAGGCTTCATCACTTCTTCACTACCAGACTCTTTAGACCCCCTACAGTTCACTTACCACACTCTCACACCTGATTCACTATGCTCTGCCTCACCTGGACACTGGGAGGAATAGTTATGTTAGAATGCTGTTCGTAGATTATAGCTCAGCATTCAACATTATTATCACTTCCACACTTAACACAAAGCTGGAGAATCTGGGACTTCATCCATCCCTGTGCCACTGGATCTTCAGTTTTCTGACAGACAGACGGCATTACACACCTCATTATACACCTATGACTGCGTGGCCACTTCCAGCTCCACATCCATCAAGTTTGCTGACGACACCATTGTAGTAGACCTGATCTCCAATAACGACGAGAGGGCCTACCAGGGGGGGGGGGGATTACATACCTGGAGACCTGGTGCCAGGATAATAATGTCCAACTATTTTGCTTACCTATTTGTTATTCCAAATTTTGACTTTTACTGTGGAGATGTAAAAGAATTTCACTTCTGGCTGTATCGTGTATAACTACGCATGTGACGAATAAACTTTTGATTTGACGCATGTGACAAATTTGATTTGATTTGATTTGATTAACCAAAAGCTTAGTCTTTTTAAGCAGGGATAAGGCTCAGTTCACCATTTTGGGCAGACTATGTGAGAGATTAATCAATCAGTTTAAAGTATGCCTGCTTCTGGAGAACATGAAAGTGCACGTACACCTGCTTCTGGAGAAGAATATAACAACAGGTAAAAAGGATAGCTGCTGTTTAAAAATGCAGTCTGCGGTAACAAACAGTCAGCATTTGTACAATGTCTTGTCTTAACTGAACAAAGGATGCAGTAATCTGACATGACTCTGGGAGTACCAGACCAGCAACTGAAAACAAGCATTCAGCCATATTTTCCCAAAGCTTGAGCTGCCACGTTGACTAGGTTTCACTGGAGACAGAGAATAAAGAGTGAATGGGTTCTTGGATGAAACAACACTACACTAGGATCAACATCAGAAATGTGCACCCAGGATGAGACAACATCAAGCTCTGAAAACCTATTAAATAAAGAAATGAATGACGAACTAATTAAGGATAAACAATGCACATGTGTTAATATTGAGAAGAAGGAGGACAAAAAACTGGTTACTCTGATTGGACAGAAGCATGTGTGACAATTAGGCAAAGATAAAGCCATATATTTGTTTTTATTTGAAGTACTTTGAAACTAAAGTCATCTAAGATGGAATAAATAAAAGTAGAAATGCACTTAATGTAATTAAAGCTTGATATGCAAAATACAATTCATTTATTATAATGCACAGTGGCATCTCACTCTCAGCGCTGTGGATCCAGGTTTCAAATCCCGATTTTCCAAGTTCTCCTCATGTCCGTGTGAGTTTTCTACATGTTCTCTGGATTTCTCCCACAGTTCAAAAACATGGATCCATGGCAACTTGGTATCTCTAAATTGCTCCTATCTAAATCCCCCCTATATAGTGTGTATGGCCATGTAAGTATGTGCTCATTCTTCCCTGGATGGGCATGATAAATGGCACTAGTAAAGGTGTAAGCAGAAAATAATGAGATGAGATAATGCACAGAGAAGACTGTGCTTAATCTTGTAAGATACAATGAAAAATTTATCATCAGGTACAAATAATGGGTTTTGTAAATAAGGTTACTGTCTGAGACAGGAAGTTAATTAACAACCTGCATTTTAAATTTGTTTAGTAGCTTGGCATCAAATACATAAAAGTTCTTAAATCTTTGGCTTTCAAAAGGTTTAATAAATGCTGTGCTTTAACATATAATCATTATCTTGGACCCTAATGAAAACTATTTCTCTGCCAGCCAATTTGTATGTTGTCAACACTATATGCAGTTTTTTTAATCAGAATATCTTCCTCATTAGAAATAAAACAATTATTTGATAAATAATAAAAAGCACCTTATCAAGGACACATGGATTTTTTAAAATTGTTTTGTTCTTATCTCTTGGAAACTGTTGTAAGTCAAGAAAAAAACTAATAAAGAAAAAGGGCAGTGGAATTAATGGCAGTAATGTACGCTTCATCTGAGTGTAGAGATTTGTCATTGGGCTGAACAGTAATGCCTGTGTCTAAAAACATCCTCTCTTTCCCATAAATCTCTACATTTCTCTGTGGTCCATCTACTACCATAATCTAATTCCTTAATTATTTATGATTAAGAAAACCATTGTAAGTACCTGTGTAACTCTTTCTCTGTTTCTTTCTCATACATACATTAAAATTGTAATTAAAAAATAGCTTTATTAGCATGACAAATTATAAAATATTTTTGTTTTAATTGCACAATCATGCCACCTCTGTATAATATTTGGATTGCATAATACTGCCATTATTGCACTTTGTATATCTGCACAATTCTGTTTGCACTTCTGGTCAATGCTAACAGCATATCACTGTCTTGTACTTGTACAGAACTGTGACAATGAAGTAATCAACCAAATATGTATGTGTGTGTGTCCAAGAGTGGACATGGTCACTTACTGGCCTTCTGTCCTTTATCTAGTGGCGATGTATCCTCTTAGGAGCTAAAGTTACAAGTTACTTCCATCAGTCAAAAGAGAAAAGGTGACGTAAGGAAGAATATAGTGAACTAGACAAGAGTATTAGTGAACTAGAGTATTTATGTCGATGGACCGGTATGGTTTTGGAGAAACAGAAAAAAGTGGTCAGATGCCTGGAGCAGGGTGATGAGGGACATCGTACAGAAAAGTGTCATGGTATATAATTTAGTAATAAATTCTACCATAATAATAATAATAATAATAATAATAATAATAATAATAACTTGATAAAACAGTAACATGAACATAAATTTTAACATTAACATGCAGATATTGTGCAACACAGTGGCTTAGTGGTTAGCACGTCCACCTCTCAACACAAAGGATCTAGGTTCGAATCCCAATCTGGATGGATTTTCCATATTCTCACTGTGTCGGCATGGGTTTTTCTGGGTTCTTCGGTTTCCTCCCACAGTCCAAAAACATGGTAAACAGAGTAAATTACCTGCTCTAAATTACTCTTACATAGTGTGTGTCTTTGTGAGTGAATGGGGACCACCGGCAACCCTAGAATAGGATTAAGAGGAAGATAATGAGATGAGATACAGATATGTGTTCTGACTGTTTTTTCCTGCCTTGAAGCAGCTTAATTAATGCACATTGTGGCCAAATATGAATTTGGCTGAAAGAAGCCGACTGAAGCAGGTGTATATACTAAACAAAAAATATTAAACTGTATGTGCCATTTTATTTGAAAACAATTAATGTGAATGTTTAAAAGCTTTATATTATTATATTATTCATTCATTCATTATCTCCCGCTTTATCCTCTACTAGGGTCGCGGTGGGGTTCCCTTGCCCAGGAGAACGTCTCGGGCGCTGGGCAGATAGACCCAGGACAGGGCGCCAATACATCGCTGGGCACACATTCACTCACACAGACACACTCTATATGGGACAATTTTGAGAATTCAATTGACTTGATCCATGTTTTTGGACTGTGGGAGGAAACCGGAGAACCCGGAGGAAACCCACGCAGACACGGGGAGAACATGGAAACTCAACCCAGATGGGGATTCGAACCGGGAATCCCTAGCGCTGAGAGGCAAATGTGCTAACCACTAAGCCACCGTGCCGCCATATAATAATAATAATAATAATAATAATAATAATAATAATAATAATAATAATTATTATTATTATTATTATTATTATTATTATTATTATTGAAAAAACAACTTTGGGGTGCCAAGCAAGTTATTTTCTTTTCCTAATGTGTAGGCTGTATTATATTATTCTAGCTGCCTCAGCAACAGCCAGCCCCACTTGCTGTTCAAGGTTCGTACATTAAATGATCATTTCTTTCCTTCACAGGTTCAGTGGAACTTGAAAGTGAAACCTTGAATGGTCTATAATTTTGAATAAAATAAAGTGAAAGTTGGTGCCTGTTTTTTATTGAACTTCACAACACTTTTTTGTGGAAGCATATTATGGCAAATAATATTTCTGAGGACCTCGAAAGAAAAGTTGTTTATCTAGTTAATACTGTTGTTTGTTTATTTTGTAATGCTATTTTTCCGAAACTATTTAGTTGGTGCTGTTATAATGTATTAATCATGTGGTGCATCCCTTCTGTGTTAACCTATTTGCACTGCTGTGTATTTATCCTTCAAAGTGTCTTTTCTGTGTATATCTCATTAGTGCTGTTATCATGTATTCTGTAGTGCTTTTCTCCTTTGTTTATTTTATGTGTGCTGTTATCATGTATTTCTTTTGTAGTGCTTTTCTGTTTTTCCTCATTATTGCTGTTAATAAATATTTATTTTACTTCTCTTTGTATACCTCATATAATCCACAAGTTACAGGCTTCTTTCAGTTCTTCAAATTTACAAAATCAGTTCTGGGCTGAGTGTTTTCTTTTAAGACTCCTCAACATTGGAATAGCCGTTCTGTCCTTTGGGATTCGGAAACATTCTCAGTATTTAAAAAGAGATGAACAACACATTTATTTACTCAAGAATTTGATTAATCCCCATACACAAAAACATAGATCTCAAGTAGATCTCTTTGTTGGTTTGGTATTCTGGGACAGTCAGTGCTCTCAATTCAAAGCAATAGGTTTCAAACCGTGTTTATATTCTTGGGTGTACACTAAAACAGACACAGTGGAACTAAACATACATTTACAATATTACTCTTTACATTACATTTAAGTTCCTTCATTTAACTGGGATTCTACATACTACTTTTAAACCAAATCAATTATTTTTACATTGTTGTATTAGCATAACATAATTTCTCTGGGGGAGAAAGCAGAGCCCTCTTGATGGACGTGATGAGTGTGCACCCTTTTAATCCTGGAAACATCATAAGCTGTGGGGAGAGAGAGACAGACCACAAGCTGGTGGACATGGCATGTGTGCGTGAGAATGATGCTGTAAAAGCCCAGTGTTTGTAAATGTTCGCGTGTCATGTTGGCTATAAAGTCTCTTCGTTGGGGTGCAATTCTGTCTCCGGTCGTCATTCCGTAAATATACTAACGCCCGAAACGTTCTCCCCTGGATATGCATGGGGAACCCTCCGCGACCCTAGTAGAGGATAAAGCGGAAAATAATGGATGGATGGATGGATGGATGGATGGATACTTGTGTGGATCTGTGCTAAAGTAATTTCATTTTGTGATTTCTCTTGTAACTCTGCCAGAACTTAAGTATTACATTCACATAAGTGAATGATTTACTGTGACAAACAGAAGTCTGTTTCATGACCTAATGTTGCAATAGGGATCTCAAAATTAAACAAGGTTTGAATTGCATAACTGGCAGAGAGATTTACTGCCATAAAAAAGTCAATATTATACATGCAAACCATACAATTACCTTATAGTCAGGAATTGTATGCATACATTTTTTCTGTATTAAAAATTTAATGATAAATACTATTTAATTGTAAATCAGGTGTCTATCTAGTGACCAAAGCATACAAAACAATTTGAAAGGAACCAGTTGGAAAATATCATAATGTGGTTGTTTTGTTTGCCTATATTAATCACATGCAATGATCAGAAACAACATTTAATCTTGACTATGGATTTTAATATTGTAGATAATAGTGTACATAATATGATGCAAAACTATTTACCTGACAATGCCTGTGTAAAAATGCTATAATGTTACTAACTAATAACTTTTTAATAATGTGAGCTGAATTAATCTTTGTGTGGAACATGTAATCAGGGAACGAAAAATGTCCAGAGAGTAAAACAACATTAAATCCACTGTCAAAATGTGAGCATTAAAATCTTTGTTGTGAATATTTTCATCAGACCAAATTGCAATTATGCAATAAACCAGTGATTAAAAACATTTAGACCCTCAACTGATATTATTTTATTGGCTCATAAGTGGGTGGCACATTGGAACAGTAAATGTGATCATCTGAGGAGGTTCTAGGCTAAATTCACATTCAGAGTGTTTTTCTGCCTTGGTCCAAAGATATGTAAGTCAAGAAAACTAGAGATAATAACCTGTCTCAAGACATTCTCAAGTCTTTCTATTTTTGAAAGTGCAAAAAATGGCAAAAATGGCAAAAGTGATATTTTGTCAGACTTGCAATTAAGTATTAATCTGTTCATTGTATGTTTCTATATTTTCACCCTATGTACACAAAGGTTGCATCCCTTGTAATCCTAATAACTGTAAGTGGCTAATAATGAATACAATGAGTTATTTTTTAATATAAGATTTAACTTTGAAGGTTTTTATGTTCTTTTTGCCAACAGTTTTGAGATATTCTTAAATAATTCCAATTTATGGAAGCTCTTTGTTCAAAGTGAGCTGCATAAAAAGCAACTAAACATCTGTACAAATCCATGGATTTACTGAAAATAATTGAAATTGATAAATAGAAGTTGAAAGATGAATAATAAAGATAATAAAGATCATCACTGTCATGTTAATAAGATGGGAAGAGAGACTGAGACAGCAAAAAGAATAAAGAAAGTAAAGTATTGCTTATCACTTCTAAAGTGAATATATAATTCATCTTTTAGATCTGCCAAAAGAAAATAAATGTGGAATTTCTGATGAGAGTGGATAGAAAATTAAATAAAATGGTAAGTAAAGGTAAGGCAAATAAAAATAAAAGGTAATGAGTTGGTTTTACTCCTTTCCTTTTTGTTTCACTTTTTGGGTTATGTACTGTACTGTATTTCCGGACTCAGTTCCTCATTCTGTTTTGATACTTTTGTTAATTAATGGTGTTCGTTTTCGTTGCCGCGTCAGGTCATGTGTTTCTTTTTTCACTATTTTAGTTTTTGTGTTTTTTGTTCTTCGTTAGTCGAGCACACCTTAATGTCATGCGTTGTCCGGAGCCTTGGTTTTGTTCATTATCTCTGTGACAATTGTTATGCTACTGTATTTAGTTTGAATAAGGAAATTACACATGAACAAAATGTTTTTTTTTTTTTGCAAATATACATTCAAAAGTGTCACTTGAGTGAGCTAGATGGAACAATTTATTATGCAGATTATATTTAATGATGTTTCCTTCATAAAAAAATAGTACACAAACAAATTAACAGTTATTTAAAATTTTATTTGTGATCTTGTGCAATGTAGGGTAGACAAATTAATGTAAAGCAAGGTACTGAAATGCTACGGGTTGCGAATATGTAAGATTGGCAGATAAGATGATTAGACTAGAATTTTGTTTGACTGATTTGCATAATGAGGGCTCATTTGAAAATAAATTAATGAGCAAGTCTTTCCTGTGTGACTCATGTCCTAAAAACAATATTGGATACTGAAATACTCTTCCTCTTTGTCATTCACTCTCTCTCCCCTCCCTCTCTCATTCTCACACACACACACACACACACACACACACACACACACGTCTGTCTATTTATATACCTTTTCACATTTCGACATTTACATTTAGTCATTTTACAATTACTCAAGAATCAATCAAGGTCAGCACGTTAACTAGTAGCCAGTTTCATTTGAATGTTTCAGCATTATAAACAGAGTTAGTAATATCATTCCACATTTAAGCAGTTATAAATAAAGTGAGTATTGCCACTGCTGTGATGGAGAAGCGCCTTTGGAAATTTGAAGGAGGGCCTTGTATTGAATGCATGAAGTTACAATAAGCATATGGAGAGAGATGAGTAACATGGGCTGTCTTGGGTTGAAAACAAGACAAAAAGACTGATCATCTTGATGTACAAAATCTAGCTTAAAATGACGGACCTTTCATCACACACATATGCAGATGATGCAGGCACATATTCATGCCGAGATTGTGGCAAAGGATTGGAAGCAAATGACATGATAACTAGATAACTAATCCCAGTTTGGAAATGTACAATGAAAAGAGAAGGGGATCAGGCACTGATCTCTGGGGCACATTAGTGTTAGCTTAATAGAAATCGGAAACTTTTTCTGTTCTCTTAATCAAAATCTATCAACAATTATTTCTGTACCCACATTTTGCCAAATAAGGTCAAACACAAATTAATAATAATAAAGCTTCTAATGATCCTAAAAAATACATCAGGAAATAAGCAACAAGAATTAAAAATGCCTTCCTTTAATGGCATGGCACCTAAAAGCAGTGTGAAAGCCTGGTGGAAAGCATGTTAGTATTGTTGTTTCTAAATGAACATGAACTTGTTTTGTTTGCATTATTTGGGGCATGTTGTCGGAGACATGGAGGAGTGGCTTTTGAGCAAAGCGTCTGAATACTTATGACCATATGATATTCAGTCTTTCTTTTTTAAGAAATTTACTAAAATTTCAAAAACATTTCTGCTTTTTTCCATCAATATGGGGTGCTGGCTGTACGTTAATGAGAAATAAAATAAACTGATTTTAGCAAATGGCTGCAATGAAACAAAGAGTGATTTTTTTAAATGGGTCTGAATACTTTCCATACCCACTATATGCAATTTTAGAAGGTTCATAAACCATTTTATTATAGTCTAGGGTGTAAAATACTTCAATATATGCAGAGACATTGATTTGTGTGTGTGAGTGCATGTCTTTTGTATTAGATATTCATCTTCCAAAAAAACGCTTGTTTTTTGACCATGGCTCTGTTTTAAGGTGTCTATGTGCTGCACAATTTCCAGATGAGTCATGCAGAGCTGTTATGCTGAACATTACATTCTCACATCCTTTTGAATCTGCACATTCAAACCAATATACCCCTTAAATAGAGTGGTGTGGATGCACAGCATGTAGGTTTTTTATGTGTGTGTGTTTTCTTTTGTTTTCTTTTTTTTTTTTTTTTACAAAAAAAATACTTTTTTACTACTTATTTTCTTTCTTTGTTTTTTTTGTTTAGTTATATTTAGTTACACAAAACAGAAACATTATTCATTACAATCCAAGGTGGTATTGTAAATTGCAGTTTTTGCTTTTATTGTTTTTTCTTGTAGCATTTACCTGGATGAAATTAACACATATGTATTTAATTATACATTCTGAATAAATTTAGCAACATTCTGTAGCTGTCACAGGTGCCTGTCCCTCGTTTGGTCCTTAATTGTTTCAGTTGGGTGATTGGTTTGTTTTGTGCACGTGTTTAGTTGATTTGTTATTTATTCTTATTTTTCCTGTAAGTCGGCGCACGTCTTTGTTTTGTGGTTTTCATACCCGATGTTATTGTATTCGTTTTGTTCCCCCCTTTTCGTTGGTGTCCCGTCACCAATTTTTATTAAATTCTACTTTTGGATTTTATCCCGGTGTCTCTCTCTCCTTCCGCGTTCAACCACGTTGCGGCGCTGCGCATTGTCTCCGCGTGGGTCGCACTCGTGGGAGTGTTTTCCGTGGACCGGCGCACGCTTTATTTCCCCGCGTGGTCGGTACCCGGGAGCGCTCACTAGGCGCGAGCGGTGTTACGCAGCAACTCCGCGTAGCCGCCCCCCTCCGGGGAAAGACGGACATCGGTAACAGAAAGACGTGCCAAACTATCTGGAGAGTTCCGGACACCAGGGGTCACCCACCGCTGAGCCGGAGGACCAGAGGCTGTGCCGCTGAAGCCGATTACCAGGGTTCGCCGATTACAGAGTCTGGGCGCCAAGGACCGCTCCATCGCCTTTTCCGAGCACCATGGTCCACCAGCCGCAGACTCCGGACACCAGGGGCGCTATACCCGCCTCACAAGCAAGAGGGCGCCGATCCGGGCCCCCGCAGCAAGATGATGTACTCCACGCTGTCAGCAGGGGGCAGCCAGCAGGCTTCATCGCCAGAGGGACCGTTACTCCCCCCCCGTTTTTGTTTTTTGAGAACTGTTTATTGTTATTATTATTTTTTTTTTTTTTTTTTTGGGTCGCTTCCCTTTTAGCGTGACCCTTGGGGTGGGGGTATGTCACAGGTGTCTGTGGCACCTGTCCCTCGTTTGGTCCTTAATTGTTTCAGTTGGGTGATTGGTTTGTTTTGTGCACGTGTTTAGTTGATTTGTTATTTATTCTTAGTTTTCCTGTAAGTCGGCGCACGTCTTTGTTTTGTGGTTTTCATACCCGATGTTATTGTGTTCGTTTTGTTCCCCCCTTTTCGTTGGTGTCCTGTCACCAATTTTTATTAAATTCTACTTTTGGACTTTATCCCGGTGTCTCTCTCTCCTTCCGCAAACATGCTAACCACTAAGCTACAGTGCTGCTCAATGAGAAATTCATTCATTCATTATCTTCCGCTTTATCCTATATTAGGGTCGCGGGGGGTTCCCCATGCCCATCCAGGGGAGAACGTTTCAGGTGCTGGGTAGATACACCCAGGATAGGGCGCAAATCTATCGCTGGGCATCAATGAGAAATGCTTCATGGATTTGTGTGATCCAATTTAAGTATATGTGCTGCCGTAGCAAGCACTCTTTCAGAAAATGTGTATACATATTGACAGATTATGTGACACTTAAATTGCAAACTAATTCTGACTTCTGAAGGTAATTTGCCAGAATGTTTTTTCCATTGTTATTTCATGTTTAGAAAGAGTTTTCTTGTGTTTTATTTGTAAACGTTGGTAAGAACAGACAATATTTAAAGCAAGATTTATCACTTTCTTTCTTACACTTTGTTTCTTTCACCAGAGTCAGATCACAAGGAAAAACTGTAATTAAAACTCACATACATCACACAGCACTACCCCCAGTGCTTCTATTCAACCTTCTTTTCATGCCAAGTTGAACAGTTCCTTAAAGGAATTTATAGCATTGCAGTACCTTATTAAATATCGTTCATATATACAACAGGCATGTATGGCATTACCTCTAGAAATTAAAATACAATAGAACACGTAAAAATATCAACAGCACTCGAAAGGAGTAACCGAAATATCAAAAGCCTTATTCATACAAACAAAATAAATATATATCTGCGTGCAAACAACTACAGCAGATGTGACTATACCTGGACATGCACCTTTTCAAACCAAATGCTACAACTTGGAATGCATGCCACTCTTAATTATGTACATACATTAGAAAACATAGACCCTTACAAAAAAGAAATAAAAATAAACTTGCAAATTATAAACATGTTCAGCACCAACCATAATAGGTTTGTGATGAAACCCATCCCTCTTAATTGCTACATCTGAGACCATTTTATAATGGAAGTCTAATCAGCCTTCTGCATTATGTGTCAGTGTTTTACCTTATGGTTGCTTTCATCAGCTTTACATGTAAGCGCATATTCAAAAAGGTTTTCTCTTGTGGTATGTGCCTTTCTTTGCTTCTGCTTTTCGCTCATGTTTTTTCTCTCTCATTGGGTACAAAGATCTGTCAATTAACGTTGACCCTGTTAGCTTATTAGAGAGATTCAGTCAAACACCTGCAGCCACATTAGCCTAGAGGCTCATAAAAGGGTGGGACCTAATATTAATCAGCTGCACCTGAGTTCTGCATGGCAGCCATTTTTGGAGTTCCTATTTGTCAGTTGTTAATTATTTAGCAGGTAAGCGGTGCATGCACATGCATGTACTGTACTGTACTGTATTAGACACTCTAAGTAAGTCAAATTTTTATAAAAAAAGATTGTATTAAATAAAATATCAGCAGGCTTATGTCATGGTCATATGGCATTAAGGTGGTGATCTGTGTTCTGCAGAACTAGATGCAGAGCAACCTAGTGGTTGCCTTGGCAACGAAAAGAACAAGTGGGATATGATGATGCACTGTTAAACCTCCTGAAGAGAAGAAAATGGGTAAAGGAGCACAGGCGTGCAAAAGTACTCTCTCTGTTTTTTTTTTCTCTCTTTCTCCCTCTCTCTCTCTCTCTCTCTCATACACACACACACAATTTAATGCCAACATGTTAGTGCCATTACAAATGTAAGATATTACAAACAATTGAATTGCCTTTACTACCAAACAATTTTCAAAATAATTTCACTTTCATTTAAACACTATAATATGCAGAAAACGATGGATGAACTGAGTCAGAGACATGTCTAAGGATAGAAATGGAGGCCCATTTGTAGAAGGCTATTCGAAATCTATCATTCTGAATAAGTAATGAAGGCATGATGAAAAAGAAGAAATGCTGTTAAAGATTTTAGTAGAAAAACCACTGGACTCTGACCGAGAAAAAGACGGATTTGCATTCAAAATTTATATTTTAATTAACCTTACATTCACCTCATGTAGTCAGTGTATTTTGAAGAACAATGACGATGTATTTTTACTTCACAGAATCTACCATGGTCACATAAGACATTTGCCTTTGATGAATAAGGAAATATATATATTTTTTGATAATAGAAAAGATTTATTTGTACATTCGATATTTATTAAAGAATGATGTATTTTCTTTTAGTTTGGTTCTTGTAAGAAGCTGTTGTTTTTTGTTTGTAGCCAGCAAGCTAAAATATGACATAAATTATTATTTAGTGTGTTATATATAAATACTTTTTTTAAATTTTTTTATTTATTTATTTTTTTACAAATGTTTGATTTGTTATTCATTAATTGTATTATAGCTAATGCTTTTAAAATTCATGATTAATTTGCATTTGTTATTTCAGGACTACTTATTGGAGTATGGTATTACCAATGAATGATTTTTATCCACTGGAGTTAGCTACTAAATCTTGTATTTTTCTGAATTAAATTAGTATAATTCACTTCTGACTGGATCTTCCAATAAATTATTGCCGCATCTAGAGGTTTGACTTAGCACCAGAAACATTTTTTACCCTTTTCCCTCACTTTCACTAGCTCCTGGTTAGATTACACATTAATACAAAAATAACTAACACAATATAAAGTACCATATGACCAAGCAACGCAGTATCTAAATGATCTAGATTAGTTGTAGAATCCACCAACCTCTGCAAAATCGTTTATTTCCTAGACTTTTAATTGAAATTACCACTGGGGAAAGTGTTTTTTTACAAGGCTCTTCAATTTAAGATTAGCCTTCCTGTCAAAGGTGTGGAGCTCAGGTTAAATTTTGTTGAGTTGGTGAACTGGAGCATTTCATTTTATCCCATCTGACCCCAATCATCATTAGTGAAATGTGTGGTAATTAGATGCTGACAGTCTGCGAAGTCCTGTTAAATGAGCTCTGCAGTCTCTGGCTATTTAGTGATGCTGCTCTAGTCAGTGGTTCCAGTGTTTGATAATTTGCTGTGTTTAACTCTTGCTGCTAATTAACTACAAAGTCTTAACCTTTGTTACTACGTTTCTTTAATTTTTTTAAATGTTTGTAACTCCTCATTCTTAACTACACTACACTATGACACTACGTTTATAGCTTCAAAGCACTTTAAACTTTACAGAGGATCAGAGAGACTAATGAAGGAACTCAATTTAAATATGTAATGTATATGAACCAAATCAAATAAATAATAATAAATATGACAAAAATATAAGCCTCTGTTATTAATTTAATTCTTTAATTGGCACTCCTAATCTATTTTTTGGGATTTTGTGAAAAATTAAAGATCATATTTACATTTGCACATTTTAAGCCCTATTACAAATATTTAGGGGAAACTGCACAATGCAGAATGCCATGTACAGTATGTTTAGAATTAAAGTTTGATACAAACATTGTGAAATTCGCTTCAGTGTGCTTTTTAGTCTCCAAATATTATATAAACTCAGTAAATCATTGGTGCTATGCTACATGACAGTCCAAAGTGATTCATCTTGCAGATATTCTAGTCACTTCTGTCTTGGAAAATTTGGTAATCACTGCAGAAAAAGTTGATGAGCAGTTTGGTAATGAGTGCAGACTTATTAATCTTGACTAATATGACTTAATAAAAATGGGTACTCACAGAAATTAAATAAAGTTATAAAAAATATAAATAAAAAATACAATAATATAATAATGCGCTAGGGATTCCCTCCATCTGGGTGGAGTTTCCATGTTCTCCCCGTGTCTGCGTGGGTTTCCTCCGGGTTCTCCGGTTTCCTCCCACAGTCCAAAAACATGGATCAAGTCAATTGAATTCTCAAAATTGCCCCATATAGAGTGTGTTTGTGTGAGTGAGTGTGTGCCCATCGATGGATTGGCGCCCTGTCCTGGGTATATCTGCTCAGCGCCCGAGATGTTCTCCCCTGGATGGGCATGGGGAACCCCACCGCGACCCTAATAGAGGATAAAGCGGGAGATAATGAATGAATGAATAATATAATAATATAAAGCTTTTAAACATTCACATTAATTGTTTTCAAATAAAATGGCACATACAGTTTAATATTTTTTGTTTAGTATATACACCTGCTTCAGTCGGCTTCTTTCAGCCAAATTCATATTTGGCCACAATGTGCATTAATAGGTACACAATTATTACATATTGTACTGCAAATGTATTAGTACCACAATTCCACACTGAATACGTTGTGTTTAATACAAGGCCACCACACGGTGGTTCTGTTGGACCATTTTTAACAAATCAGTGGAAATAATGAAAGATTAATGAAATGTAACTGCGAATCTCTAAGTTAAGTGCTATGGAAATTAAAAGTTATACATACACTTGCTGTCTATATTGCTATATAAGTATATATACTTAGAAACACATTAGAAATTACAGATAATTTCAATATTTAATTACTTTTTCCTTAGAAATCGTTCATCTCAGCAGGTGTTTAAATTTTCTTCCCCAAAATTGTAATTGTAATAAATTTTATTAATAGGGTTTTATAAAAGTGCTACAGGATGCATTTTTAGCATGAATTTAAGAGACATGGAAGAGATTATTCAAATATGTATGATAGTTAACTAATTATAATTAAACTAATTATGATGGTTAAAATGTCAAGTTGTTTTTTGTCATCTTGCATTACATCTTCAATATCATTAATCAATAGAAGGTTATTGTTCTGTGTTGAGTTCTTGCATGGAAATACTGCATCAAAAGAGCCCTGGAACAGTTGTCATAGTAACCAATAGCCTGTCCTCACCCAGTCATTTGTGCCGCACATGTAGTCCAACTTATAAACCAGCCACAATGACTTATCCTTGGTAAAAGGGTGGGTTTAACAACAAGCACAGTGACCTAGGTCCAAATTTGAGCAACTTTTTTGCACCTTAGTGTTACTACACTCATTGTCTATTTTCTCAGTTACACTTACCCTTACAATTGCAGAGGCAATTTTAGTTCAGCCTATCTGTTTCAGTGCATACTTTGGTAGAGCACTTTAACCTGTTTACCTCTTTAGGTCCACTTATTTTAGTTATAAATGCTGCTTGGGGACAATGTCTTAATGGTATATTATTGTGTTGCCCTGAAATGAGAGTATCATATGGATTATTTGCAATCAACAGTTAAAATGTTGAAAAGAACAGCAGGATTGGATATGAATTCTGCTGTTTTTTCAACATTTTAACTGTTGACTGCAAATGATCCATGAAACAAAATATGTCCAGCCACCTACATCCTGAAGACATAATCCTGTGAACACTGATACAGGTTTGACTAACAGAAAGTGTGCAAGCTGCTTATAAGGAGGAGCAATAAAGTAGAAAAAAACAAAAAGTGTAAAATAGACTATGGACTACAGTTTGAATTTGTAAAACCACAATATGTGGTTATCAACTATATATTAATTGGAACCAACAATTTAGATTACATTTAGTCATTTAGCAAACACGTTTATCCATAGAGACCATGAGAGAACAATTGGCCATACAAATTGGCCAATGAAAATCAAGTAGGTTTAACTAAAATATTCCATTCCATTTTATCCAGACCAAAGCAGCATAAACCAAACCCAATATCATTAATTTTCCGCTACTTAATGACAAATAATTAGAAAAAATTATTTTGCAACCTTTCAATACATTATTAAAATGTGTCAAAATAATTTCTCATCTATGTCAGCTTGAGCTGTTGTTTTGTAGTTGTTGATTAATATGTTGCTACCTAATGAAAACTATACCAAAATCACATAACAGGAAATTTATTTCACTGTAACATTAAACCTAAATCGCTGCTATTTAGCAGAAATATGCCCAATTAAATTTAAATATGCACAATTTACGCAACATTAAAATGGCTGGAGTCATATTTTAATATTTTAAACAATTTTAATTGAGAAATAATTATATCTTTTAGAGTGTGTACAAAAAGAGGAATTTGTTTGGCAAGCATTCTTAATAGTTTTATGCCATAGAAGCTTCCTTTGTAGTCAACTCCACCACTAATCTGAATCAGTCTGCATGGACAGAACTCTTTGTTCTGTTGATACTATGAGCAAGTCTGTATTCTGCAACACAGTGGACCCTCCTGTTCTATATATTTTTAAGGTCTTCACAGCTGAGTCAAGTTCTGAATCTCCTGATGTTGAGTGCCTTTCCCAACAAACTTGTACTGTGTGCTTCTCTAAATCTGTACAGCCTGCTTGTGTGTCTTAGTTTGTACTGGCCTGCCTCCAGCTGTGGGTGCTGAGACAATGTACTGTTGTAGAAAGTACTTTATAAATAAATGAACTTGAACTCAAACTGCTGTTTATGGTTGTGTGATTGTGTGTAAACTCTCTGTGGTAACTTATGTTTTCCTGCCCAGTTGTTCAGAAAGCACTTTTGATTAACTTGTTTGCACCATGAGTACAAAAGATACTTCATCTCAGTCTGCCTGCATTTATTTTGCCTGTGCCACAGGCCTCGAGCTCAGACTGACTGTGCTGAGGGCACCCCAGACAGCACTCCAAAGGGTGCTGACGCTAACTTGGACTCCTCTTTGAATTCCACCTTGTCTTTTTGTGGACCCATGGCACTAGGACTCTGGTTGTAAACCAGAGTCGCTGTTTGTTTCATGGAATGCACCCCCCAATTTCCATCTTCAAGGATATATTGCTTAAAAGGCACCTTTTTGGTGCCCGATTTTTTGTTATTCTTTTCCCATTTACCATTTAATTAACTCATTAATGTAATATGCATCCCACCCCCCCCCCCCATCACATTTGTGCTTTCTTTTATTTCCATTTGCCATGGTGCTGTTTATTTCTACCCTTGGCTTTGTGTTCTCAGAAAACATCACAAAATTTTACATTTTTATGTATGTTCAGACCTCTGCTGTTTTGTTTGGCCGTGCTTCCATTCCCCACTCTTTCAGTGAACACCACGGTCATCTGTACATCTCATTTGTTTTGTGTCCTTTTTTCTGTCTGCTGTTTCGCTGTATTACTCCTCCCTGTTTTGTGCACTGGGTTTCATTGTGCTTTAATGTCATCTGTGCTTCAATTTTCAAGTTTAGTGTTAATTTTATATTGTTTTATTAGCTGTGTCTGCTAGTGTTGATTTATTTTCCATCTCATTCACTGGGTTAATTATTATTGTTTTTTTGTTATTTGGTATTTTTTAACAGTTTTAGTAATCATAACCATCCATCCATTATCTTCCTCTTTGTCCTCTATTAGGGTTGTGGGGGGGGGTTCCCATGCCCATCCAGGGGAGAATGTCTCGGCCGCTGGGCAGATACACCCAGGACAGGGCGCCAATCCATCGCTGGGCACACACTCACACAGACACACTCTATATGGGACAATTTGGAGAATTCAATTGACTTGATCCATGTTTTTGGACTGTGGGAGGAAACCGGAGAACCTGGAGGAAACCTACGTGGACACGGGGAGAACATGGAAACTCCACCCAGATGGGGATTCGAACCAGGAATCCCTAGTGCTGAGAAGCGAACGTGCTAACCACTAAGCCACCTGTCGCCCTAGTAATTATAACAATTTATAAAAATGAATTATATACTAAAGTATATTATGTATATTATTCTAAAGTTAGCGGAACGGTGGCTTAGTGGTTAGCACGTTCGCCTCTCAGAGCTAGGGATTCCCGGTTCGAATCCCCATCTGGGTGGAGTTTCCATGTTCTCCCCGTGTCTGCGTTGGTTTCCTCCGGGTTCTCCGGTTTCCTCCCACAGTCCAAAAACATGGATCAAGTCAATTGAATTCTCAAAATTGCCCCATATAGAGTGTGTGTGGGTGAGTGAGTGTGTGCCCAGCGATGGAATGGCGCCCTGTCCTGGGTGTATTTGCCCAGCGCAGATACATGTTTTCTAAATGTTGCGTTTCACGGCACGTCGCGACTTACAAGGTGAGCACAGGGTTAATCACAACATCCCTGGAGCAATGAGGGTTAAGGGCCTTGCTCAAGGACTCACATTAGTAACTTCAGTGGAGCCGGGATTTGAACCCCCAACCTTCAAATTGATAGCCCAATGCCCTAACCACAGAGCTACCGAACCCCTTATTTCTGCGTACAAGTTTAATAGTTTTGTACTATTTTTTCCCTTTAAACTCACAGCAGCGTGCATCAGGACAGTCAAACTCCAAGGGACAGAGAATCTTTTACAATCCACGACTTTTCTTAATATTAATATTACGGCACGTCGCGGCAGGACAATGGGCTCTGATCGGCACTCTGACACTGTGCGCTAGAGCTGTGCGGATCGATACAAATATCGATAATATCGATACTAACGCTGGTATTGGTATTGAACAATACTTGCGTAAAAAGATCGATACTCAAGTTTTTTGTGCGCACGCCGATTTATCAAAGTCTATTCTCTGAGTCTGTAACGCTGATATCACTGTGGCACAGGTACACACACACATTTTTGTTGTTGCACAGTGACACAGCGGCCAAGTGGGCTCATCCTGACCCGCCCAAGTCGACACGTCACAGTACGGAGACTCTAACCCAAAAATGTGAACATGATTCTGTTCTTAAATAAAAACCTCTAATCCTTTGTTCTTAATGGGGGGGGGGGTTATACTTTATTTAATTTTCACTTATTGATTTTATTTTGCTTAAAGCCAGACGTGCACTGAAGGTAAAAAAAGTCCTTTTTCTTTCTATTAGGCAATTGTATTGTTCAACTTGAGAAAATATCTGCTCACAGAATATGTTGTGGTGTGTTAATTTTGTTGTACTGTGGTTTGTTAGCTCTCTAACCTCAGAAAATTTTGTTTTAAGTTGTATTAAGTGATATTTTTTTGACACTCTGTTTATTTAAGAAAAAACAGAGTTGCACTGAAAGGAAGAAAATTCCTTTTTTTATTGTTTTGCCTAAGAACAATTCTATTTGAAAAAAAGAAACGAAGAAAGAAAAAACTGTCTAGTGAGGGGAGCATTTTTACTTTATATTTGTATTGTCGTTTCTCCTTTTGTACCTCAAAAAGATATATTTTCCTCACGTTAAAGCAAACTTTGTTTTATTACTGTTCCATTGTTTCTAAACAAAGATGTTGATTGGGATACATTATTTTGTTGTCACCTACAATGTTTGGCGAAATTCTATACTAGGTCTTTTGGATCAATGAAGCTTAAATATTAAAAAGTATCGTAATCGGTATCGAATATCACGATATCGGCCCTGTATTTACTTGGTATCGGATCGATACCAAAATTCTTGGTATCGCACAGCTTTACTGTGCGCTCCAAGCCGCGTCTCCGCGTGTGCCGCGTGCGCGTCTCCAACACCGGCGCGCCCGCCCGCCCGCTCTCGCGCACTCACGCGCACTCCCTCTCCGCCGCCGCGCCTCTGTAGAACCTCGAGTGGTTTGCTTACGGCGTAACCGAGCGCCTGGAAGCCGCGGGTCGGTTCAGCAGAACAGTGTTCCGCCATGTGGAGGGCTGCAGGGCGCCTTCGCCCGGCGTGGTTGTGCTTCCCGGTGCTGGTGGCGGCGGCGCTTGGCCGCAGTCCGGTTCAGCACAGGTAAGCGGTCCGCGTTCACGCTCATGCTCGCCTTCCATCGGCCTCGATCTCAACCAAGCTCGCTTTACTTCTGCGCAGAGTTACCGAACCCAGCAACATGTCGTACGTGAAAGTCACTGTGGACAAACTACTCAAAGGGTACGACATCCGGCTCAGGCCCGATTTTGGAGGTAACGAACTTGATTTATTAGGGGCGATGCTGCCTGATGGAAAGCCTGGACGTGTTCCTAACCTAACCCATTTCACGGCTTGCTTTCGCTCCAGGTCCTCCGGTCGACGTCGGGATGAGTATTGACATATCTAGTATTGACATGGTGTCTGAAGTGAATATGGTGAGTAATAGAAACAAACAGGTGTTCGCTGCGTTTATCAAGCTGGCACAAATAGTTTTAGGAGCGCTGCCATCAACTGAAGTTTTACTGAGTAATAATGAGTACTGCCCAGCGATGGATTGGCGCCCTGTCCTGGGTGTATCTGCCCAGCGCCCGAGATGTTCTCCTCTGGATGGGCATGGGGAACCCCACCGCGACCCTAATAGAGGATAAAGCGGGAGATAATGAATGAATAATGAATACTATTTATTCGACAAATCGCTTGGTTCTTAGTTTGCTTTGAACAAACCAAATGAACAAACTTTTATCATCACACGTACACTTCATTTGTTCATAAACGATTACGTTATTATTTTAAGCACTTTGCGGCACTAGTATTGCTAAAGTATCGATTTGAAGTGGGAACTTAAAGCAATGTAAGTACATTAGTTCATTGTTTTATGCAATTTGACATTAAACTTTCAACAACTTTAACTTCTGATTACAACACTACAGTATATCAACCTATACACTAATGGTAAAATATTGAAAATGGAAGTCAAATTTAAATAACACGCAAATTTAAGCGTGTACTTAAAGTACTTAAAGTGAAAAAAATATTTTGCTTGTTAAAAGAAAAATATTTTAAAAATATTTTTTAAAATGTAAATAAAAAAAAGCCTATATCATGTTAAATTACTTTATCCTAAATTAATTCAGCTTGTGAAGTATAAAATTTAGTAGAAAATGGGCAATTTATCCATAGAAAACATTAATTCATTCATTATCTCCCGCTTTATCCTCTATTAGGGTTGCAGTGGGGTTCCCCATGCCCATCCAGGGGAGAACATCTCGGGCGCTGGGCAGATACACCCAGGACAGGGCGCCAATCCATCGCTGGGCACACACTCACTCACACAGAAACACTCTATATGGGGCAATTTCTGAGAATTCAATTGACTTGACCCATGTTTTTGGACTGTGGGAGGAAACCGGAGAACCCGGAGGAAACCCACGCAGATACAGGGAGAACATGGAAACCCGAGCCCAGATGGGGATTCGAACCGGGAATCCCTAGTGCTGAGAGGCGAACGTGCTAACCACTAAGCCACCGTGCCGCCCCATAGAAAACAAAATTAATTAATTTAAGGCGCCAGACAGGGCGCCAATCTATCGCTGGGCCTAATTACTTAATGGATTGGTGTTGAATGAATGTGTTGTCATCAATGACGATGAACAATGTGAAATAGCATTTGCAAACATTTTACCAGACACACAGACAAACAGATGAAGCTAATATAGTGGTGGTAATAAAAAAGGCAACGTTTATATCTATAAAAGTAAAAATTTAATTTTAATTAATTAATATTATTTTATAAAATAATATTCTGAACATTATGTTTTTTAGTGATTGGGGTTAGTAGTAGATAAACTGTAGGTTATAAATATATGAAATATTGCTGATTTTTAATACAATTTGTTTAATTATTTATTAGATGTTTTAATCTCTATTCATGTCCAACACATAATTAACATTGGCACCCCACTTTCTTTGTATTAATGGCCAACACATGCCTTTAATGGTCAGTTCCATATAATACGATGCAAAAAATATACCAAAATAAAAATAACACAGATGCTGTGTGTACAGCTGACTTTGAAGGTGCATTTAATTTACACAATGCAAGACACTGGAGCCAGCATGTGTGACTGAACTTTATTGAGAGTTGATGAATAAAAAAAAACATGACTAAAGAAGTAATAAGAACACTTCAATAATGTACTGTATGTTTGTTGTATTTATCTTTGTTGCAAGCTGCAGATATTTTAACATTTTTATAGTTGGTTCTCGATTGGAATAATTATAAATCATATAGAAAAGGGTAAACTGAATCTAACCAAGACAAACAAATGATTAACTGCTCAACAGACCATTAGATGTTTTAGTTTTTACTGTGGATCTTATGAAACAAATGTTTTTTATGATTTAAATTCTAGCTAATATCTTGAGTAGTTGCAATATTTTCAAATATTTCTTCATATATAATACTTCAATATTTTCAAATAATGTTCCTTCCTTATGATGCCCTCTATTTTGGGGAGTCCATCTGTTTTTGAGATGTACCTTCAAATATACAGTATCTTCAGATATGCCTCCAATTAACTCGAATGTTGTCTGTTAAGCTATCATACTCTTCTAAAGCCATTACCATGTGGGCTTTGTTAAACTGTTTACGGCATATTGTAAACAAGAGAATGCTCTAAAAAATTTTGGCATTAAGGAAATCAAAATAATTTTGGTTATTTTAACTAACTAGTGTTACTAATGTTGCTTTTACCATAGGGAAATATCCTGATCATGTTCACATTTACATCAACGATCAAGATTTGGTTTACACCAAGCACTCATTATGATCTCCACCCATCATTAGAAACAATAAAGAATAAAGAATAAAGAATGTCTTGAATAGCTGTTGACAACACAGAAAAACAAAATATAAAATATAGTGTTGTTCCAAATTCTTCAAAGTTAAGATGTTTTATAATAAAATACTCTACTTAGTATATGTCATTTGATTTTTTTCTTTGTAAATGGAGTTCTAAAATACTTTGGGTTCTAATCTGTGCTGACCACTGGTGAACTTTTGTTCTGACAAGGTGTCACATTTTACGTGATGGAAAATGCTTTTTTAATAAATTATACATAGTGGTCTGAATAGAGCATTTTGACAGGTCATGCATTAGTTATTTTAGAGAGTAAATGCTTTGCAGGAAGGACCCATGAAGTAAAGCTTAAAGATGTTACTAGCAACAGGAGTGGTTGGAGTTTTTATACTACACATTCCTTCAAAATCTGATTGTCAAGCCTCTTGTAAAATTTGACAATTGCATACTCACATACATCTATAACAGATTAATACCCACTGATAAATGTAGATACTACAATATAAAGTAAAAATCTGAATACCCATAATTAAATAAATGTCATATTTCAGTATTCATTATAAATTGCTGAGAATCTAATGTACAACAAACTACATTCAGTGAAAAGTGACACATTAGCACATCAGCATGTGTGGTTTGTAATACATTGTGGTGCTTTTGCTCTTTATTTCACCTGTCATATTCTTTTTACAAGTAATATTTTCATTGATATTTTCAATAAAAAATAATTTACAAGCTCCCCAAATACAAAGCAACTTTGTTAAAATTCCCTTCTATACTCCTTTATAAGCAAAAAGCTCTAAAACAGAAAACCAAGTAGCAACAATGGTAATAGGACAGCTATCACCGGTAGTAATCTATTACAGCAGCTCCATCTCAGCTGAATCTTAGTCACTACCACTAGCTGTATAGCACAGAGAAATGACTCAACAAAGAACCCTTACACACAGACTTCAATCTTACAGGCATTAGAAGCAGTGGAAAACAGATCACCCAATTATAACAGACATCCTGTAACTAGACAAAATCCAAATGTTGTTCCCTGCGTGTTCCAGTTTTTGTGGTTAATTACACATCAATGTCAAATGTTATTAATGAAAGCTTAGAACAAGGGCGGCTTAGTGGTTAGCACGTTCACCTCTCAGCTCTAGGGATTCCCGGTTCAAATCCCCATCCGGGTGGAATTTCCATGTTCTCCCCGTGTCCGCGTGGGTTCCCCCCCCCCCCCCCCGCGACCCTAATATAGGATAAAGCGGAAGATAATGAATGAATGAATGAGCTTAGAACAAACAATTGAAAATAAAATCATGGACAATTTTGTTTAACCTAGTCGATATGAAGTGATATGATATGAAGTGTTGTGTTAGGTAGGTCATCCATACTGAGCTACTAAGCCAGAACACAATTATCAGGGACAGGGAAGTAAAAGGTAACCTAAGAAACAAGATGGAAATTTATGAGCAACAGTTTGGTTTTATGCCAGCAAAAATAATCACTGACGCAATATTTGCTTTGAGAATGTTGTTGCAAAAGTATATGGAAAACCACAAGGCGTGTGTGTATGTAGATCTGCAAAAAGACAGTGGTAAGATGTGCAGTAGAAATGACAAATGTTTTTAAAGTAAGTGTTCAAAGTTGAGGTTTAAAGTGAAGATGGGCCAGCAGCTCTGAATTCTTTGTTGTGTGAGATGGTCATGGGCAAGCTGACAGACAAAATCTAGATGGAGTCTCTAATGAATATATTCATAGATAATATTGTGATCTGTTTTTAGATTAGAGAGCAGGTTTATGAGAGCCTGGAAAAAGGCAGTAAAATGGAGTACAGATTTTTAAGATGAAGCAGTTCTCATTGGGTCTGATAAGGAAGGACTTTACATACATCACAAACATATGTGAACCTAGTATGCATAAACTCACTGATTCATTTAACCAATGCTGTTAAACAACATTAAAAGAAGTAAGGTATTAAAAAATGCTAACCAAATAAATGATAATTACTTTGACATTGTATACATTGATTCAATGCCAAATTTTGATCTTTTGGCTGTCATGATCTGGCTCTGTATGACTATGATATAGCTCTGTGATAGGTTTGTGTTCTGGTCCTTTATGCAGAACTGCTGTGAGACTGTACATGAACAGAGCTTTTTGTTAAAATTTATTAAGTTGATTGATTGATTGATTGATTGATAATGCTTTGTGAAATCAAAGACCTGAAATTTGTCTTGCATAAAAACAGTAGCTCAATTGGAACACATTAAACACCACAACACATAACGACCATTATATAAACCATACAGCCCATAATTTACTTTCATAATAACACATTTGTTTGTTATGGATTAAGCTTCTTGTTTAATTTAGGGATTGACTAATGTACAATACAATGATTCGTTCATACATTTTTAAACCGTGAAACACTATAGCGTTGTCCAGATGGAAGAGGTATATATATTTATTGTTCAAAACATGATTAGTATTAGAAATTATATTTTTAGCCAGATTTAATGTATTGTTATAATAGGAGGTTTCATAATCAGAATAATCATCTAGAATCACAATCTTTAAACATATGTTAAATAAGTGTTTCAATTCAGATTTTACAGATGATGGCAAGCAGCTGTACAACACAACATTAATGTCTACAAAAAAGTCTGTTAAAACATATACAAGATAATTCTGAAAGGGATATAAAGATTTAAAATTAAAATTTTAGTAGATAATGTGCTTGAAAATAGACTTAAAATAGTTTAATATATGGCAATATGCAGGCGTAGTGGGACATCTGTCCTGCTTGCTGAGAAACCCTGGTAGCTAGCTTCCTTTTACCCTTTTAAAAATATTTGACACCGTGTTTGCTCTTTATTGCTTTATTACTCCTGTGCATGGTTATGCTATTTAGATTTTATAATGCGGTTTCAGTTTTTATAATGTTATAATCTAATATGCAAAGAAGAATTGGGTAATTTAAGGTTATTTTGGTGTTGGTTGGGTTTTGTGTTTGTGTGTGTGTGTGTGTGTGTGTGTGTGTGTGTGTGTGTGTGTGTGTGTGTGTGTGTCTGTACAGTATAAAGAAGTTTTTATGCTAGTCTGATTATTTCAAAGAGTTGTCATGGGCAACTGCTGCTTCTAATAATGGACTTTAAAGGAGTCATTTATCCAAAGTGAATCTTATACTCTTTTACTTCCCTGTCCACTATAAATTATCTTTTTTTTTGCTGTTATTTGTATAAATAAATGGTTAGCACATCAGTTGAAAAACATGGATTCAATGTATGACAATTTCAATGTTCTATATTGACACTATATATCCCTATATAGTGTCTTTTGTGACTGAATGTATGCCCAACAATGTATCGGCATTTTGTCCTGGGTGTATGCTGGGTGACTATGAAAAACATTCCAAAACCAATAGTATCCTCAACTGTATGTAATTGTTGTAAACATGTTGTTTAAATGTGTGATTCTTAATTAATTGTAAACATAAGGAAAATACATTTTTGGTACTATTATGTACCAAAATATAATATATAATGTAACTGTACTATAATGGGCTAGATGGGAGGAAAAATGGGATAGTAGTAAAAATCTTCTAAGAAAAGTACATCTAGAGAAGAGTAGAGAAAGAAGCACAGAGGTGGATTATATCAGCAGGATTATGTCTGTGCTGGAAAATAAATAAATAAATGAGTTTGGAATCGAAGGGAATCAAATGGCGAAGAGTAAAGTAACAAGACTGTGACATTCAAAAAACAACAGAAAAAATAGTTATATAGTAATAGATTAACTAGGAAGGTTCTAGGTGTTTCATCTGGACAGAGTAAGAAAAAAACATGGTTGAATGAAGAAGTACAGGAAAGTTTAAAGAGTAAGATGTTAATGTTAAAGAACTGGGATATCAAGGGACAAAAAGAGAAAAAAAAGTAAAAATTTAATAAAAGATATTTATTGATTGGCAAGAAAGAGGCAAAGAGCAGGAAAGGATAATTAGCTGGTTAGAATTATAAAGGGTGCAGATGTAAATGTTGTCAAACGATGAGGATTTGCTGAAAATGTTAAAATTGCTAATAGAACATAAGAGAGGAAAAAGGTTTGGCTGATGCAAAAATAGTGAACCAGGGAGTACCAGGTGAAGGAGGAATTAAGGACAAGTATAAAGCTATGAAGCAATGTACAGTATGTAGCTTGTTTAGCAAAATGTAACACTTTAAGATGGTTCAAGTGGTAAAGAAGCATAATGGTCCAGATTTACAGGAATGATGGTAATGTGTAGAGAAGAAATTGATCAGCCACAGCATCAAGATCTTAGAAAGAGTAGTGGAAGCGAGATTTAGAAGAAAAAAAAAAACCCACTGATGGAGAGGTAATGGGAAGACCAGGGGCTGTGTTTGAAGAGCTAGAGGGTCTTTGCGCATTCAAAAGCACACTTTTAAAGACAAAACTTCTAAAAAAGAATTTCTTGTTGTTTTAGCAGGGCATCAAGTTTGATTGTTGCCATGAAAAGTTCACAGCTAATTTCATTACTCCAAATCCAAAATAATAATGTAATGTATATTGAGGGGAGTAAATGCATATTCCACACTAACTGTCAAACCCAGGACCTTTTTGCTTTAAGACAAACAGTGCAACCCACTAAGCCACTGTGTATTTGTCACCGATAGATAAGGTGTTTAACATCTAATGTAATACTGATCAATCAAATAATTCCTTGTCAGTGATCTTTCGTTAAAACTATTTTACAGTGATTTACATACATAAAAACAGACAAAAAAAGCAATCTATATATTTAATGTACTATTAAAAAAATGCCAGTTAATAAAAAATATGGACGCTAAGTAATGCTTAACAGAGTAACTTGAAAAGCTTAAAAGTTTGTATGTGTGTGCTACAGGACTACACCATTACAATGTATTTCCAGCAGTCATGGCGTGATAAGCGACTCTCCTACACAGGAATTCCTCTGAACCTGACACTAGATAACCGTGTGGCTGATCAACTGTGGGTGCCAGACACTTACTTCATAAATGACAAGAAATCTTTTGTTCATGGAGTCACTGTTAAGAATCGCATGATTCGTTTACATCCAGATGGGACTGTACTGTACGGACTCAGGTGAGTGCTGTGTGCACATCATAGGTTTGTATAATAGTTGTGGCTGGTACGAATGTATTTATGCTTATTAAATATCTACTTTTATATGTGATATGCCAATCTTCGTTCAAATGGTTGTCTTTTGGTTTGGTATTAGTAGTGTTTTTCATAGTCATGCTTTTTTTTAAATCTAAAACCCAAAAACAATCTGAGAAACAGTTGTTGTCCTTGGTACTGGGTGAACAAAGACTTTTTCCCACTTAAACAAGACTTCAATTTGCTTGCTTAAGCAACATTTCAATTTATTTATTTATTTTTGCTGATTCACATGCAGCCACTGTCATAATTATTGACTGTGAAGTGACAAGGCTGTGCAAGATAATTTGAATGACGCGATGTGGAACAAATGAGTGTTCCAAAGGGCATCTTGTGATGTTACCAAATGTTTTGATTTAGTCTTCAAAAGCATCATAAAACCTTGATGATGTTTGTCAGTTTACTGTTAAGAAACATTAATCAGTGAAAGGTGATCAACTTTTGTGTTTGTGTAATAAATTTACCAAAATAGCTAAATACAAGAACTTGTTGGTCTCAGTAATTTGTCTCACTTCAAATGTATGCACAGTGGTGATTAAAAGTGTGAACCTTGCATATTTTTAATAATTATGCATCAATAGTTAAAGAGCAACAAACCAAACAAAAGTGACAAAAATGTTTGACATTTATTTATTGAGGAAAATTAATTAGTATTACATATCTGTGAGTTGTGAAAGTAATTTTAAGGTAAAAGTATAGGTGTGAAACAAACTCTTTAAATATGTTTTTCAGATTGATAAGCATCAATAACTACATTTTTTAGAAATATTTTTTGTCTTTGCCATAATAAACTTCCACCCTTTAATAGATTCCTGTTCTTTAAATAAAACAGGATGCCAGGTCACACCTACATGTCATTTATTCAAGGGAACACCTTTTTGCTTTCAAAATATTTAATAATCATAAAGGTTCACACACTTTGACTCTCACTGATAGGTAATGTTTTCCCTCAATATTCCCCTAAATGTCTATGTCTAATGTTTTTGCCTTATTTTTATATTTGTACTTTTATTTCAGTTTTAGTATTTGATTAAGTTGTAGAAATATAAGCATTTTAAAGGGTCTACCAACTTTCAAAAAAAAAACATTTTTTTTTTACTGCATGTGTGTGATTTGTCTGTTGTGAACTATTATGTTTCCCAAGGCTTTACCTGAGTCTCAAAGACTAAGAATGCTGTTCTGGCTAAAACAAAATGCTGAAGTCAAATGCTGAATCATTCAACTCATGAATCAGTGTTGATTAAATTGAACCATAATTAAGATCTAATTTGAGATCATTCGTAGTTTGATGGCAGTCATGACTGAGATGTTGTGAAGGCAATTACCAGCAGAGAGAAGGGAGAGTGATGAAAAGCAAGATATTGAGCAGCAAATAAGCTGTGATGTGAAAGTCTTTCAAATTAATTCCACTGCAAGAAGAAGCAGTTAACTGATAAGGTATAGGTTCACATTAAAATGAATTAATTTTACACAATTATTTGCAGAATGGTCAGTATGTAGCTACCAATGCTAAGTTGCACAAGAGCTTGCATTAGAAATTTTGTTCATATAATATTAATATTTTAGTGTCACCTAGATAAATAAAAATATCTATTTTAAAAAATATTTATATTTTACACTTTGAAAGGAAAACAATAATAAATAACAAGCTACTAATTCCTTATTAATTAAAATTATTCTATGCTTATGTTTAAGAGGCGCTGTCTGCTCTGTCCTTCCGCCCAACCTGTTGCTAGCTAAGTAACAATTACAATTTTGTCTTTTTAATTTAAACAAGCTTTTAGTCATAATCTACCTGTAGCACACGACTATGGCTTGTTAGCTTAAAAATTATATAAATTAACTGGTGGTTGTTCACTAGAATAACAACAACTGCAGCCTGCATGATGGACCTAAGAAGGTATCCACTGGATGAACAGAATTGCACCTTGGAGATTGAAAGCTGTGAGTCAAATTTCACATCATCCCTGTAAATAATGACCAATTTTTTATATGATCTACAAAGGTTTATGTATGTCTGGTCCCATGTTCAGGTTTCCTAATGAAATTAAGTTTTAATTTTAAAATATCTACAGGGACAAATTTCTCCATGTTCTAATGTACAGGGTTTATTGCCACCACATTTCACGTTTTCAGCTTTCTTTTAATTTTCAACATGGAAATGGTTTTTCAACCCACATATACAAACATCCAACAATAAACCAGCATCCATGTCTCCCCTTTTTTTTCACAAAACAGAAAAGAAACATCCCACAAACAATTTACAGATTTGTCTTTTATCTTATTTACATGCACCACCTGTTCATGCCCTTCATGCTGCTGACATTCCAATTGTTGGGTACAAATCCCTGATGATTTAGCCACTGCTAAGAACTGGCTTTATTTCTTTTTGGTCCTAGATTTCAGGTGTTTAATATTTGCTGCAGTCTTATCAATTTCTCAGAGGTAATATGTAGCACAGCCCATCATTGCTGTTAAAGCTGGAATGGCATTCTGATGAGCTGTGGCATATACCATGTGAGAGCAGAGGATATTGTTAACAACACTCTGTAACGTTGCATCGAGACACCTGAATTCTCTAATTACATGGTCTGTCTCAAAACGTTTGGTTTCAAAAGCAAAATTGGTTTCAAATAGGGAGTGTCAGAAAACATTAAAGGGATTGTTACAGACAATAGATGTGTTCATGCTAACTTTCATAATATTTTGGAATTTAGGAGATTTAGTCTGTGCCTTATGTGCACTGTTGTAAAATAACAGCAAAACAAAAATTTCCTTTAAAAATTTCTGAAATGAAAAAGGATTCTGCACATGCAGTAAAATTGTGATGATGCGTCTACTATTTGAAAGCCGTACAGCTTAGCTCTTAGCCTTACTAATGCATGAAGTCCCTTTACAGAACCCTGTAATCAATAATAGATTCTACCTGCATGTTTCCCTAATCTTCTCGCTGGACATAGAAAGGCAGCACAGAGTCCATTTAGCCATCCTTTTAGATAACATTTCTACTTCAGCCATGTTAATTTTTGTTGTGTTTTATTATTTCTTATCCTTTATGGTTTTTCAACTAATTTATATTTTCCAATGCTTTATTATTATTTGTTTTGTATTTCCCTCTTTTTTTAACTGGCGTCATCCACTCGCCAGGGTGCATTTGTGGATTTGTGTTGTTATAAACATGCAAGCTATGTAAAATTGTAGCCAGTCATCAAATATCCCAAAGGGTTAATCTGTTTTTAGATCTAACAGTCATTGACCTGTTCAAAGTTTTTTCCTCACATTCGAAATTAGGGTGGCTCAGAAATTAGAAAAAACTTTTTGATATGATGATATTTTACTGGGGCTGAAAAAAACTGATTATTTAAAAGTTTGTATCTTTTATTTTTAAATGAATATCTTAATTATTAAAAGCATTAAAATGCATCTAAAAGCCAAAATTTAGTTTCTTCATGTTAATCAAACATAACACACACCTTTTGTTGTCTGTGTGTGTGTTATTAATGTTTTGAAAAATATAAACAAATTTTTAAATTGACACCTGCAACACAGCTAAACTGAGGCTAAATAAATCTAAGATGATCGTGACATGGTTCTGGAAGGTTCCATATTTAGCAGTTTAACTCAGGACAGATGGTGTCTTCTAGATTGAGTTTAAAAGGATTATCTATTATATGTTTAACCTTTGCAAGCAGGGATGCATTGTGGTTTGCTACTGAATGCACCACACATCATTAGAGATTAGAGAATAGTCAGTCATCTCAAAAACAAAGTTTTTCCATGCAAGACTGCAAATACTCTAGGTCTTTTACCTTAATAATATCATGAAAAGATTTATGCGGAGAAGAGAAATCTCTGTGTAAAAGCCAAGTGATATACCAAAATAGACATAGCAACAGAGGCTTGGGAGTATAAAAAATGTATGGTTTTATGTGCCAAGGATGAACAATCCAGATTATTACCAATATAAAATAATCTGTATATAGACTACATTAATACAAGTTTTTGGGTATCATTGCCTTCATGAGTTTTATTTAATTTAAACATGCCGTGTTTTTAAACATGATTGAATTGTGATAAGTGCATATTTAGTTAGGTATACAGAATTCTGTATTTGACTAAATTTGTGCCAAATCCTCACGTGCTGACCAAATTATTGGATTTAATTCATGACTCACTGTGACCTTATTTTTAGCTCTTTGAAGTTAATGGACAATTATGGACATTTTTTAATACAGTTCCACCTTAAACCGTGTTTATCATGCCAAATTTTTTGTCGGTTTTTCTTTTATCCTACTACTGTCCAGTTTTTTTTATTCTAAATCTCTGGTAATCAGCATTTTTTGCCCCATATATAAACAATAGCGGGCGGCACGGTGGCTTAGTGGTTAGCATGTTTGCCTCTCAGCGCTTGGGATTCCCGGTTTGAATCCCCATCTGGGTGGAGTTTCCATGTTCTCCCCGTGTCCGTGCGGGTTTCCTCCGGTTTCTCCGGTTTCCTCCCACTGTCCAAAAAACATGGATCAAGTCTATTGAGTGCTCCAAATTGCCCCATATAGAGCGTGTTTGTGTGCGTATCTGTGTGAGTGAGTGTGTCCCCAGCGATAGATTGCCGCCTGTCCCGGGTGTATCTGCCCAGCGCCCGAAACGTTCTCCCCTGGATGGGCATGGGGAATCCCACCACGACCCTAATATAGGATGAAGCGGAAGATAATGGATGAATGGATAAACAATAGCTCATATAATAAACCTTAAATCTTAAACAAAATAATAAATCTAAGCCCAATTTTCAGATCAACAAATTTTTCTCAATCTATTATCTTTCAGACCATTATTTGTCAGTCATAGATGTCTTTGAAATCACATGTCCTGTTACAGTTTAGATGTTACAGGAGAAACGAATAATCTGCTGTAATGTGGTGGAGCTTTAGTTTTCTAAAAAATATATATCAAAATAGTTTAAGACGGTGGAAAACCTTTCTAAAGTTTAATGTGAATTATGATTTAACTTTATTAACTATGTGCTGTCATACTGTGTTTTAATGATCAAAGACAAAGATGTGAGAAAGGGTGGCTACGACTTTTAAACATCAAAAGTAAAAAAAAAGTTGATGTTTAGATTATATTCAATATGTGGCTACAGCATAATTTACAATCTTAAGATTTACTTGTAATTATGTGACTTGGTTTATCTATGTACTATAGAACATCTTTCTTGTTTTCTCAGATGGCTACACTACAGATGACATTGAATTTTACTGGCAAGAGGGAAGTTCAGTGACGGGCGTGGATAACATAGAGCTGCCACAGTTTTCCATTATTGACTATAGAACATTGTCTAAGAAGGTGGTGTTTGCTACAGGTAAATATCTTCGCTTGTAAATATGTCACATACATACTATATATACAATGCTGTGTTAAAGTAAATGTTTCTAAATGTCTATCAAATTTTGGGTGCAATTAAATGTCTATCGATTTTTGGGTGCAATTACTTCCTCATATCAACCTATAGGGCCAGGCTGATTTAAATAGACTTTTCCATTCGTAAATAAAATCATCGTTATAAAAATGCACTTTGTATTCACGGTTGTTTTTGTCTGATAATAATGTAAAAAATAATGTCTAAGTGTGACTGTCACAGGTGCCTATGGCACCTGTCCCTCGTTTGTGTCCTTAATTGTTCCTGTTGGGTGATTGGTTTGTTTTGTTCACATGTTTAGTTCCTTTTGTATTTATTCTGAGTTTTCCTTCTCTTTGGCGCACGTCTTTATTTTGTGGTTTCTATACCCAGTGTTATGTTGTTCGTTTGTTCCCCATTTTTGTTGGTGTCCCTACACCAATTTTTATTAAATTATACCTTTTTGATTTTATCCCGGTGTCTTGGACTCTCCTTCCGCGTAATAACCACGGTACGGCGCTGTGCACCTTCTCCCCGTGGTCGGTACCCGGGAGCGCTCACTAGGCGCGAGCGGCTGAACGCAACACCTCCGCGTTAGCCGCCCTCCTCCCGGGGAAAAACGGACTTTCATGACAGTGACAAAAAAAGCAAAAACAAAAAAGATATGTGTGTGTATGTATGTATGTATGCATGTGTGTGTGTGTGTGAATATATATATTCACACAATATGTATATGTGTATATATATATATATATATATATATAAAAATATATATATACACATTAAAGTCATCAAGAAGAATGGTAAAGCTTGCATAAAATAGGGTTGTCCAAAAACATAATGATGCCAAGCATACTTAGCAGTTTATTGTAAAAGTATTGTGGAAGGCTACCTGAAATATTTCATTGTAAATTATTTAAAGGCAATGCTAAGTATTGTAACTGAATACTTTGTTTGGAATACTTTAGTTAATGGATCAGAAAATTGTATAATTGCCTTCATAGTTAAGCAGCACTAAATACTAACTGAAATTAGACCATTGTTTAAGCAAATCAACAGCAAAGGTTTGGATGTAAATCTGTCTAGACGGTACAAAAACATGTCAGCCTGAGTTTGTAGTGAGTGGCCCCACAGATATTGTTCTGTTTTTTGCCCTCGCAGGGTCATACCCTCGACTGTCCCTGAGCTTTAAGCTGAAGAGAAACATTGGATATTTCATCCTGCAGACCTACATGCCCTCAAACCTGATCACCATCTTGTCCTGGGTCTCATTTTGGATCAACTACGATGCCTCGGCAGCACGAGTAGCTCTAGGTGTGTGAGTACTAAGAATGCTATAACAGGCTGATGTACTACTGCACATTTTACCAACAATGCTGCAAAAAGTATATTTACAATTACATTAAAACATTTTAAATGGAGTATAATTTGGTGTTGCCAACTCGCACCCATAACCTCCAGTGGTTGTTTTGTAGGAGGTACATGTAAACACACGTCCGACTGAATTGTTAGATATGGGGATGTGGTTTTACTTTACGTAATTTTGTGCAAATTTGTCACCACCATTGCCAATCATAAAAAAAAAAAACATTTTTATTAGTTAAATGAAGTAAGAGTATCAAAATGTAATAGACTTTGAAATATGACTTGTATAGAATAGCACAGATTTTAAGCATAGCTATGATTTCATGATTACATGGTTCTTTAATGATTTTCTTATCTATTTTGTTTTATTGTTTCTTTGTAGGAATAACTACTGTATTGACCATGACCACCATAAATACCCATCTACGTGAGACGCTGCCCAAGATCCCCTATGTGAAGGCCATAGATATATATCTGATGGGCTGCTTTGTCTTTGTGTTCTTGGCTCTACTCGAGTATGCTTTTGTCAACTATATATTCTTCGGCCGAGGTCCCCACCTACAGAAGAAAGTGGCAGAAAAAGCTGCTAAGAGCAACAACGAGAAGACGAGACTAGCGAGCAACAAAGTACAGGTTAGAATATAAGGACCAGTCTTAATTAAAAGTGCACTTGGTTGCTATTTTTACATATGACAAGTTTGTATCTATTAGGAGTAATATCATATCTTTTTTTGTTTTTATATATTTTTGTAACTTCAGAAATATGTGATCTTAAGTACGATGCACGGTGGCTTAGTGGTTAGCACGTTTGCCTCTCAGCGCTAGGGATTGCAGGTTTGAATCCCAATCTGTGTGGAGTTTCCATGTTCTCCCCGTTTCCACGTGGGTTTCCACTGTGTTTTCGGTGTATCTGCTCTAAATTGCCCTATATAGTGTGTGTATGTGTGTACATCTGTGTGAGTGAGTGTGCCCAGCGATAAATTGGCACCCTGTCCTGGGTATATCTGTCCAGCGCTCTAAACATTCTCCTCTGAATGGCCATGCAAAATTTAATGGAAGTTTAATAAATGAATATTATATTTCATAAATACTATATTTAATATACCAATATTGAGTGGTTTTGTTGGTACTAAAAAAGTAATTTCACAGTAAAATTAAATATAATTGGTTGTATGTCTTCATCAATAGGTAAAAATTATGGTACATCCTAAAAACTATTACAATTTCACATTTTATGCTCTACTATGCTCTAACAGCAAACTGTTTTGATAAACATGAATGCAGTTGGTCAGTGTTTTGTGTTTTCCACAGTGAACAAATGACTGCAAGACGATTGCTGCAATCCACAGTACAATTTTGTACAAATGGAAGTAATTCAAGATGAATTTACTCACTTAAAGGTCTACCAACAAAGATTATACCAACAACAAGGAATTTAATAGTCTGCAAGGTCATTAAAGCATGTTGGTTTGTCTAAGAAACTATATGAGAAACTATAATATATCTAGTTAGAGTGCAAAACATTTTTTTTTCCATCTGCAGTTTTAAATGATAAGAGTCATGAACAAACCAAAATGCTATTTAAAATGCTTCAGCAGCTGAAAAGTAGAGTTTCTTGGTTTTAATGAGAAAGTTATCATAAATTGAATCATAAAATTTACAAATAGGAAAACCTCCATCAAGAGAACCATACAAAAATGTGACAGAATTATTTGATTCTGTTAAGTTGCCTCGGTGTTGAGAGAGATTGTCTGTAGTCATGGCTAAAAGTTTTGAGAATGATACAAATATTAATTTTTACAAAGTCTACTGCTTCAGTTTTTATAATGGCAATTTGAATATACTCCAGAATGTTAAAAAGAGTGATCAGCTTAACAGCAATTAATTGCAAAGTCAACATTTGCCTAGAAAATGAACTTTATCCCCCAAAACACATTTCAACTTCATTGCAGCCCTGCCTTAAAAGGACCAGCTAACATTGTTTCAGTGATTGCTCCATTAACACAGGTGTGGGTGTTGATGAGGACAGGGCTGGAGATCAATCTGTCATGATTAAGTAAGAATGACACCACTGGAC
Organism: Corydoras sp. C115; assembly: GCA_019802505.1. Taxonomy (NCBI): domain Eukaryota; kingdom Metazoa; phylum Chordata; class Actinopteri; order Siluriformes; family Callichthyidae; genus Corydoras; species Corydoras sp. C115. The sequence continues at coordinate 9,671,929 of JAFMOC010000007.1, forward strand.
ACTTTAAAAGGAGGCTGGTGCTTGGCATCATTGTTTCTCTTCTGTTAACCATGGTTATCTCTAAAGAAACACGTGCAGTCATCATTGACTGCACAAAAATGGCCTAACAGGGAAGAGTATCGCAGCTAGAAAGATTGCACCTCAGTCAACAATCTATCGCATCATCAATAACTTCAAGAAGAGAGGTTCCATTGTTGCCAAAAAGGCTCCAGGGCGCCCAAGAAAGACCAGTAAGCGCCAGGACCGTCTCTTAAAGGTGTTTCAGCTGTGGGATCGGGCTACCAGCAGTGCAGAGCTTGCTCAGGAATGGCAGCAGGCAGGTGTGAGTGCATCTGCACGCACTGTGAGGCAGAGACTCTTGGAGCAAGGCCTGGTCTCAAGGAGGGCAGCAAAGAAGCCACTTCTCTCCAAATAAAACATCAGGGACAGACTGATATTCTGCAAAAGGTACAGGAAGTGGACTGCTGAGGACTGGGGTAAAGTCATTTTCTCTGATGAATCCCCTTTCCGATTGTTTGGGACATCTGGAAAACGGCTTATTCGGAGAAGATGAGGTGAGCGCTACCACCAGCCTTGTCTCATGCCAACTGTAAAGCATCCTGAAACCATTCATGTGTGGGGTTGCTTCTCAGCAAAGGGAATCAGCTCTCTCACAGTCTTGCCTGAAAATACAACCATGAATAAAGAATGGTACCAGAATATCCATTCTCCCAACCATCCAAGAGCAGTTTGGTAATCAACAATGCCTTTTCCAACATGATGGAACACCTTGCCGTAAAGCAAAGGTGATAACTACATGGCTCAGGGAACAAAACATAGAGATTTTGGGTCCATGGCCCAACTCCCCAGATCTTCATCCCATTGAGAACTTGTGGTCAATCATCAAGAGACTGATGGACAAACAAAAACCTACACATTCTGACAAAATGCAAGCATTGGTTGTGCAAGAATGGACTGCTATCAGTCAGCATTTGGTCCAGAAGTTGATTGAGAGCATGCCAGGGAGAATTGCAGAGGTCCTGAAGAAGAAGGGTCAACACTGCAAATATTGACTTGCTGCATTAACTCATTCTAACTGTCAATAAAAGCTTTTGTTACTCATAATATGATTGCAAATATATTTCTGTATGTGATAAAAACATCTGACAAACACACATAAAAACCAGAAGGCAGCAGATCATGTGAAAATATAATATTTGTGTCATTCTCAAAACTTTTGGCCATGACTGTACATTGATAAAACAATGAATTATACAGGCAGGTATAGGACAATTTCAAAAGGTAAAGGTCAGGACCTTTGTCAGTAAACTGAGCCTTTTATTGCCGCAAAATAATTATTGCTGTTCCTCAACAGATAAATGACAAAATTATGGTAATGTTGCCTAGTTTATTTAATTGGATTGAATTGACTTTTAGGTCAATATAAACAAAAATAATAGTTTAGCAATATTTTTGCAATATAGAAAAAGCACAAACTGTCTCCACATAAATTTTTACTTTTTGTGTTTCAAATAGTTCTAATGGATTATTTGCCTTTTTCTTTAAAACAGATGGATTCCCATGGGAACATTCCACTTACCAATCTTGATCTGCGTCTCACTGGAGCAGAAATGCTCAGTGGTCTCGGTGATGCCCGGAATACCATGTTCTCGTATGATAGTGCAAGCATCCAATATCGAAAGCCCCTAACTGGCTGTGATCTTTATGGCCGGCCCACTGCCACTCTCGAGCGGCCAATCAAGCCCAAGAAGAGCCACCTAAGGAGACGGGCTTCTCAGCTCAAAGTAAAGATTCCAGACCTGACTGATGTAAATGCTATTGACAAGTGGTCACGAGTTATCTTTCCCATCACCTACACATTTTTTAACCTGGTCTACTGGCTTTACTATGTCCACTAGCTGTGTACTAAATATTTACTCATTAGGTCTGGTCAGGTTAAAGAGTAAAGTAAGAAAATGTATTTGCATTTTTGTAAATATATTAAATTATAATAATATTTGAATAAATACAGTGGAAAGCAAAGGTTTTAGGCACTTAACTGCATATTAGTATGAATCTTTCACATACATAAATAGTTTACAGTGGGTACAGAAATTATTCTTTACATTTTTCTCTTTATTTCATTGCAGTCATTTGCTAAAATTAAAAAAGTTTTGTTCTCATTAATGTACACTCAGCACCCCATCTTGACAGATGGGGTACTGCTTTGCAACTTTATTAAAAAAATATCACAGTTCATAAGTATTCAGATCCTTTGCTCAGTATTGAGTAGAAGCACCCTTATGAGCTAGTACAGCCATGAGTTTTCTTAGGAATGATGAAGTTTTTCACATCTGGAATTTCTTCCTTGCAGATCCTCACCAGTTCTGTCAGGTTGGATAGTGAACATTGGTGGACAGCCATTTTCAGGTTTCTCCAAAAATGCTCAATGGGGTTTAGATCAGGACTCTGGCTGGGCCAGTCAAGAATGGTCACAGAGTTTTCCCGAAGCCACTCCTTTGTTATTTTAGCTGTGTGCTTAGAGTCATTGTCTTGTTGGAAGTTGAACCTTCGGACCAGTCTGAGGGCCCAAGCAATATGGAAGAGGTTGTTTTGATCAGGTGATGAGCGGTGCCTGATTTTCTCTACACATACCGCTTAGAATTAACGCCAAAAAGTTCAATCTTCATCATCAGACCAGATAATTTTATTTGTCATAGTCTGGGAGTCCTTCATATGTTTTTTTTTTAGCAAACTATCCAGGCTTTCATATGTCTTGCACAGAAGAGAGGCTTTCATTTGGCCACTCTGCCATAAAGCTCCAACTGGTGAAGGGTTGCAGTGATAGTTGAATTTGTGGACCTTCCTCCCATCTCCTTACTGCGTCTCTGGAACTCAGTTACAGTGATATTTGGGTTCTTCTTTACCTCACTAAGGCTCCTCTCTCATGATTGCTCAATTTGGCTGGATGGTCAGGTCTAGTAAGAGTTCTGGTTGTTCCAAACTTCCTCCATTTAAGGATTATGGAGGCCACTGTGCTCTTAGGAACCTTAAGTGCTTCTTTTGTAACATTTTGTCCAAATGTTGTCTCATATTAACTGTGCCTTGCCACAATTCTGTCTCTGAGCTCCTTGGGCAGTTCCTTTGACCATATGATTCTCATTTGCTCTAATATGTGCTGTAAGGTCTTATATTTACAGGTGTGTGCCTTACCTAATCAAGTCCAATCAGTTTAATTAAACACAGTTGGAATCCAATAAACAAGGTGAACCATCTCAAGGAGGATCAAAAAGAAATGGACAGCATGTGAGTTAAATATGAGTGTCACAGCAAGGATCTGAATACTGAATATATAATATCTGAATATTTCAGTTTTTCTTTTTTTAAAAATTTGTAACAAAAAAAAAAAAGATCTATGATTTTTTTCTATGATTTTTTTTTTCGTCAAGATGCTGAGTGTACATTAATGAGAAATTAAATGAACTTTTTCGATTTTAGCAAATGGCTGCAATAAAACAAAGAGTGAAACATTTAAAGTGGTCTGAATAATTTCCGTAACCTACTGTATGTTAATACACTTTGTAATTTAATATTTGACAGTTCATTGTCTCACAGCAACTACCTCCTGTTTCATTAAGGAAATCCTTGGGTCTTTTTTGCTTGGGGTTTGCACATGTCAAGTCAAGTCAAGTAATTTATTTATATAGCGCTTTTTACAACAGTACATTGTCACAAAGCAGCTTTACAGAATGAAAGGCCTTTAAACCCCCAAAGAGCAAGCCGAAGCGACAGTGGCAAGAAAAAACTCCCTTTTATGTTGTTATTTAAGGAAGAAACCTTGGGAGGACCAAGACTCAGTGGGGGACTCATCCTCCTTGAGCGGCCGGGCAGCAACAACAGTGAGAACAGTCATGTCCAGATACTAAACAAATGGAAAAACTAACAACTAGAAAACTATATGTGAGTCCATTAGGGGGCGTCCTGCAGGACCGCCTTGTCAGGTTCCATCCAGTATTCGTAAGCAGAGCCATGGACCTCCAGGAAGCCGGGGGACACCTCAAAAGAAACAGACAAAGGAAGGGAGTTAGAGCTAATAATAAAGCACGGCATTTAATTAATAATTAATTAATTGACACAGTGCAGCATGTGACTCCGGCATCACTGACTAGAGCAGCATAACTAAAAGAGGCAGATACTGCAGACTCTACATAGTTGAGATGGCGCCCCGGAACAGCATCATTCCAGCGCCACACCCCCCCCATTAATGATGAGGTGGGTGAAGAGGTGAAACGACAGCATACACTGATCAGAGATTACCCCCCCAACACAGCCAAGTCTGAGATCTACATCTTTATCTACAGGGGATTAGTTAAATGCAAGATTAAATAAATGTGTTTTTAATTTATTTTTAAAGATTAATAGTGATTCAGAATCACGAACAGTAACTGGAAGGCTATTCCAGAGTTGAGGAGCCTTGTGGGAGAACGCTCTTCCACCAGCAGTAATTTTATTTATTCTAGGAGCTAAGAGTAGACCAGCACCTTGAGATCGGAGCTCACGTGTCGGCTGGTACAATTGAATCAGCTCACTCAGATACTGTGGAGCCTGGTTATGTAAAATTTTATATGTTATTAATAAAATTTTGTACTCGATACGAAACTTAACTGGTAGCCAGTGCATACATAATTTGGATGAATTGCAAATCCTACATTGCTACTCTGAATGTGCAAGTGTGAATGCATTTGCATGTCTGTACTCTTATGGATTATCAGCCTGTTATAGTTAACAAACTTTCACTCAATAAGCACCTCTTGTGAACTTATTTTAGATTAATGGGTTTGATGATTAAATCTAGAACCTATAGCACTATCTGTTTAAAAACTTCTTTGCAGTGCTGTTTCTAGGGACTGTTCAGGTAGTTTATGTTTCAAAACTTCAACTTGACACAGTTACAGAATTCAGGACTTTGCTATTTCTGTTGCAGATCTACTTTGTTCCTTTTCATTGCAGGTAGTTATTTCTGTCTTTGGTCACCTGCAGAATAAATCAGGAACTTTATTACATGAAAAGAACCACAAAACTGCCTAAAACTTTTGCATAGTACTGTAAGTCAGATCAATTAAATGTGCCAATATTTTAAAATGATCGACTTTGTTAAAAAATAAATAAATTAAAAAAAAACATTTGGGGTTTTAAAAACAAGAATCTGTCATTTGTATATTTTCTTAAATCAGACTGCCAGATGTACAAAGAAAATACGAATTGGGCTAATGATTTAACACTGTAAATGTCATGATGTCATGACTGATTTTGTATGAAACCAAAGATAAACATGCTAAACTGTGACTAAATCAAAATATATGCTAAAATATTTAAAGACATGGGTGGCACGGTGGCTTAGTGGTTAGCACGTTCGCCTCTTAGCACTAGGGATTCCCGGTTCGAATCCCCATCTGGGTGGAGTTTCCATGTTCACCCTGTGTCCGTGTGGGTTTCCTCCGGGTTCTCCGGTTTCCTCTCACAGTCCAAAAACATGGAGCAAGTCAGTTGAGTTCTCCAAATTGCCCCCTATAGAGTGTGTTTTTGTGAGTGAGTGTGTGCCCAGCGATAGATTGGCGCCCTGTCCTGGGTGTGTCTGCCCAGCGCCCGAGACGTTCTCCCCTGGATGGGCATGGGAAACCCCACCGCAACTCTAATAGAGGATAAAGCGGGAGATAATGAATGAATGAATTATAATATTTAAAGTCTGTAAAATATTTACTTATTACTTAAAAATGTAATTAAAAAAATGAAAAGGATACTTTATGTAAACAGCTAAAATCTTTACAATGGTATTAAAAAAATGCTATATTGATTTTTCAAAAATTGGGAAAAATAATAACTTTAATATGAATAATTGAACAACCTATTTCTTTACTTTGGAGTAGTTTGACTCCATCATAAAATTGTAAGTAATTGTAAGTAAAATAATTTGATGTAAATAATCAATTTAATTAATGCAATTAAGTAATGCAATGGTCTAATTATCTAAATGTTTTAATAATAATATTTTTTAATTCTTACGTTGAATAATTAGGTATTTAAAATTCCATTAAGTTACTTTTACATTAACTCATATTTTTCATGGTGTCCCACAAAATTATGGGTCAACACTTTACATAAAAAAGTCATCAATAATTTGTATTATTTAAAAACATTTGATAAAGTCATAGATTAAAAAAATATTATTTAAAATAAATTAATTAAATCTAGTCAAAAAATGACTATGATAATGAAAATAGTTGTACCCTACTTCATTGTATAATTTTTTAAATCTTATATGCTTCTGTGTCTAAAAATATAGAATTAGATTCGTTCAACTCTGAAATTAAATAGGATACTATGATACATGGAAATCTTTTTTGGGACCTACATATTACATTAACAGGAGCTTTTATTCTAAGTTGGTCCACTTTTTGCAGCTATAACAGTTTTCACTCCTCTGAGAATTCTGTCTATAAGATTTAGGATTTTGTCTGTGGAAACTGGTGCCCATTTATCACTGAGCACTGATGTTCTATGAGAGGGCCTGGCTCACAATCTCTGTTCTAATTCACATCAAAGGTATTTGACATGGTTGAGGTCAGTCAAGTTCTTCCACAACAAAAATTCACCCAACACTGATTTCATGGACCTCACTTTGTGCACTGAGGCACAATCATTTTGAAACAGATAATGATCTTTCCCAAATTGTTTTGATAGTTATACACTGGTCTGAGATTCATGGATGGGTGCTTGATGTTATACATCTGTGACAATGAAACTGAATCAAACACTGGAATTTGGTAATTAAGATGCATGTCTTAATACCTTTGTCCATATTGTGTAAGTCATGACCTCAGTGTGTAAATCACATTATGTGTATGTGTACCTGTTTTTGAAACATATTTGATCTTGCAAATGTTTTAAGAACCCAGTAACAGTAAAAAGCCATTTTACCATAATTAGAAAAGATAAATTTGATTTAAATTAATCATAGATAAATATAATTTTTAACGAAATTAAAATAAATGTATATAAAATGTCCCAACTGAAAACGGCATAATTTTTAGACGAGTTCTGCATGTTTTGTTTTGTTTTGTTTTTTGTTGTTTTTTTGCTTTGCTTTGGGGATAACAAATTGGGCCCCATATGAAGCTGGGGAATCATATTGCCCCAACCCCACCTGACATCTAAACCTTGGCCCTAGACAACAGTAGTACCCTTTGGTAAAAGGAATAAGACTTACAAAAAAAATAATAATAATATAAATTCAATGTGATACAGTTGTGATCAAATTTATTCAACCCCCACTGAAATAAAGTGTTTTGGCCAGTTTGACATTGATTTGGATCATTTCAGTCATCTTATTTACAATTATATCAAAGAGGCACTTATAAATTAGACAAATATAACATAATATTTATGATGGAATAACCACAAATGTCTTTACTGTGCTCACATCATTATCAGTTTTATTCAACCCCCTAGTGACATTATTTTTTAGTACTTAGTACAACATCCTTTTCCAGTTATGACAGCTTTCAAGCGTGAAGCATAGCTTGACACAAGTGTCTTGTAAGATACCTATGGGTATCTTAGCCCATTCTTCATGGGCAAAAGCCTCCAGTTCAGTCACATTCTTAGGCTTGCGCACTGCAACTGCCTTCTTTAGGTCCCACCAGAGGTTCTCAATTGGATTTAAGTCTGGTGATTGCGATGGCCACTCTAGAATGTTCCAGCCTTTCATGTTCAACCATGCTCTAGTGGACTTGGATGTGTGCTTCGGATCATTGTCCTGTTGGAAGGTCCAACGTCTCCCAAGCCGCAGGTTTGTGACTGACTCCATCACATTTTCCTCCAAGATCTCCTGGTACTGAAGGGAATTCATGGTACCCTGCACACGTTGAAGCTTTCCTGTACCATTAGAAGCAAAACAGCCCCAAAGCATAATTGACCCCCCGCCATGCTTCACAGTAGGCAAGGTGTTCTTTTGTTCATAAGCCTGGTTCTTCCTCCTCCAAACATAGCGCTGGTCCATTGTCCCAAACAGTTCTAATTTAGTTTCATCTGACCACAGTACACTGTCCCAAAACCTTTGTGGCTTGTCCACATGACTTTTGGCATACTGCAGTCGACTCTTCTTGTTCTTTGGAGTCAGCAAGGGGGTGCGCCTGGGAGTTCTGGCATGGAGGTCTTCGTTATGCAGTGCGCGCCTTATTGTCTGAGCTGAAACTTCAGTGCCCACATCTGACAGGTCTTTTTTCAGTTCCTTAGCAGTCACGCGGGGATTTTTCTCCACATTACGCTTCAGGTAGCGCACAGCAGTCGCGGTCAGGATCTTCTTTCTGCCACGACCAGGTAACGTTTCCACTGTGCCCTTTAACTTGAACTTGCGAATGATACTTCCGATAGTGTCTCTTGGAATATTTAACAACTTCGCAATCTTTTTATATCCATTGCCATTCTTGTGAAGAGCAATAACCTCTTCTCTTGTCTTCTGGGACCATTCTCTTGCCTTCACCATGCTTGTAAACACACCAGTAGATGTCTAGAAGGAGCTGAGTATCACAGTCCTTTTAAATCTGCCTAATTGGTGCTTATCATGCTTGATTGCTGCTCATTGACATCCACAGGTGTTTTCAATACCTGATTGAAAACACTGGAATGAACCTCTGTTCTTATGAGTGGTAGTTGTAAAGGGGTTGAATAATTGTGTCAATGAAGAAATCACAAAAAGGCCATTTAATACTTTATGACAAAAACAATTGATGCTATCTTAGTTGCATTTAGTTCTTTAACAAGTCCTTGTAAGATTTCATTATGAACACAATTACAAATGTGCACTGAATTCCATAAAACCCTTCGCAGCATTGGGGGTTGAATAAATTTGATCACAACTGTAGATTCTAGATCAGTATTAACACAGCAATGTGCCACAGTTTGAAAGTTTGAAAATTGTGCTTTTCCAAAATTAATTTTGTTTCTTTACTTGAAAAATATGGTAATTGTTTTATTTGTATATTTTTCAGTTAAACTTTAAAAAATAACACATCATAGATTCTTGTTTCATTATTTATTTTTCTAAATGACCCAATTTATTTGAAAATGGAGTTGCATAATCTCTATACTAACCAGAAATTAAGGAATTTTTTTTAACGTCAACAGAAAAAAAACTGATTTGTAGGACTTCATTTGAGCAGTGTAGTATATTTACTACACACTTTTAAAATACATCTATAGGGCCCAGTGTATTAAACAGATGAACTGTAATACAGTTCATTTATTTTACTAACAAATAATACCAAATAGTATTAAGAAAATTGGGTGACGTGGTTAATAAAAAATAAAAAATATATTTTCAGAAATAAATAAAGGTGTGAAAATAGAACCTGGGAAAAAAATCTTGACAAGCATCTTTATTGATTACTTTGTATAATATCTATTAAAAAACCTCACATTGAAAACACTCTGCTCCATTATGTATCAGAGTAGATTTTAGCTCAGTGAGAAATGTTATACTGGAGGCAGGTCATTCGCTGTCTTGTTTTTGTGATTTGTAATTTCCTGTCTAATTTACATTTAAACATATGTACTGTGATCTACATGGTATCCAGGCTCACCATAAAAACAAATGAGAAATGCAGGTGGGAACAAGTCGATATGTGGTTCCTTCTTCAGGCTTTGCTTGTGCCTTTAAATCAAAAGAGTGATATTTACCAGATTCAACTAAATGTAAAGTTTAATAAACCTTTTTTAAAAAGAGAATAATATTAACAAAGCTTTAATGATGAGAAAAGCTATCTTTCAAAATGATTTATATTGTCAAGGCATGCAAATGAGGAGCTTGTAGAACAACATTCCAAAATGTGTCCAGTATTTGTGAATTTGATTATTGATGACATAAAGGCAGTTGCGCACAGTCATGGACAGCAAATTTGAATTTTAATGGTTTTACATATCAGAAATAATAACTAATACAATGATTAATTTATAAAAAAACAACAACTAACTTTTAGCTCTTTAGAGTGTAAAAATTGGGGGAACCTTAGACAGCAACAATACTTGAGAAATTCATTCATTCATTCATTCATTCATTCATTCATTCTTCCACTTAATCTTTTATTAGGGTTGTGGGGGTTCCCCATGCCCATCCAGGGGAGAACGTTTGGGGCACTGGGCAGATAATCCCAGGGCACCAATCTATCACTGGTTAAACTCACGCACACAGACAAACACGTACAAAATTGGGCAATTTAAAGCATTCAGTTTACTTTGAATCCCTGTTTTTGGACTTTCGAAGAAACTGGAGAATCTGGAGTAAACCCACGCGGACACGGGGGAATATGGAAACTCCACCCAGATTGGGATTCGAACCTGAAATCCGCTGAGAGGTGAAGGTGTGAACCACTAAGCCACCGTGCTGCCCACTTCAAAAATGATTTGTTATTATTTGTTATTCAAAAAGTGTTGTTATTAATGTCTGTCTATCCAGAATGGAAAATACCTTGTTTGAAAAAACAATTACAACCATTGAATCAAAAACCTTGGTGGTTAGCACGTTCGTCTCTCAGCACTAGGGATTCTCGGTTCGAATCCCCATCTGGGTGGAGTTTCCATGTTCTCCCCGTGTCCGCGTGATCCAAAAACATGGATCAAGTCAATTGAGTTCTCCAAATTGCCCCATATAGAGTGTGTTTGTGTGAGTGAGTGTGTGCCCAGCGATAGATTTGTGCTCTGTCCTTGGTGTATCTGCCCAAAAAGTTCTCCCCTGGATGTGCATGGGGAACCCCACCTCATCTGGTTTGCCTCCTTGGTGATGTGCTTGGGGCATGTTTAATCGGAACTTTAGAATACATTATGGTATACAGTTACAGGTGTACATGGTTTGACTTAATGACTGAAAGGTGCTCAGGATCTGAGCAAGCCCAAATGTTTACCCCTCCATCACCCTGTTTGACAGCTGGTATGATATGCTTTTTTTTCTCCAAGGTGTTTCACAAGTTGTGTAGTTTGTTCAGATGCAACTTGGCAAATTTTATTTGAACTTCAATTTTTTTTAGTTCTTGAGTCAAGCTTTTAAATTATTTTTCCAGTCATACTGACATAAACTAAAACATTTATTGTGTGCAAAGGCCTAAGACATATGTTAATTGTTTTGCTTGAGTATTGCACAGTGACAAAAAGGTGAATATGTGGTGATGTTCATTCTAGCACAACAGTCAGCAATCTTGAATGTTTTCCACTTCTGAATAATCTCCAATTCATCTCCAATTGAGATAACAGACTTGTGAAGTGAAAGGTTTGGAAATCTCAAGCAAACTGTCAAAAGTTGTTTTTTTATAGAAGTGATCACACTTGCTAATGATAAATTAAATTAATGGAGTGTATATGTTTTTTTTGTATGCTTTATTTTACTTATCAGATATTTTTGTGTCACAATATGTAACACCATATAATTCATTAAATTAATAGAATTTATTCCATGAAATCATTTCTGGCAGGTGACCAATATACACACTATACCACACACAAAGGAACACGTAAAAATGCATGTTTGTGCACTTTCCTTCTCAGCTGGAAAGCTTATAATCACTACAATATAAGCCAAAAGATTTTGCAAATAAAGAGACAGTCTTTAAGCTACATTTAAACAATGTAATTTCTGTAATGTAGTTGTAAATTGCATTCATGCTTTCGATGTTTCGATGATCTCATACTACCTTGGACTTAAACCTACAAGATTCAAAAAATGTATGAGGCCAGCAGCGTGTGTATGTAAGATTATGATCACAAGCACGAAAATTTTTAACTATCCTTTTAACAAAGAATGTAAATAAAATATTTCACCAAAACAGGGGTATTGTGCCGAGTATTGTTTCAGCAGCATGTACTAATATCGAATATCAATCCAAAGTCTAAATTCTCAAATTGTTACAATTTTCTATTATACGGAAACCATATGTCACTAAAGCATTTTTTTTTATTTGAAATGTTTTACTTTCTGAGTTTATTAGAATGTGTATTATTTTTAGTAATCCATAAGTGAAATTCTGTCCCATAAGGTATAGTTACAGTTTGTGCTTTAAACTCTTAGCAAGATTGGCATAAAAATTATACACTCTGTTAGGTATGAGAGAGAATATTTGAGTGGAGGTTTTATGGTCCATTAAATCTATTTATATATTTTCTTAGCATCATGAACTCCAAAATCAATATTGGATATTCCTGCAGATCAAATTAATCATCCATACATCCATTATCTTCCGCTTTATCCTATATTAGGGTCGCGGGGGGTTCCCCATGCCCATCCAGGGGAGAACGTTTCAGGCGCTGGGCAAATACACCCAGGACAGGGCGCCAATCCATCTCTGGGCACACACTCACTCACATAGACACATAGCAATTTGGAGAACTCAATTGACTTGATCCATGTTTTTGGACTGTGGGAGGAAACCGGAGAACCCGGAGGAAACCCACGCGGACACAGGGAGAACATGGAAACTCCATCCAGATGGGGATTCGAATCGGGAATCCCTAGCGCTGAGAGGTGAACGTGCTAACCACTAAGCCACCGTGCTGCCTCATCAAATTAATCAGATTTTACTTATTCTTACTTATTATAGTCATGAGGGATATTGGGTGCTATCCTAGCATATTGCTGATAGCATGACAAAAACGGACAGAAATGTATGCACACATTTACATTTGGGGCAATTTTACATCACTACATGCATCTAAACTCATACACAGGAAGAAAATGCAAAATCCATACAAAACACAGGACTTTTTCACTGTAATGCATGAGTGCTAAATACTGTATTTTGGGGGGGGGAAATGTAAATTTTTGTTTTTAGAAGTATTATCACCTACTTGAACTTGAACTTATTTATGTTCATTCATTCATTCATTCATTCATTATCTTATGCTTTATCCTACATTAAGGTCGCGGTGGGGTTCCCCATGCTCATCCAGGGGAGAATGTTTCGGGCGCTGGGCAGACACACCCTGGACAGGACGCCAACCTATCGCTGGGCACACACTCACTCACACAAACACTTGTTGACTTGTTCCATGTTTTTGGACTGTGGGAGGAAACCGGAGAACCAGGAGGAAACCCACGCAGACACGGGGAGAACATGGAAACTCCACCCAGATGGGGATTCGAACCGGGAATCCCTAGCGCTAACATGCTAACCACTAAACCACCGTGCCGCCTATTTATGTTCATTGGAGTTAAATATAATTTAAAAATTTAAATATAAAGTTTTAGTGTGATTAGTAAGTTGGTGACCCCATGGTTAGAAGGTCCTAAGTAAAATTTGGAGACAGGCAGCCAAGGTCCATTATGTGTGGTGTGCATGTTCTTGTGGGTTTCTTTTTACATGCCAAAAATACTAAATTGAATGCCCTTAATGTGTTAAATGTGTTTGTGTCTGCCTTCTACATTTACATTACATTTTACATTTAGTCATTATCCAAAGCAAACACAAGTCAGAAGTTACACAACAGCTACACTAGACTTATCAAACCTGCTCATCACCCTATCCCGCAATGTTGATCACTAACATTATTTGTCTGATTCTGGTGCACAGTAGATAATGCATTTTATTTTTAGTTAGTAATGCGTCTCCATGTCTCTCTTATCCTAAACTTAAGGTTTCTACCTTTTCATAATTATTTCATTAATTGACCAAGCTGAATTACCAAATGCTCAGAACAGAAAACCTTATTCTTCATGGCCTTTAATCATTGGGTTACATTTATTGGCACTCTGGTAAATACAAAAACTAGAGCAATTTTTTTTTTATTAAAACAATAATATTATAATTACAATTCTACATTTAACACACAATCATAACATTTAATCTTGAATCTTAAAAAAAATCACAAGTGGAACAAATGTACATTTACATTTACATTTAGTCATTTAGCAGACGCTTTTATCCAAAGCGACTTACAAATGAGAACACCACAAGTCAGAAGCCATGGAGAAAACCAACTACACTGTAAGTTCATCAAACCTGATTGTTATTCGAAGCTGCGCCCCCCCCCCCTTTTTTTTTTTTGTATTTTTTTTAGCCATTTAGTCATGTCCATTTAGGTATCAGTGGCACCATGGGGATTTAAACTTACAACCTTTAGAATGTGTTTTATTGCAAAGTTGATAAATCATAAATCGGCTTTTATAGTTGTCCTGTATTCAGGTATTGAGTATAATAGACTAGGTCATTTTTTTTTTTTTTTTTTATCTTTTTGTGTGGAGTTTTACATGTCCTATCCACAATGGTTTCCTTCTGGGGCTCTAACTTTCTAAACAAATTTGGAGAAAAAAAAAATTACATTATGGTACATCAGGTTTAAACAGTATGTGTTAAATTGTCTTTCTGAAAGTTTCACTCGTGTCCCAGTGTTCTTGTACACTCCAGGCATTGTTTCGGGATCTTAGTAACATCTTACAATAAATATCTGACCTAAACTTGAAAGCATGAGTGAGCAAGGAAGGCAACACACCTGACTGAATAACAGCAGTTTTTTTCAAGAACAAAATGCATTAGTTGCTTGTCTATTACTTTATGCTATAACTCTAGTTACTTAAATAAGGAATTAAAGTATGTCATCCAATCAACACATGAAATGCATGGTGACATGAAATTTGTTGTGAAAATAAAAAATATATAAATTTCAACCTAAACCTCAGTGTATGAGAGTTATTGACCCTAACAGTATGTACAAGTAAACATCCATGTATTTGCAGCATGATCCTCCTATAACCGCTTCAATAAATATGTACAAATAAAACAATTTTAAGTTAGGACTTCCAGCGCTCATCATCCCAATAGCAAAATAGAAGTGATTTTTTTCCTTCTTTGGAGTCCTTGACCATCCATTACAGCTTTATTCATTTCATTTGCATGACCACCTAGGAGAGATAATACTGTATCAGGTAAGAGAACACACAGCCATGAATACATTTCTGTTCAGCTCTGTGCAGATGAATTGTAAGATCATAAGTAAATATGCATGTGTATGATTCTGGTACCTTGTTAGCAGCCTCTAATGCATTGATAAGTGTCTGCAGCTCCTCTTTTGTCATCTCTATATTTACAGCTCTCTGGAATCCATTCTCTCTCACATCCAGACAGAGGTTTAATAGAGGAGTGTTTAAAGATGAAAGTTTATCACTGGATAAAGCAAGCTAGAAAATATGAGACAAAGATGACAAAAATAAAGTACACAAAACATTTATATCCTGGGCTCTCCTTTTCCATGTTTTGAGGACCAAATTTCTACTGGAGAAAAACCATGAAATCAATCCAGTGTTCATACAAAAGACCAAAACTGCAATCACAAAAAGTGTGTATGAAATAATTAAATAGAGCATTACCTTCATAGCAAAAGGACTTATTTTTGTCACTGCTTTTAATAGTGAGCAGTGCTACGTACACACATTTATTTTAGAGAAAGACCTGAGCATGTTAATCACAATAATTAAACTGTAAATGACATTAAACACTTGTTAAATTAACTTTCTTTGCTTTCTGTCTTGGACACAGCAAAATTTCTGTGCAAAATAGTTGATTACAGATAAATTGCTTTTCTCCAATGTTGACAGTAAAAGAACTTAAACTAAATTTATAATGTCTATTTCTAAAGAAATGCATGAATACATTCCACGTTTATTTAGATATTCATCCATCCATTAATCTTTATCCTCCAATAGGGTCGCGGGGGGTTCCCCATGCCCATCCAGGTACGTTTCGGGCACTGGGTAGATACAACCAGGGCACACACTGGGCACACACTCACTCACACAGACACGCACACAAACACACTATATGGGGTAATTTGGAGAACTCAATTGCCCTTGAACCATGTTTTTGGACGGTGGGAGGAAACCGGAGAACCCCGAGGAAACCCACATGGACACGGGGAGAACATGGAAACTCCAACCAGATTGGGATTCGAACCAGGAATCCCTAATGCTGAGAAGCGAATGTGCTAACAACTAAGCCACTGACTATTTAGATATGTTTTCAGAAATTCTGTTTGACTTTGGTAAGGATCAGAAAACAGTATGTTTTTTTTGGATTTCCAACTCAATATTAGATTGATTTTTATCTTTATTTATTTTTTTAAGAAAAAATAACTCAAGTCGAAAACAGTGTAATTAAGCACTATATATTTTTTAAAAAAAAGATGTTTTTACTTTAAGCTGCCAGTTGAAGTCCTCCAATTGTGCACTGGAAATTTTGTTGGTTCTGTTCACTAAAGCTTGGGTGATCTCCTCTTGCCTGGCATGCACACACTGCAGAACAGCATCAACATGTGCAGAATCTAACCCACTCAGCAGTTCCAGTACCTACAACACATAAGTACAGATATTAGACATCACAAAATCTGTTCAAATTTTATTATTTAAAACAGAATTCTGTAAATTGTATTTAATTTTATTTCTAATATCTTTAGTCTTGTATGGTAAATGTGCACAGACAGTCATCTAAGCATTTTACTGAAAGCTGTACCATGTTGCTATGTATGTGACGATTGCGCTATCATTTGATTTGTTCTTAAAGATCACTATGGTGATAACAATTCTGCTTCAGGGGATATGTTGCAGAAAGTGCACTGACCATCAGAAGATATCTGATGAAATTCTGGAAAACTATTAGAAATACCTGATATCTGGTTTAATGAAACAGGTTATGCAGTTTCATACTACATAATATGGATTTAGGATGGAAAACTAAGATTTGTCATTAAGGATCACGGTAAGGAATTGAGAATAGCTGGTAAATAATGTGAAATTATCATACATATGCGGCAACATCGATGTTAAAATGAGGCAAATGATATCTAATCAGTGGTCATTAAATAATTTAGGTCATAAAAAGGTCATTTATGGTCATAAACATTTAGATACTCAACCTCCTGATCGGTGAGCTTTCTACCAACTGCAATTCGGAAAAAGTGGGAGAAGGATTTCATCAGTTCTTCCCACTCCGACAGAGTCCAAGCTTCACCATACTCCATTCGCAATGGGTAACTGCGACCACAAAGGCCATCCACCACCCTGTGCAGTAGCTGAACAAGAACATATGCACTTCAGTATAAAACATGACCTGACACCATGTCAGTGCAACATATCAAGACGTAATAACACTCGATACAAAATTCATAACAAAAACACTTGAAATATTGCTGTTACAGGGCGGCACGGTGGTTTAGTGGTTAGCACATTCACCTCTCAGCACTAGGGATTATCGGTTCGAATCCCAATCTGGGTGGAGTTCCATGTTATCCCCGTGTCCGTGTGGGTTTCCTCCGGGTTCTCTGGTTTCCTCCCACAGTCCAAAAACATGGATCAAGGTCAATTGAGTTCTCCAAATTGCCCCATAAAGAGTGTGTTTGTGTGTGCCCAGAGATGTGTGTGCCCATGACTGTGTGCCCAGAGATGGATTGGCGCCCTGTCCTGGGTGTATCTGCCCAGCGCCCGAAACGTTCTCCCCTGGATGGACATGGGGAACCCCACCGCGACCCTAGTGGATGGATATTGCGGTTATGTATTTCTATTTAAACAATAAACATTACTGTTAGAAGGTTTTTTTTTCTAAAATGTCAGACTTTTGTATATAATCGTTTATTTAGACACATTGGCGTAGCCGCTCTTTATCAGAGTCATTTGGGATCAGTTTTCTTTCTAAAGCTCATTTCGTCTATTACTTAATTTTCAAACACGCCATGTCCCGCTACATTCCTGTACAATGCAGAGCACTGTTCGTTAGTTCGTACTTACTTTAGGACACTCAGGCGCAGATATTTTATGCAATAAATTTAGCATGTTGCTACCAGAACCAGGTGTCTTCGGCCGTCAGCTGACACAGTGTCACGTGACTAACTACAAGCGAGGCTTCAACGAGCTTCAAGTGACAACACTATAAGTTAAATTGAAACAGAATGTCAGCGTTTTAAAAACTCTAAAAATCAAATTAAATACAAACTAAACAACGAACTTATATCTGACAGCATCGAACTATGTTTTACAAACGTCTCCAAAAATACGAAAGAAAATTGACATTTCAAAAGAAAAGTCTTCGTACCGTGCAGCGGCGTCATGCGACTGAACCGTTTTGTTAGTTGTCTGTCCATCTCGGTCATATATTACATTTTCCAGATCAGAACAATGCTGGCCGTCATGGCAACTGATGTTGAATTTACATTACATTTGACTTTAGAATTTGGTATTTCCTATATCAAGAATAACGTAAGGTAGACGCAACACCAACAACAAACACCCACAAATCTACAAAGCTGTAACTACTGACTATTGTAAGACGTGACAAAGCAATTTTAAAAACAAAGCAATTATATAAAATACAAATATTTTGATTCTAAACATTTCCAGTTTACATGACTCTTGATCAGATGCATTCTACCTTACAAAAATCTTAATTCTGCCCAAAAGTTAAAATTGTAAAGTTAAACATCCTTCCTTTAAAAGTTTTTTTTAACATGAGCCTATACAAAGACATGCTCTACAAGTTCTTTTTGTTTTTTAAAGATATTTTGACTTTTGTCATTGTCATTCAAATTCACAGAGATTGTAGTTCGATGTAGTAGACAGAGGTCAGTGTTTTCCTATATTTACAATATATATACTATATATAGAAGAAATATACTGGGGTTTAAGGTTTAAACTGCTTTTAGAAAAAGTAAGTAAACTATGGTTTAGTTAAGATAAGATAAGATAAGCTATGCTTTAATTGGCCTCACAAAGGGGTATATTTAAATTCTCAACAGATGTGTATAGCATGTGCAGTTATACAAAATATACACTTACTGGCCACTATAGGTATACCTATAATAAGTATACCACTATTATGTATAGCTAATTATTTTTACTTTTATTGTTCATTTTAGCAGTTCTACTTATGATGTATACTTTTTAGTTCCACAATTAAAGACTATAGTCCATGTGTTTCTCTGCATAATATCTTCTTTAGATTGTTGTAATAAGTGGGCACTCTCTCTATTAGAGTCAGTGTTTAACTGTGGTTGCACAGTTCCTTTTAATTCTCCTCTAATCCTTAATATATTGTCAAAGGATGCTGCCTATAACATTTTTGGCTGATAGACTATTTTCAGTCCAGCAGTGTTTAAAGCATCCATTTGGAGCGAAGTGTCTGACACAATGAAAACAGCAAAACAGCCCAAATTCCACAAAAACACCTGAGAACGTGACCAGTAAGTTTAGCTAAAAAAAAGTATGCTCTGCTATTTAACAGAGAACGTACCATGTTTTATTATGGCAAAGGATTGATTTTCATATTAGACAAATGGTATAGTTATAGAGTGGTTAGCTTAGTGGTTAGCACGATCGCCTCTCAGTGCTAGGGAATCCCGGTTCGAATCCCAATCTGGGTGGAGTTTCCATGTTCTCCCCATGTCCACATGGGTTTCCTCTAGGTTCTCCGGTTTCCTCCCACAATCCAAAAACATGGATCCAGGTCAATTGAATTCTCCAAAATTGCCCCATATAGAGTGTGTTTGTGTGAGTGAGTGAGGGCGCCCAGCGATAGATTGGCTCCCTGTCCTGGGTGTATCTGCCCAGCGCCCGAATCGTTCTCCCCTGGATGGGCATGGGCAACCCCACCGTGTCCCTAGTAGAGGATAAAGCGGAAGATAATGGATGGATGGGTGTAGTTATAGAATATAATGAATTTACTGGTTTTATCCATCCATCCATTATCTTCTGCTTAATGATTTCCAAAAAAAAGATGTAAAGAATTAGTTTGCTCACAAATGAAAGCATGCTTTTTTCATGCTATAATGAATTGCTTTCATTATAAAAGAATTGTAGCTAATAGTTCGGCCCTCCCGGCACGGTGGCTTGGTGGTTAGCATGACCGCCTCTCAGCGCTAGGGATTCCCGGTTCGAATCCCCATCTGGGTGCAGTTTCCATGTTCTTCCCGTGTCCGCGTGGGTTTCCTCCGGGTTCTCCGGTTTCCTCCCACAGTCCAAAAACATGGGTCAAGTCAATTGAGTTCTCCAAATTGCCCCATATAGAGTGTGTCTGTGTGAATGAGTGTATGCCCAGCGATAGATTGGCTCCCTGTCCTGGGTGTATCTGCCCAGCTCCCGAAATGTTCTCCCCTGGATGGGCATGGGGAACCCCACCGCGACCCTAATAGAGGATAAAGCAGAAGATAATGGATGGATGGATGGTATTTGTAAGTTTTAGTAACTCTGTAGTATTTATTATTTGTGCAAATTTTTTTGATTTAGATTTTAGAAACATTTAGATGTTATAGTAGTTTATTTATGTAGCTTTCTTTAGTTCACTTTATTAATTTAAACATTCCATTGATTTACAAAACTGTGTCTGAGTGTGTCTGTGTGAATGAGTGTGTGCCAGTGATAGATTGGCGCCCTGTCCTGGGTCTATCTGCCCAGCGCCCGAAACGTTCTCCCCTGGATGGGCATGGGGAACCCCACCGCGATCCTAATATAGGATGAAGTGGCCCTTCACAACAGTCCCGGTTTGTCATGTGGCTGGCCCCTCGAGAAAGTTATTCGCCCCACCCTGATTTAATCTGAAGTGGGATTTATTAAGGTTTTGCTACTAGTTGGAGTTCTGTTGAGAGCGCTGAGGATGAATCCGGTGTTTAAGTGGAAGCGGCTGAGCCGGATTGAGCCTCTCTTGGGGTGAAGGCAGCTGTTTGTGCTGACAGTGAGCGCAGCTCGCTGACAGAGGATCCTCCACTTCTCTGATCTTTACTCCACAGCAGCAGCTCTGATGGCTGAGATGTAACGCTGACGAGCGTCGCACCGCTGAGGGTTCGGTCTGATTACCGGCAGGATTGTTTGGAGATGGGAGGCGAAGTTGAAAAGGTAACGACTTCGAGTTGTGTTTCTTGCTTTAGTCTGCCGGTTACCAGGGCTAACTATACATTAGCCTCAAGCTAACAAGTACCTGCAAAAAGACCAAAGTGAACTCGCTTGTACACTGAACCAGGGTTGTGGTAGGGGAAATGTAAACCCAATATCATTAAGCTTTATTTTTATCCGAAGCGTTATTGTTCTGAGTGAAAAGCTTGTTCTGTGGATGAACACGTACATGTGTAATTCACTGTACTCATCTTAAAAATAGATTTAGAGCGCAAGGGATATAAACGACTCTATGCTGCCTCACAACTCAAACCTCACAACAAGGGAGTCCCATCTTTACCAAATATTGTTATTTATTTCATGTTACAGCCTATTGAACACCAGTTCTCGAAGACAAACTGACTCTGTATCTAAACTGGTGAAGACTTGCTTTGAAATAATTATTAAGTGGTACTATTATTTTGTTAGTTCACTCCTAGGAAATAGATAAACGGTTCAAAATTGCAAAAAGAGTCATGTCATGCTGGGCTCATGCAAGAAATTGGGTCTTTTTATTTATAACATTGGTTGAATGCTGTACGAATTACCACTTATAATCACATTATTCTAACAAATAATTAACATGTATACTTCTCTTTTTGCTGGTATGGATGTTTTTCTACTTCCTTTTGTATTTCATTTTGGGGTTTTTTTTGTATTGGGAAGTTTTCTTACACAGTTGGTGCAGCAATGCTTTAACCCTATAAGAAAACAAACATTTATTTTAGAGTAACTGTTTATTGTCATAACAGAGCAGTGTTGTGGAAGTTGAGTGAAAATGACCCAACAGATTTTAAACGTCATTGTACTTCATTTGGCCATGTTGAGTGCAAACTATGTATAGAATATTACAACCAGTCGGTAAGATTGTTGTTAATTAGTTTTAGCTTAGTACAGTATATTATTTTTACACTATTATTGTAGTATAACATTTACAATAGTGAATGGACAGTCAATTTGCATTTTACTGCTAGTTGTACATGTATAGTTATGTAGTTGACAATTAAACATTGATTTGATTAGTTAAAGGATTTGACTGTTTCACTGACTTTTATTTAGTATTTTTTGAAGGTCTGTAGGGCCTTTTCCAGTGTCAATTGGACAAAAGGCAGAAAAAATGGTGTTCTGTCACAAAACACAAAATTAACACCCTGAAGTATTTTTTAATAATAATTCTGACTGTCATGTTTTTGAAGTGCTAAGAGTAAGACTAGAGGTTTAGATACTTTCTGGTATTGACACCTGTTGGATCCCTAATGTAGCTACTTTCATATTTCCCTACGTGCTACTTGATGCTACCACTAGAGGTGCAGACAATAAGGAAGTGAAAAATTGCACACAACCTTTCTTTAAAATGTTTCCCCATTTTGATGCTGCTAACTGCCTTCATTGCCTTTACCATTTTTGTTTATACTGCACTTAGTAATCATGCAGCATTTTTTTTCTGAGGACGTGCACAACCAAGACACCATATAGACACATGATGCTTTAGGTAGTCATTGAAAATGTATAGTTAACATAATCTTCCAACAGGGCAATGGTCCACAAAGCATACATAGGAAAAGCACACAGAAAAAAAATATGACAAATTATGGGAGAATTCTAAACTGTCCAGATTTTAACAGTAGTTGGGAGAAGCACCTTTTAAAATGAGAGCGTTGTGCCGTTGGTAAAAGACTAGTGATCTAGAATTACAGTAAAAAGTGTGGGATAATTATTCATAGTTACAGCAAGTGATTGATTTCAGTTATTGTTTCAGAAGTGTGTTTTACAAGATATTAAGTTAAAGGTGCCAGTGATTTTGTCCTGTCCTTTTTTAGGAGCGCTGTGTGAATTATTGTTCACCTGCAAGTAGTAATACATATTAATGCAACTGTTATAATTCCTACATTGTTGTGAGATATGTGTGACATATTCCGAAAGAATCACAGATGTGACCGTGTTTTTGGACCTGACTGTATAAAGTTCTTGTTCTAGGCAGATTAGGAGAGCCTGATCAACCTCTCTGTGAATATGACTCCTGACATTTTGTAAAAGGATTCTGCTGGTCTCCTGTGTGATTTTAACGCTGAAACAGTTAATTTCTTTGCCTTTGTTTGATTATGTGCAAAAAACAACTGAAAAACATTCTCCATTGTAGTTCATGCCAATGATTTTAAATATGTTTGAGGTTAGAGCTTAGTGCAGGCTGTCAAAATCCTTTATTTCACACTTACACAAACATATCATTTTAGGCCTTGCTTCTTGTACTGGGAAAAAGCTATGTTGGACCATTTATTTGTAAGCATGTAGTTGTCCAAAATTCATGAATATGTGATTTATTTTATATACCTGTGGCAGTAGTAGAGTGAAGTGTGCTAATATTTGTCCATGTAGTGTAAATATAACTTTAATATAAGCAAATAGATAGATTTAAAACAAACTGTTATGCCACAATTGTTTATCTTTGTGTGTAGGTGGATATTATACACTAAGCAGAAGGGAGACTGCACCTCAGCAAGACTGGAGCTACTGATGGAAAGATTCTATCGAGTTTGGCAACGATGGCAACAGGTGGCCTCTACAGAGACAGGGCATGGCTGGTCCACTGCCACAAACTCATTTGCCCCAAAGGGAGATGAGTTTCAGGATCACTCTGGCCATAAACTTGCTAGTAAAAGAAGAATAGTGGTGGCACGATATGGTCTGCATGGGACTGAATACCACAATGTCTCAAAGGTCTACAAAAGCAATGCCATTCGGACCACGAAATACACTCTCATCAGCTTTATACCAATGAATTTGTTTCAGCAATTTCACAGGTAAGAGATTTCACAACTTTTGTTATGCGCCAAATGCTTATATCATGTACTTATCCTGCTGCCCAGTTATATGTGTTTTAAAATTAATTTGAATGCACAAATTCACAAACTTTGTTTATATAGTTAAAAAATAAACATCTATAAAAATTATTTTTATTCAGCATGATAAATTTAACCTTAAAATTTTATTCTTATAATTTGTATAAAAATGTATAGTGAATCATGAAGAGGAAAACTATACAAAGTTAACCTCAGATTAAGAAGCACCTCAATTCATATACAGCAAAAATTTGTGAAAAATGGAGAGACTATAAATATATACACAAAGTATACAAGAGACAGTAGATTGGAGATCACAAAGAAAATGTTACTTTATACAAGTAAGTTTTGAGTCAAGTTTCAAAAAGAGGAAGAGAATAGATGTTACGGCTGTCTGGTGGGAGGGAATTCCAGAGTTTGGGAGTTGAGAAAACTCTGCTCCCCATAGTACTCAGATGAGCAGGAGGCGTAAGGAAGATGCAGGTATTGAGAACATTTGACAGATATGAGTGGGCAAGATTATGAATGACCTTGGAAAAGAGAATGACTCTTTGATATAGAGAAGGATTTTAAAATTTATTCTATATTTAACATGAAGCCAGTGGCGTTATTAAAGGACAGGTGATTTGATGGGATAAAGGAGTTTTGGAAATAATGCACCAGGTTTTTATTTCAGATGAAAGGGATGACCGTGGAAACAAAATGCTTGGTTTACTAGATGGGTAAATTAATGTTAAATGTGCAAAATATATTGCCATATATTGTAAGACAATTTTGTATTTAATGGTATTATAAGACCTGAAACCTTACTGATTCACTACATAAATATTTCTAATCTAAAGATGACAATTCAGCTGCTGAAGAGTTTTGTAAATCAATGGAATGTTTAAATTAATAAAGTGAACTAAATAAAGCTGCATAAATAAACTACTATAACATTCAAATGTTTCTAAAATCTAAATCTAAATCTAAAAAATTTGCACAAATAATAAATACTACAGAGTTTCTAAAACTTACAAATACCATCCATCCATCCATTATCTTCTGCTTTATCCTCTATTAGGGTCGCGGTGGGGTTCCCCATGCCCATCCAGGGGAGAACATTTCGGGAGCTGGGCAGATACACCCAGGACAGGGCACCAATCTATCGCTGGGCACACACTCACACAGACACACTCTATATGGGGCAATTTGGAGAACTCAATTGACTTGATCCATGTTTTTGGATTGTGGGAGGAAACCGAGGAACCCGGAGGAAACCCACGCGGACACGGGGAGAACATGGAAACTCCATCCAGATGGGGATTCATACTGGGAATCCCTAGCGATGAGAGGCGAACGTGCTAACCACTAAGCCACTGTGCCGCCCTTACAAATACCAACATAATTTAAATGTAAATAGTTTTAAGACAACACAAAACATCAGCTTCTATATAGTGCCTGTATGCAAATACATGTATATGTACTAAAACAGACAGAAGTTTGGTGGCCACTAGTTTTACTCACATGCTTACAGTCTTTCAACCCATCTTGTATATTAACTCCCTTTTTCATAGTGATTTTTGTAACGCTTTATATCTCTTTAAAAAAATAGGTGCACCAGAGGGAATCAAATTCAGTCGATACTTTGAAAATATAAGATTTTTGTCTTGCCAATTGTACAAATGTTCCTTCCAATAAAATCTGCATGTAGATTTTGCAAAAAAATAATAAATCTGTGTTGAATACTAACAGAGCCACTAAACAAAAAGTAACTATACTATACTATTGGTATCACAAGCTGTTCAAAAAGCAAACGGTAGAGAATACTTTCAGAAAGAGAGCAAAATTCCAGAGAGAGCCAAAATATTAGTGAATTTACTAAATAAACACTTCACTTCAAAACATCACTCTTATTCAGAATACAGGTTATAGCTATTTTTACTATGCTTTGGAACCATCCATATCTTATTACTATGTTTCAGACACTCTGAGCTTTACAACAGGTTTGTGACCACTGAGATCTTTTATTAGTCACTAATAGAATTGGGTTACTTTGTTCATTAGAATTGAAACCCAATGCTGTATTTGGGCAGATTCTTTTTGAAAATCTGCCCCACTTACCTGACTTCCAGTATTTTAACTTATGCACCAGGACTCCATTGTCATGCCCCAGTCCAATCTCATTTGTAACCTCACAGTTCTTTGTCTGATACTGGCTACTCAAATTTATTTCAGGATTCTCTCATGACACCCCTGCTCTCTAAGGTTTTAGCACCACATTTTCTACCAGAGTAAAGAGTAAAGTCCCACTGACTGGTTTAAATTTGTCTTGTGAAAATGTGATGATATTGCAGGTCAAATTTATGAAATGTATAAAA
Organism: Corydoras sp. C115; assembly: GCA_019802505.1. Classification (NCBI taxonomy): domain Eukaryota; kingdom Metazoa; phylum Chordata; class Actinopteri; order Siluriformes; family Callichthyidae; genus Corydoras; species Corydoras sp. C115. Next base: position 9,698,055 of record JAFMOC010000007.1, read on the forward strand.
TTATTTTATAATTAAAATATATCTAAAGGGTTTACAAGCCATGAAGCACCATATTTCAAAATTTACTAAACATAGAGGAATATTCATAGATTTCATGTGATGGATATGAAGAAAATAAAGACATAAAATATAACTGCATATACTAGCAACATATTATTTTATAGTCGTCTTCAATAATCCTAGGTCTGAAATGTAACATATGTGTCATTTACCCCTTGTAGAGCAGCAAATCTGTATTTCCTTTGCCTGGTTTTGCTGAACTGGGTACCAGTTGTGGAAGCATTTCAAAAAGAAATCACCATGATACCTCTTGTTGTGGTGCTCACTGTCATCGCCTTAAAAGATGCCATAGAAGACTACAGGCGCTACAAATATGACCGAAGGATCAACGACACTCTTACACATGTGTACAATGGGTCAGTGATGTTTGTATTTTATAATTCATAGATATAAACAATTATTATTTTGCTCTATCATTTATTTTTTAGATCAAAGTGTTTGGTACACAACCAGCATAAACACTAGTTTGATGAAACTGGTAGAAATTGTCTATCACATAAATTTATGAAACAATACAAACTAATGCATACACACTAAGTTTAAAGTTTACAATCTCTGTATATAAATTCAGTTATTCACAACATTTAATCCCAGAACACATTGCCTCTCTTTGGACATTCAGAGCATTTCACTGAACTGAATCAGTTTTTACATTTTTGGGAAAATGGGCATTTGATAATTTTACAAGCTATTATCAAGGCAGACGAATTGATCACTGAGCTTTATTCCTCACAAGGTTTCTTCCAACAGCACCTGGGAGTTTTTGCTTGCCACTGTCACTTGCTCTTTGGGGGGTTAATTATTAGCTTTTATTTACATGCACTTGGTTAGTATTTGGTACAATTTTTATTATTATTTTTTTTATACAATAATTTGACTATTGGCCCATTCATCCTGACTGGACTTGTATACAGAAATAAATGTGGCCTCATTCTCACCGCATACAGCTGCAAGTATTCGGAATTTTCCTTTTTTTCACAGGTAACAGCACTAAATGGACGGTCAATAACAACACATAAAGTCTCTGTATAGCAGGCATACAATCAGATTTATTGTACTCGAAGATTCTAGAAGCAATCTGGTTGGCAGGCTGGTTGGAAAACTGGCTTTACATTGGTGGTTAATTGTAAATGGTAATGTGAAAGACTTTGGCTGTTGGATGCTTACTCTCTAATAAGATGACTATGTAGTAAATGCCGTGTCATTGGTAGTAAAGGAAAGAGAGTAAAAAATTACAAACACAGTTTAAGTGCATGTGGCCTTAATGTCTTAACCTTAACATAAACCTTCTTTATGTATAGCCTTAGTACTTCCTTTCTTTTGTATTGATGGTCTGATTTGTTACACACTCACACTATCAGGAGAAATTGCACTGTATTTTATTTTGCTGCATTTATGTGAATGTAAAGCATAAAATCATAAAGGTATTAATAATCTGAACCTTAATGCCATTTAATTGAATATATAAGTAATACACATATTGCACCTCAACATTCTATTGCACTTTATTTGCACTCTTGCCAAAATATGACCACATAGACAACTGAACACTTTCAGTATTCACAAATTTCCAAAAAATGTAATGACTAAACTGAATTAGTTAATCTATTTTTGATTTAACAGGCTTGTTTTTTTTTAAACAGATAATTGGATATACACATGTATATACAACATGTATCTTCATACTCTACAGTATTTTCTTGGCCTTGTTGCTTCTGCTTGCTCTTTGGGGGTTTATGCTTAGAACACTGTAAAGTGTAAATTAAATTAGAAAACTTTTAATTCATTTGATCTGAGGATACATATCTGGGCAAATACTGAAAAGACAACATGCTATAAGCTATATATAATGAACAATAAAGCACTTTTATTTGTTTACGATATCTCTGTTAAACATTGATATGCCTCTGATGTCATCAGTTTAATAAGGTTGTCTTTATCTGGCCTTTTTATGATCCTTGAAGGTCCTGGATAACACAGTAATCATATCACTATGTTAAATTGTTAGGCTTGAGTTCAGAGGACACTGCAAAAACCTGGATAAACAAGAGGCAAATTTGACATACAGATTCTTTTTTATTTTTTTATTTATTTTTATTTTATTTTATTTTTTTTTTTACAAAAAAAGCAAACTGAACTATGACCTTCCAGAAGCTGAGGACTGTTTTGCAAACCCAGGCGCCAAGGATTCTAGCATTATAATAATTATGCCAGCAATAAAGAGAAGGGTGGTTTTTTCAAGATAGAATATTGATAAAGAAACTGCAGGTCTATAAAGAAGATATAGCAGAAATGAAATCAAGATAACTAGGTACACCGTACTGTCATTTATTCCAAGGAACTTGTTTGAAGTTTTACCACTTTTAAAAAAATAACTTTTTTGGCTGTGCTTAATTTCATCCCCTTTATAAATGCATTCCAACCTGAGATTGTAATCGTACCAATTCTTTTAGTTACAGTGAGGTGAAAAAGTGTTTGCCCCCTTCCTGATTTCCTGATTTTTTGCATGTTTGTCACACTTAAATGTTTAGGAACATCAAACCAATTTAAGTATTAGTCAAAGACAACACAGGTAAACACAAAATGCTATTTTGAAATGAAGGTGTTTATTATTGTGGGAGAAAAAAAATCCAAACTTAATGGCCCTGTGTAAAAAAGTGATTGCCCCCTTGTTAAAATATACCGTCACTGTTGTTTCTGACACCTGAGTATACTGTCTCTAGCCACACCCAGGCCTCATTATTGCCACACCTGTTCTCAATCAAGACATCACTTAAATAGGACCTGCCTGACAAAGTGAAGTCCACCAAAAGACCCTTAAAAGCTACACATCATGCCAAGATCCAAACAAATTCAGGAATGGTTATAAAACCATTTCCAAACGTTTGGGAATCCAGTGAACCACCGTGAGCGCCATTGTCCACAAATGGCAAAGACATGGAACAGTGGTGAACCTTCCCAAGAGTAGCTGCCCAAAATTACTGCAAGAGCGCAGCGATGACTCATCCAAGAGGCCTCACTTGCTTCAGTTAAGGTCAGTGTTCATGCCTTCACCATCAGAAAGAGACTGGGCAAAACTGGCCTACATGAGTTCCTAGACGAAAACCACTACTGAGCAAAAAGAACAAAAGCTTGTCTCAATTTTTCAAGAACACATCTTTATGATCCCCAAGACTTTTGGGAAAACATTCTGTGGACCCTTTGGAAGGTGTATGTCCCAGTAAATCTGCCGTAAAAGAAACACTGCATTCTAGAAAAAGAACATTATGCCAGCATTAAAATATGGTGTTGATTGTGTGATGGTCTGTGGCTGTTTTTCTGGATCAGGGCCTTAAGGACTTGCTGTGATAAATGGAACTATGAATTCTGCTGTCTGCCAAAAGATCCTGAAGGAGAATGTCCGACCATCTGTTCGTGACCTCAAACTGAACCGAACTTGGGTTCTGCAGCAGGGCAATGATCCAAAACACACCAGCAAGTCCACCTCTAAATGGCTTAAGAAAAACTAAATGAAGACTTTGGAGTGGCCTAGCCAAAGTTTTGATCCGATTGAGATGTTGTGGTATGACCTTAAAAAGGCCGTTCATGCTTGAAAACCCTCCGATGTAGCTACATTTTAACAATTCTGCAACGATGAGTGGGCCAATATTCCTTCACAACGCTGTAAAAGACTCATTGCAAGTTATTGTATACGCTTTGTTGCTGCTAAGGGTGGCCTGACCAGCTATTAGGTTTAGGGGGCAATCACTTTTTCACACATTACCATGCAGGTTTGGATGTTTTTTTCTCCCTTAATAATAAACACCTTCATTTAAAAATTGTGCTTTTTACCTGCATTTTGTGTTTACCTGTGTTGTCTTTGACTAATATTTAAATAGTTTTGATGTTCTGAAACATTTAGGTGTGACAAACATGCAGAAAATCAGGAAGGGGGCAAAAAGTTTTTCACACCACTGTATGTTTGTCATTTTAATGAAAAATCTACTGAATTATTTAAGTTAATTACTGTAAAATAACAGGTTGGTTTGGCAAATTACTTAATTTGTATTAAACATATTTAGGTAGGTACAGTATACCTCATTCCTTGTGTGAGAGCTTGTCAACTTGCATAGATTGATCAAAAATATGTTTTGTGGAATCCATCCATCCATTATCTTCCGCTTTATCCTCTATTAGGGTCGCGGTGGGGTTTCCCATGCCCATCCAGGGGAGAACGTTTCGGGCGCTGGGCAAATACACCCAGGACAGGGCGCCAATCTATCGCTGGGCACACACTCACTCACACAGACACATACACACTCTATATGGGGCAATTTGGAGAACTCGATTGACTTGATCCATGTTTTTGGACTGTGAGAGGAAACCAGAGAACTCGGAGGAAACCCACGCGGACACGGGGAGAACATGGAAACTCCACCCAGATTGGGATTCGAACCGGGAATCCCTAGTGCTGAGAGGCGAACATGCTAACCACTAAGCCACCGTGCCGCTGTTTTGGGGAATGGAAAGGAAATTTTATTATTAATAGTTCACTTTAAGAAAGGATTTTTAAATGTTAAACATGTCTTTTAAAACATAAGCACAGCAATAAACACAATTTTATACAAAGAATGATTTAAATACCCCTTTTAAGTATTAATAAAAAATATTTAAATAATATTGTAATTTTCACATATAAATACACCCACTAATAATATTCTACCTGATTTTTGTTGTGGCTGGATCTGCATGAAACGTTCAGATAAGAAGAATCGAACTTGCAGGGCAGTTTTTATGCTACCAATAAGCCTTTGCTTAGTGTGTGTTATCCTGGTAAACATGTAAGTTGCATCCAGCTGAGGTATGTCACACTGCATCTCAGAGTCAGGGTTCCTTAGTTTCGTCTCTCTTATTTACTCTTGTAATTTCCATACTGGTTTCTGTGATCTAATGTAACCTGCTACTTTATATCTAAATATGTTTTAGTTACATGTTCCTATTTAAGCTTGCAATATTCAGGGGCATCTCTATCCATCCATGAGTTGTTGAAACCTCAAAGGTTCTGAGGTTTTTAGTATGTTCGTTTTAAAAAATATTACTGTCTGCTTGATATCCGCACTTAAGGCAATGGGAGTAGCTATAATATTTTTTTTTACATTTTGCATATTTATTTACATTTTAATTATTATTGTTGTTATTATTATTGCTGTTGCTGTTATTAATAATATTGTTTCAACGTATAACAAAACTGAAGAGGTGTCTGCATATTTATTCGGCTCTAAAAGCTCTTATGTTTGCTTGGATATGTCTGTAACATCATCAATGCAAATTATATAAACGTTCTTAAGCCTGTAATATGATAACATGAAAGAAGCAGTGCCTTTGTTATCATTCACAATGTAACTCATCATGACCTATTTTTATGTACTGTTTTATTACTATTACCTGTCCCATTTCTCACAAGAAAATCTGTTTAAAAAAAACTTGGATATTACATTATTACAGAGTCCTTAATGGCTTCCTTCCTTGCCTTAAAGTGTGATTTAGACACTTTCACATAAATATTAAAATAATTCCCCAAATACTTAAAAACTTTAATAGCATGGATGATGCGTATCATGTTTCTGTGGCAGTTTAAAAATAGAAAAATAAAAAAAGTCATAAGCCAACAAACAATCACGACTCTATATCTCTGATAAATAATTGAGTGCATGTCTATATTGTAGTAAGCATCGGTGCTACATGGAGCGACGCTGGGCTGAGGTGTGTGTTGGTGATGTGGTGCGTTTATGCTGTAATGAAATCATTCCTGCTGACATGGTGCTACTCTACTCTTCTGACCCCAATGGTGTTTGTCACATCGAGACTGCCAACCTGGACGGTGAAACCAACCTCAAACAGAGACAGGTGGTCCGAGACATGTCTCAACATGTAAGCATCACATTTCCTATTTAAAGTTTTCATTCAGTTAACATCACAGTCTAAATTCGAAACTTTTCCTCATGTATGTTGTATTTTAGGATACAGAGTTTACCCCTGAAAACTTTACCAGTCGTATCGAGTGTGAAAATCCCAATGATGATTTGAGACGTTTTAGAGGCTACATGTAAGTTTATAGTTTCATTTATTACACATGAAGTATGAAGTAGTCTGCTTTTTGTTTATATTACAATAAACGTTTTTCTAAAAATGAAGTTTTGATCTATAGTTAAATACTAAACCTCTAAAAGGACAAGTCTGCAACATTAGCAGACTTGTAAGGCAGTGAGAAGCAAGTTTAAATCATTTTACCAGTATTTCATGAGTTTCTGTCTTTGACCTTACCAGATCTATCTAATTAGATTAAGACATAGACTGTGAAGACAATTTAATACATATTATCTCCTTTGTTATTTATCATTAGGAATATTTTTGTTTAATGGATTTCTTGAGGCCCAAAATCAGACAAGAGATTTTAATTTCTCTTTCTGTTCTTTTTCCTTTTACGTTACTTCCCCTTTTTATATTTAGATTGTTGCGTTATGCTCTTTGCAGGACACCCATTTTAAAAAAAGAATAGGTACAGAAGTTCCTACTTTGCAACATTAGTTTTAGAGGCTTAGGCTTAGGCCTCTTTAGAGTCTTTTATAACTTGGTGTATTTATAATATTTATTTGAAGTTTCTCTGAACAGTATGTCCTTAGCGTGTTTACAGAACCAGATATTTTCAGGAGAAAGTAGATACTGGTACTTTTGTATGGCTAATCTTTTTCAGTCTTTTCTTAATCTTAATTCTTAATAAATGTATTATTATTATTATTATATCGAAATATTCTACATAGAGAAAACTGTTAATAAGAGAAGTACAGGTATTTGCATAGTAGTTTAAACTCCATGTGCTTGCTAATAGGAATAGTTTAGACAAACCGAGTTGAGTACATTTGATTAGTAATTTAAAAACTGCAGATGGCTCTAACATTCTGTGTTCTTAACCAGTTTTGTGTGATCAAGAGTACACCATGAATATTTATATTACTGTTTCTTATGTTTTTGTTACATATACTTAGTTGGCTTCTTTATTAGATCTGTGTGTGTGTTTTAGGGAGCATGTGAATAAAGTACGGGTTGGATTACATAGTGAAAACCTTCTGCTAAGGAGCTGTACAGTAAGGAACACTGAAACTGTCATTGGCATTGTTGTTTATGCAGGTACCTCACAACTGAGAAATATGTTCATTGTATGCTACTGAGAAAGAACATAAACAGCAACTGTTTAAATGAGTAATTGGTCTGTTTGTGTGTGAACAGGTCATGAGACAAAAGCTATGCAGAATAACAGTGGGCCTAGATATAAGCGCAGTAAACTAGAGCGAAGACTGAACACCGATGTTCTATGGAGTGTAGTCCTTTTGCTGATCATGTGTCTGACTGCTGCTGTTGGTAGGAATTATGCAAGCACATGATTCCACCACCTGATCACCAGACTTGAATATAATGTTAACCATTTATTTAGCATGATATTCAACAAATTCTGAAATATGCATCTGACATGGTGCAACGTGACAAATAATTTTAAATGTGATTAATAAACAGTACATTTTTTGTGCCAAGTTATACAAATGCTGCAATCTTTTACAGACAATTCTATTTAGTTGTAACAAGATGAAAGATTGTAGAATGAAAAAAGCAGGAGCCAGGTGTCCATTTCACAGACAGACATGGCTTTAATCCCAAACATAAATAACCCAAACCTAAACAAGCTTGTCAGCTTTCACTTTGCTCTTCAGCCTGAATGTCACTCTACAGTACATAATAACACAATGACTCTCTCCAGTATTTGGTTCTTTGCCTCTATATCCATGTTCTTAAACCACAGACATTCATTTGATGCAGGCTTCATTTACCTACAAATTGATTCTTCATCAGGCGCTCAGTACAGACTAAAATTTGTGCCCACATACCTGGCCAAAGAAAATTATTTGATTTGTATTAAATTATTATTTTTAAAAAACTGTAGCTAATTAAACGTATAACTTGGCAAATTACATTGCAAAGAAATGTGTGAACCATTTCATCAACTTCAGTTTGTGTTTCTTCAAGTTGTTGATCGTTCATAGCATTCTGTTTTCAGCTTCAGTTTAGATAATGATTAAACAATTGGTTTTAGTTTTTGCAATATGTTATAAAATCTATTCTTCTTTCCACTTGTGCACTTGCCCAAATGACGCTGCTTTAACAACACTCTAAACCCTGGTAGATCTACATCCACTCAGATCTATGTCAATCGATTGCATGTGGCTGTTTTATGAAATGTAATACTTCTTTTTTCAAAACTTATCAGCCCATGACACGTGTTATCAGGACTCAACTAGCTTGTTCAGATGTTCTGTCACAAAGTTTCAGTTTTATGTTTTGATTTTGGGTATGATTTCCTATTTGTGTCACTTCCATGAAGGTTAAAGAACAAAGCCGTGGTGTATAGGAGAATTTCTGGTTCTTCTATTCTTTATTCTAGTTACTTAGATGTTTTTTTTTTTCAAAGGATTGCTAGCTTGCTCACCTTATTCTGTTGATTCTATAAATTCATAGTGATGCCATTCACACTCTTCAAACGTTTTATTATTGCTAAATGGTGAAATGATATTCCTAGTTATGTCCATATTGTGAAAACGTTTGTCATTTTAAGAAACTTAATGACTTTATCACTTTTTCTGTGTCTTTATTTTATTAAATTAAACTTAATTAAACTTACTAATGGAGATTCTGTTACATTTTCACTTGTAAGTCAATCTGGATAAACGCACCTGCAAAATGACTTAAATGTAAATATAATATAAATACAGTCATGTGAAATGTCTAAGGTCTCTTATTTGTACAACTAAAAATGCATCTGGATGGTAAAACTGATGAACAATGATTGTAAAATCAAGGTGTACAAAATGTAATATTTATAATAATATTTTCCAAATCATAAACTCAAGTTATGTTAAAACATTATAATGGATACCTCTAATGCTTTTATGTCACATTTTTATGGTTCATGTTTTTCTTTCCTGTCTGATTATTTTATCACTAGGTCATGGGGTATGGTTAAATGGTCTGAAGGATCCAGTTTTCACAATCCCAGATGGCATACACCCAGCTCTTGCTGGATTCTACATGTTTTGGACAATGATTATAGTTCTACAGGTGTGTTTACTACTCCTCTTAATCACACAAATTAATTAAGTTCTCATCTAATCCATCTGACAGAGGTCTCGTTCTTCATTTGATCTCAGTTTTCTTCCTGTGTCTGTGTTACAGGTGCTCATTCCAATCTCTCTGTATGTCTCAATAGAAATAGTGAAATTGGGGCAAATCTATTTCATTCAGAATGATTTGGATTTCTATGATGCCAGGCTGGATAATGGTGTTCAGTGCAGAGCACTGAATATCACTGAGGATCTGGGACAAATCCAGTACTTGTTTTCTGACAAGACAGGAACACTGACTGAAAACCGCATGCTGTTTCATCGGTGCACCATCGCTGGCACCGAGTACCCACATTATGATCATGGTGGGTTTCACTTTTAACATTATTCTGTAATGCTTTGACCTCAAACATATGGTGTGTTTTTTTTTTTCTTTCTTTTGTTAGGCTTTAATAAGCCATCTTAATCACTTTGGTAAATTACTTATTAATAAATTAATGCAGCTTTAAACCATTCATTAAGCATTCAACAGTATCTAATGAATAATATTCGTGTGAGTTTGTTCAGTGAACAGTAATAATTTACTGTAAAAAAAACGAGAATGTAGATTACAGAGATCTTTATCCAAAAGAAGAGGCAAATTAAAGGACTTCTGTTTATGTTGTCACAACTTTAGTTTAAACTAACATAGGAATGTTGGACAAATGTGTGGTGTTTACACATATCATGAATTGTTTATGTTTGCAGGTTGTGCTTCATCTGTGCTCATAACCAGTTTTAAGCAGTTTACAACCATAAATTAAATTCTTGCCAAAGCAAGATTTCAGTCGCTTACTACCTCTTTAGGTTCCCTATGTTTTTGGTTGGCTTGTAGTTTTAATTTCTAAGACGGTTCTTTTTATTTTTTATTTTTGAGCTTTCATTTAAGTTATGACCTATTTGATGCTGCATACTAGTGTCAGTTTCACTAGATCAGAGGAGTTTGGTAAATCATTATATAAAAATATAAATAAAACATAAGTTTTCCAAACTTGTAACTATGACCACTGTTGCTGCTTTTTGTTGATGATGCAAAATGCTAAGGAATAAATTAATGCCAGTGAAATGTTTAAGAAACTTGCTACGTCACTCAGTATAATTGATTAAGTGTCAGTAATCTTGACAACTTTTACAATATTTCAGAACCATAAACGAGGAAGGCTTAGATCCAGAGGTCAAGAGTTCAAAAAAGACACAGACCAGGAAAGAAAGAAGTTAAGATGTCCAGGCAGAGGCAGTTAGACCCACATAAAAAAGAGTGGAAAGAAATGGGGTAAAAGTGGAATCATGAGGAGGGAATCACACTTTTCTAAACAATGCCAGTATTTAGAAATTCTGAAAATAAAATGTACCTGGCTGCAATAGGCAAGATAAGTTAAACTGCAAAGTAAAAGCAAAAGTATCAGTACACTGATTATGGTTTACTTTTACACATGTGTTGTGATGCATTACTAGGGTTCTAGGATACAGGATTCTGATGCATTACTAAATAAATTATAATTTTTGTTTAGGATAAAAATCTGGACTTAAAAAAAGAGAAAAACATGGCTCAGATTTAACATGAATAAAGGGGATAATTGTCAAACGTTGCTTTATGTAGAATAATACTTCAAGTTGACTATACAATGGAAATGTTTTTATTATTGTACAATAGACTATAAAAAACTATTGTTTACTAAACTATTTATCAACATTACAAACCAACACTGAATAAAACTAAATGGAAGTAGCCTAAATATAGCTACAGTGTTGGGACAGACTACATACCATATGTAAAGCATAGATGTGGGCCTTTTCTGAACCTAATTCTAAATAATTGGATTTTAATCAAATAAAAACTGCTATAGCTACTTATGTTTTATACTTGTTTTCTTCTTGTAGCACGTGCTATGGAACTGTTTGAAGAGCAGGCCTCCGAACAGATTAATCATACTCTCACACTCCATTCTCACCACAGCAGGAAATCTCTGAGCTGCAACCACAGCTCATTCTCCCTCGACACACATACTTTACCTTCTGACACACATTCACCTCACAATACTTTCCAGAGGCGCATACCTGGGGCTTTCAGCAGTGCCATGGTGAGCACATACACACATAAAACACTCCCTTATTTATTATAAGAATGTATGTAATGTATGTATGGTATGTAATGTATGTAATGTATGTATGTATGTATGATTTCAGCATGACTCTATCTTCAGTAAACATAAATAGCTTACATAAATATGTTATGTTTTCACAGACTGCTTTTTAATTTTATTTTGATACAGATTTTTTTTAATTTGGCAACATTACTATAGCTAAGCTGAGTAGCATAATTATGAGATATATTAGTTATGTTTTTTTGCCACATCTAATTAATATTTAAATCTACAGGAGTGTGCCGTGGTTCCAGATGTGCTGCTAAATAAAAAGCTGCAAGTTCTCTCCACTTCTACTGGTTCTCCTCTCATGCATTATACTGGTGAACTTTCACAAATCTTGGATTTTTTTCTTGCCCTTGCTGTCTGCAATACTGTGGTGGTGTCATCGCCAAGTCAGCCACGTCATTTGGTAGGAGCTACACAGGAATGTTGCTGTGCTACACACATTTTCTTTTTTAGAATTCTACATGCTGTTTAATATTTAATTAGGGTCATGACCCTTAAGATTAGTATTGTCATGTAGCTTAGTTAATTAGCACTGAAGCATATGCCATGTACATTCTTTACTTATTAAAAGTCAGCAGAAAAGAAAAGCCATTTTAGGTTGTTAAATTTACAATTTTTTAATCTCATTGGCTCCATGGGGTTTGGACAAGTACAGTGAATTTTACTGAGGTTCTTAAATGTTCTGAGCTTTCTGTTTTATCTTATCTTCATTTGAATGCAGTCATGTGTAATGCCCCATTTGTTCAAAAAGTATCTGCAAAACTAAAAAGAAAATTGAGATCAAGCAAGGGATGAAAACTAAATATTTCAATCCACACTTGGCCATGAATTTAATTTTACTGCCACAGTGGCCTGTGTAGGTAACTTGTAGGCAACTTCAAATTTGACAGAAGCATAATCTTAAAAAGTGCCTGTAATAGTTGGGGGATTTAGAGACAGGGGTTCACATGACTGGCTTTATTCTTATTCTATATTTAATACACATTAAAATATAAGTCCTTGCTCGTTGAATCAACATCACAGCTCATTGTTAGATTACTCTCCCTGTGGCATGTGATGTACACGCTTAAAATGGCTACACAATGTGATCAGGCGGAGCTGCATCAGGTGCGCTAAATTCAATGAATAAACAATACAGCACCACCACATTACCGTCACAGTGCCTTACCTGGTTTGTGAAGAGTTGCAAAAAGTACAGGACTCTCACTATTCTGAGCATTATGCAAACTAATGCAAAGTTCAGGGCACTCCTGGTCAAATTACACGACTTATTGGTTTTGTTAGTGAACATAGGTTAATACATTCTGTATAAGAACCAAATATCTGCACAATTTCATGACATTTGCATTTACTTAATTTATCACAATACAAAGAAATCTGAAATGGAAGCCACCACCTCATCAGATTCCATGGCCCTGCCTCTCATTTATGAATTTGCACCACAGTAACTACCTAAGTCAGTTTGGATTTCAGGCCAATTTTGATGCTAGAAAAGGCGATTCTGGCTCTTGTACACAAAAAAGACTTTAAATAATTACTAAGTTGTGTATATTAAGTTATGAGACCATGAGCTAGTAGATTTGATATAGGTCTAAAAGGATTTTATTAAATTTACTTTGATGGCCCACATTTTTTTATGAAAATGCAAGAATTCTGACAAGAATTAAAATCTGGTTAAGCTGACAGGTGTGGTGGAGGACAGTTCTCATGTACAGTGAGTCTTCCACAACTTTAATTTGCATGAAAGAGCCATTCAGCAAAAATTTTTACATGTGACCCCATCACAAACGTCAATGTGTAAAATATGCAAATATTAGAGATAAACCAGAGGCGTTTTGAAAACACATTGTGTATTGACGATGCAAATATAAAGTGCTTCATTTATAATCATCAGAGGTTTTTAAATGAAAAAGAGGCAATGTTTGAAAATCGCACATTGCTAAATACCAAAGCATAGTAGTCGTAGATCATCGTAGTTTTATTCAGAGCTGTGTGACAGTAAAAAACACTGTGACTTAAAAAACTGTTGGTGCTGGAAACAACTTAATACTCATAGGGTAAAAGTGGTGACACTGGATGTCTCCGGTCCATCACAGGACAGACACACACATTCATGCGTATATTGACAACTAGGGGCAGTTTAGTGTTTAGTTTGCTTACTAGTTTTTGAAAACTAAAACAAAAAAAAGACTAATAAGAAAACCACATAGACTTTCCCTGAGAATCTACTCCAGGACCTTCTTACTGTTAGGCGGTAATGTTGACCACTTCACCATCATTGTTTCATGAAAAGTTTTAGTTTTAAATTACTAATATTTGATTTTTTTTTTTTTTTTACAAAAATGAAAAATAGGAAGACACCTTGACCAGAGGAACCAGTTTATTTTTTACAACAAAATGGCTGATAAATCTAGTATTCTCTGATGTTTATTTTAGGTAAAGATGACGGCAACTTGCACTTCTTTGCGCTCTGTGGAGGAGATGAAGGGTTTTTTGCAGAAACTGAGTCGTCCTTGTTCCTTGTTATCACCTGAACAGAACACAGACAGCCCTCTTCCAAAGAAATTCTTCTCTTTCAAAAACTCAACCAGCTCTGCCCTCAGTCCCACACCTATGGCCAATCCTTCTTACACACCTCAACAAGCATTTGAAGAAGACTGTGATAAAGACATTGATGAAGATAAAGAGGAGGAAGAGTTATTATATGAAGCAGAAAGTCCAGATGAGGCTGCACTGGTGCAGGCTGCAAGGGCGTATGGTTTTACTCTGCTGGGCAGGTCCCCAGAGCAGCTGCTGGTGGCATTGCCAGGCACAGGACCAGTCTCTGTCCCCTTATTGCACGTGCTGCCCTTTCATTCATCTCGTAAGAGAATGTCTGTGGTGATACGACATCCTCTAACCGGCCAGGTGGTGGTCTATACCAAAGGAGCTGATAATATCATTATGGAATCATCAGGTATGTTCATTTTAGTTACTTATTTTATACTAATATATATATATATATATATATATATATATATATATACAGTATTATTAAATAAGTATTGATCACCCTGTTGCTTCAAACAATCAGATTTTGAGTTGGTGACACCAAGACCCTCTAGCAGGTGCAAGTTATGTTAGCATATTAGCGCCCTCTGATTGGAGAGTACTTTTAACGTGTGAACAATTTTAGCCAATTAAAACTTAAAGGAGAAATGGGACTCAACTTTCAGCATTAGCTTTGGTGGCAATAGAAAAGCACTTCTTAATTAAACTATTTGAACTCTTATTAGAGGAAAAAAAAAGGATTTTGTGTACAAATTTAAGGATTTAATCAGGATTTAATCAAGATTTTTGTGAGTGTTATTTTCCTAAATAATATTGCAATTTTACACGAATGTAACTGGGTGGGTAAATGTGGGTTATTAAGTTACATGTAGAGATCATAGCCTGAATACAAGTACAATACAATACATTTTGAATACAAGTAGGATTTTTTTTTTCTTCAAAAAACACTGTGTGTGTATGTATACATGTACTGTATGTGTAAGTAGCTGATGGTGAATGTTCAAGAGAGACTAGGGAGCAGACACAGCAGCACCTGGATGATTATGCCAGAGAAGGTCTCCGCACACTCTGCATTGCAAAAAGGGTTTGTTTTCTCACTTCCCCATTTCACATATTTATAAAATGTTTTCTACGCTCTTTGCAAAAACAAAAGTGATAGCTCTGTGTTTAATTACAGTTGTTTTTATGTCTGTCAAACATATTTGAAACATTATATGCTCTTTTAAATGCCCCTGCTGTAACTAATTAAAAATTATTTGGCAGGTCTTACAGGAGTCTGAGTACAAAGCCTGGCTGGATAAGCACAGTTTTGCTGAGACCAGTATTGAAAACAGAGATGAGCTGCTTCTTGATTCTGCTCAGAGGCTGGAAACCAATCTTACATTATTGGGTGAGACTTTGTAATATGCATGCATTTTATTTTGTTTTCACATACTAAAGTATGTACTGATTAATGAGAAGCTAGAATTCTTTGTTTCTTGTTGCAGGGGCAACAGGAATAGTGGACAGGTTGCAGGAGGATGTTCCAGAAACTATTGAGGCCTTACAGTGGGCAGGGATTAAAGTATGGGTGCTTACAGGGGACAAACAAGAGACTGCCATTAACATTGCCTGTGCCTGCAAACTTCTAAGGCCCACTGACCGGCTACTTATTGCCAACTGTAACAACAAAGTGAGGAAAATATAGTAATAATTGGTAGATATTAAGAAATAATGAGAATGTACAGTGTTTTGCTACAGAAGTATTGGTAACAGTGTTGATATTTAAATATCTTGGTGATAATTACATGAACCCTTTCCCAAAAAATATTTAATAACAAATTTAAATATATTTATTAAATATGAACATTAAATACAAAAATTAAGCTGAGGCAGAGGCATGTTATTTCATGGTCACATCAGATGTTCTTTTATTTATACTTTTATTGCTGCTGGTTTACAAGGGGAATTTTATAATGCAATTGTCCAAATTTCATGGCTACCTTCGGGATTCAGTAATTAAGAAGCATGTCTTAATAATGGTTTCCACCCACTGTGGTTTTACTGTTCTCTAAAGTTTTACTCCTGAAATCTATTTTTAATATTCCATATGATACTTAATGTTGAAAGATGTAAAATATTTGCAATCTTGAGCTAAAAAATTGAATGCATCTATAATCGTCCACTGCCTACTACACAGTAGGCAAAAGCTAGCTGTAGGCATCCATCCATCCATCCATTATCTTCTGCTTTATCCTCTTTTAGGGTCACGGTGGGGTTTCCCATGCCCATCCAGGGGAGAATGTTTTGGGCGCTAGGCAGATACAACCAGGACAGGGCGCCAATCTATGGCTGGGCTCACTCAATCACACAGACAAACACACTCTATATAGGGCAATTTGGAGAATTCAGTTGACCTTGATCCATGTTTTTGGACTGTGGGAAGAATCCGGAGAACCCGGAGAAAACCCACGCGGACATGGGGAGAACATGGAAACTCCCTAGCTCTGAGAGGCGAACGTGCTAACCACTAAGCCACCGTGCCGCCCAAGCTGTAGGCAGTCATGGGTTATTTGTCATATCTTATTTTTAGTCTTATTTTGCCTCAGTCTCAACTTCTCTGCCTCTGTCCAATCTGCCTGAAACCCCAGGTCCTTGATGTTGATAAGTGAGAACATTAATTGCTGCTTCACTGTACCAACCAAAAAAAGTTAATCTGATTTAAATCACTAGTTGTTATTCTTGCTACCATTCCCACTTTGCATGCTGATTATTTTTGTGTTCAATGATTAACTAAAATTATTAAATAACAAGGGATTAATCTCCATGGGGCGTCATCATCTCATGACCTCATGGGGCCGTCCTGAGCTTGTGGTTAAGGAACCAGCCTTGTGACCTGAAGGTCCTCGGTTCGATTCCTGGTCTCACCAAGAAACATGGCTGAAGTGCTCTTGGGCAAGGCACCTGGCCCTAATTGCTCCCCTAGCAACGTATACAAGGCTGCCCACCGCTCCGGGCATGTGTGCTCACTTTACCAGTGTGTGTATGTGTGTGTTTCACTGCATGGATGGGTTAATGTGGAGGACAAATTCCTAATTTTATCACTTATCTATGAGCACATAAATCATGGCCTAAGAGTTTTTGAATATTTATGTGACAATTAAATTTAAGCATTTGCAACTGTACTGTAAATTCATAATAATTTTTATGATTATTAGAAGCTGTTGCTTTTAAAGACATTTCTGAAGTTGGCTTTGTTTTTTATGTAACTAAACATGCATACTGCAGTATTTTTTTTAATTATATGAATTTCTTCTTTAGGAAGCTTGTGAAGCTCAGCTTTTGGAGTTCCAAAGGGAGATTAGTACTTTTACACAGCAGGGGTTACCCAGCTGTGACACACCTGTAACTCAAAAAGCTGCCGTGTCTGGATTTACACTGGTCATAGATGGGCGCACATTAGACTTTGCCCTCCAAAAAGAATTACAGAAAGTATTCCTTTATGTAACTGTTAACTGCCGGTCAGTCATATGCTGCAGATCCACCCCATTGCAGAAGAGCCAAGTGGTTCGACTTGTTAGTGATTCACTGAAGGTCATGACCCTTGCAATAGGTCAGTGATTTTTCGAATTTATTTTTCATGTTTATCTGTATATATTATTATTAACTATTGTTTTTTTTTTTTTCAAATGCAGGTTTATGTGTTATTTAATTATTATAGCACTGTATTGACTAAATCATAAAGATCTAAATATATAAAAATATATTAATAAATATATAAAGATTTATATATAAAGATTTATAAATATATAAATATTTCTCCAGATTTTAAACCAATCCAACAGAGATTATAATACAAAACTGACTAACTGAACTAACTGAGTTCAATTATTGTCACTATAGCATCATATATTCTATTGTATATTCAATTACTATATTATACTGTCTCCTCCGCTAATATTGGGACCCCAGTAAACATGATCAGGAAGAAAAGAGCAGAAAAACTAATTTTATTATCTTGTATAATTGTGCTTTATATTTTTAACAATATTTATTTTTATTATATTTATTATTATTTTTATATTTTTAACAATATTTATATATATTAATATGTCGCCATATTTAAAACAATCCAGTGATTACAAGAAAACTGCCACATTTCATTATTATTTTTAAACGTCTGTTTTTACCCTAATGGTCCGCACTCCTAGAAATTCTTGTGAAATTTAACATGTATTTGCTGCATGTTAAGGTTGGGTGAGTATTTTTGTTCTAGTACACTAAAATGTTTGTGACACATTGTGTGTGATTTGCAATATTCAGGTGATGGAGCTAATGATGTCAGTATGATTCAGATGGCAGATGTAGGGGTTGGCATTTCAGGCCAGGAGGGCATGCAAGTATGTACATTTTTAATTTTTTTTATAGCAGGAAATACATGTTTTGTTATCAAGTACAATTATTTCTGAAGGTGTATAGGTTGTTAAACCATTATGTAATGATCTTTCATTTAAGAATTATTTCTAAGACCATTTTTATGTAAAACAATACAGCCTCTTAAAGAATTTGTTATTATGTGTCATGTAACTTGGTTGTGCTATGACTTTTTTAAGAATTGCTTAATGCTTTACACAATGATTTATGTAATTTATGTTCTCCATCATAATATGTTTTATCCTGTTTAACTTACTAGCAGTATTGTTAATAATTAAAACCCATCATTTTTTTTAACCTTATTGTTTATCCATAACGTCGCAATAAGTAAAAATTGTGTCCTATTTGGGTTAAAACTTTTTAACTTTTCTCAACCTTGTAGTATTTCACATGCAATAATGGTACCTTCCACTTTGTTTTTTTTCTGATATAACATGAAAGATTTTTTTTTTACATACATGCATACATTTAAGATTTTGTTTTACAGGCAAACTCTAGACTAAGGAGTTCATGTAATTGTTGTTGTTCTGTAGGTTAAAGGTCATGCATTAACGTATTTTACTATTTAATTCTTACTAGCTTACAACACTTGGATATAAGGGTTTACTGATTTGATCACAATGTTTAATTATGCTCTCTCTGAAGGCAGTGATGTCCAGTGATTTTGCCATCTCTAGATTTAAGCACCTAAAAAAACTGTTGTTGGTTCATGGACACTGGTGCTACACACGACTTGCCAACATGATCCTGTACTTCTTTTATAAGAATATTGTAAGTACTAATTCATGCATTTATCAATTAGCAGCATGTTTCTTTGATTACAAATAAGGGGTGTGAAGTGTAATTGTTACACTTGTTGTACTTTGTTGCCTACTACAATGTAAAACTGTATTGCTGTAATAATTAGTATGTCCGAATGTGCAGTAGGCATCAAGCAGTAGCAGAAAAATCCCTTGATGACGTACTGAATTTAAAGCAGTTATGAAGTAAGCACCTGAAGTACACTGCTATTCCATGAATCAACAGAGAAAAAATGTCAGGAGTGTACGTGAGAACCAAAAGATAAACGGAAACATATTATGACCATGTCCAACACCAAATAGCATTATGATTGTTATTAAATAATGGAACTTTTACAGTCATGTGACCTCTTACATCAAATGATGTCTCACTCATTACCTTACGCCTTACACAGTAAATACTTGACCAAAATTAGTACCCTACAGTGTTTTAGGTGATTTGGGATCTTTAATTTAACAGTTAACCTGCTAAATATGGAAGCTTCCAAAGCACATAGGAAAAAAAAGTCTGACAAAAATAAAGTAACTAAGTCTTAACTTTTTGAGTGTCTTCGAGGTATCACTTGCTAAATTTGTTCATTCTCTTTCTTTCTCTTATGCTTACTCCATCTCTCTCTTTCTTGTGCAGATGTATGTGAATCTGCTGTTTTGGTTTCAGTTCTTCTGTGGTTTCTCTGGCAGCACAATGAGCAACTCATGGGTACTGATCTTCTTTAATCTCCTGTTTACCTCTGCTCCGCCTCTGCTGTATGGAGTGCTGGATAAAGATATTCCTGTTGATAGACTCCTGTTGTTGCCTCAACTGTACAAATCTGGTCAGAACTCACAGGTGAGAATCTAATGATGCATTTTTTGCAAATCCAAAGTTGCAGTAAAATGATCCCAACAGACAAGGCTCTAACAATAGACTGCATTACATGTATAGTCAGTTAGAACATGTTAAATTAAAATACAATTGGGACATGGTGTAAATTGATATTTTATTTCTCTTTTTCTGTTTAATAAAAACAATTCAGTATATACACATTTTGTCAATGACAAAATGTGTTTTCTTTGAGCTGTAGTTAATGCCTTTTTTGATTTTTCTATATTTCTGCTTTTAGCCAAAACCTTATTAGATTAAATTAAATAGTCCTACAAGTAGATAAAGGAAAACCAATAATAATAAAAATAATCCAATATTACTTATAAGTTGCTTTCAGTTCCTGGTGTGAATGCATTGCAACAGGATATTATATTGCGCAGCATTATCTTCAACTAAATGTTACCACTAAATGTTGATAAATCCTGCACGTCATCACTCTCGGGTATGTTTGCGGGTTTTCCCATCTAAACTTCCTGCTTCAGGTCTTTATACATTGTTTCTAGTTGAAGAAGGTAGGGCCTTTGAACATTTAAAAACAAAATTACTATTCTTCATCACAATTCCTTTTCAGAATGACCTGTTGTCTTGCTGTAAAACCCATTCTCTTAATATGCTGTACCACTTTCATGATATTTTCTGTAGGAATTTACTCATATTATAAAGATTGTATAAATAATATGGGAATTTCAAAAAAAAAAAATTCACAAAGCACCACGGTAAACAAGAGAGATTTACTGAAACTGCTGTAAGCTGGTGGATGAAGCTAGTGATTTCAAAAGTATTGCCAGATTATCCTGATTTACTCTCATTATAGAGAGATTTGCAACTAATATTTTGAACAACTGACAAAAACAGACTTGTGGTGCCTTCTGCTTAGTTTGATGCTTTTTGCAGACACCGTTGGCTGTGCCTGAGGGAGGTAAGAGTGGATTGGGATTGCTCAGCTCATCTCCCTTGGGCAAGCGGAAGCACAACAGCCTAGATAAACACAAGTACATGGGTAGTATAGATATGAAACTGTTGAAACATGAGTTGACTCATTTGCCATCTAGACAATCTAGATCTTTCAATCTAGATTGTAATTAAGAGTAACTTGCTTCTGTTTCTTTCTTGTATTATAGGTCTACCAGACCTCCACCTTCTGGCTAAATGTACTAGATGCCTTTTACCAGAGTATAGTTTGCTTCTTTATTCCATACTGTGTAAGAACTTTTTAAAATGTTTTATTAATTTAGAGCTTGATTTGTGAGAAGTGAGTGCAGCATGTTTTTGCCATGTTTTTTTTCAGACTTACGTAAACTCGGATATTGACCTGTTTTCTTTTGGATCTCCTATAAATGGATCAGCCCTACTCATCATTCTTCTACACCAGGTCATAGAGAGTCACACACTGGTGAGCAAACACTGATCAGCCTAAACTACACAAAAATAAAGCAACACACATTATGTTTCTCAAGAGTTATCAGAATACTTTATTAATCCCAGTGGGAAATTGCGGTTATCACATTTGCACCATTACAGGAATTATAGATATACTAAAGGGTGAAGAGCAAAGTACTACAACAATAAGCTCTTTTATAAAAACAGAAGGAAATTTGAATATAATAAAAGGTTAAATGCAACAATAGTACTTTAAATACAATGATAGTAAAGTGACAGTGGTAGTTATATAGGCATAAGACATTAATATAAAATTATACATTTATATTTTTTTACCTATTAATTGTAACAATTGTAAATTAGCAACAGGAGTCTTTTGACAATGTTATAAGATTAGATTGTCTTTTAATGTGTATGTATAATCAAGATAATTTATTTTTATTTAATATGCTGAGCACTATGACTGTCATATTTTAAACATTTTCATGACATCTTAAATATTTCCTCTAGACTATTCTAACTATATTTCATTTAAAAAATATATAAATGTTAATGGCCCAGTCTGTGTGTCTGTGCCTCTATTCGTTTCTTCTGGCAACTTTTTTGTTTTTTTTTCTCCACAATTAAAAAAACATGCTAAGTCTTTTGGAGATACCAAATTGCCCAATAACCCTATTATTTTAATTTAATTTTAGTTTCCAGTGAACAATAAGCCTGGTACCTGGATTAGCTAACTTCAGTGCATTTGTAACACATGAGTGATGATAATGGAAATGTGGCTTTTTGTACATATTTAGATCCTTGATTCTATAAAAAAAATCTGTAATCTGTGATTTTTGTTCATCATTAACCAAGAAAAAAATCCTGATTATATATTTCTTGCTTTATGTGGTTATAAATATATATATAAGTATAAGTAAATATATATTTCTATATATTTCTTGCTTTATGTGCCCTTGATGAATTGTAAATTTCAAAGTAAAAATTAAAGTATATGCGGGGGATGGTTTAAATATTTCTTTTTGGATGTTCCATTTTTCGTGTATTGTAACACGATGTGTTATTGATTTGCAGACATGGCTACATGCAGTGGTGATACTAGGAAGTGGCATTTTCTACTACGCTTTTGTCCTTGTATTCAGTGTCACCTGTGTAACATGTAATTCTCCAACAAACCCACTTGGCGTTGAGACCAGGATTATGTCTGAGCCACTCTACTACTTTGTGTGTGGACTCACTACTGTGCTTGCACTGATACCCAGGTAAACACTTAAGTGGTCTTTCAGCACTCCCACCTTTTTAAGTTCTGTGTAACCTGATTCAGCACATCTCTCACAAATGCACATCTCTCACCGTTTCAGGGTGCTTTATCGTACCATCTTTAACTCCATCTCTCCTTCTGGCTTGGTGAGCATTAAGAAACTTGACCAGAGTGTGGATCAGCAGTGCAAAGAAAGAAAATCTACTACAGACAAACTACAGACCCTTAATGTGAATTCAGACGTCACCAGCTGCCGTTTATAAACAGGTTTTGCACTTTCCTGATCTGCATGAGCAAACTTAATAACTGATAAAGCCTGCATCATGTGTTTCATATAGTCAGTCAGATTTCACTGTTATCTTTGTGCTGACCAGTGTTTATTCTGGATACTGTGGTGTTTCTACGTACATTCTGATTTTCTGCAATTACATACAAAAATTTACATTATATATGTACTTCAAGTGTGGTCTTATGTTTTAGCAGTGATATTACTGTTATACAGTGATATTCTTACTCGGACTGAAGACACTGAGCACTTTGTAGAGCAAAATGTAATTTATTAAATTAGGTTATTTTTTTTTCTTTTGCAGAACAACACCAGGCTTTAGTTAGTCCAATGGGTAGTCTGATGTTTTTACAGATTTACACAGCTCTCATTTGGGAAAAAAAGTCTCCTTAATGTTCTGTAATGGACTGACTCCGTGAATTGGGTATATTGCAGATAACCAAATATGTTTATTATATACTCTGAAAAAAAATTCGACCATGAATGCAGTTTTTCTTTGCATGTGAGATGTGGGAACCTAAATTGCTAAAGATTTTTAGGGACCAGGGTCTGATTATCAATGTCTTTTTCAAAAGATTTTTTTAAATTAATGCACTACCATGTTATTGTTTGGAATTAAACAAAAATATTTATTATTGAGGTGACGACAAATTGAAAGTAATTAGAAATCAATGTGTTAGCATTGACCTATAATATTCTTTATTCCAAAGACTTTTTATGTGCACAAAATCTTTACGTGCATCATAAAATCCACAATGTGTAGCCTTTGAATACATCAGGGTGCACTATATAAAGTCATTCAGCCAATATCTTTTTTTTTTTTTTTAAGAAATATGACTAACATGTAGAGGTTTTTTTTTGACCTTCTGATAATGCAGTACAGTTTAATGGGATTTGGGTTTGCCGATGAATAAAAAAAAAATCATTTGCAATATGAATTATATTTTGACATTTAAAAATCAATGTATTTAATGCCTGCAAACAATGACTATGGGTTTATTGTCTAATGACAATTTCTGAGTGATTCCAAATGTCTTAATCCTAAACTAAACCAATCACGTCTCTGAAATACCTTCCCACTCTACATTGAAATGAATCAGATCCTTATCAGATAGTAACATTATTTATTGTGCTTTTTACAGCATAATAAATGTCTTGCATTTTTTAGTGCATTAAAAACCCTGATCTAGTTCAAGTGCATTGTGTTTATTGAAGAACCACAGCAGTAGATTTTACAACACTGTACATTAATTAATTAATTACTTTTACACTAAAACATTCTGAAATGGTGACAATCTGTACAGTTCATTGTGTCTTGTTCACTGAACATACCAAAGCCTCAGTGTTTTATTTTTGTTTGTTAGTTTTTGCCTTGTACATGTAATCAAATGTACAATGTACAAATGTATATGTAATCATGTGAAAAGAATTCAGACAATACAGTTTACATTGTCGGTTAGATAGGATGTTTCTAAGTCAGTATTTTGATATGGTATAAATTACATTCATTGTTATTTTGTGTTTTTTTTTTTGTTTTTTTTTTTTGATCGTGATTAAAAGATAAAATATGGAATCTAAATTTTGCTGTTAATGCCTCTTTACTTGTAGAGACTGTGTTTTTGTACTTTGGAAAACTTTTTTTCTATACAGTAGACATAGTTTCAAAAGCTGGTAAACATTATATTTTGTACCTCTGGAAACAATATGAACAAACCACAAAAAAATAAACTTTTCAAAACACTTGGCTTTGTCACTATGTGTCACTTTTCTCTACATTTCCCAGTTAAATAAAGGTTTAAGAGAATGTACCATTATTGGTAATATTAGTAGTTCTGTTATTGTTGAATTTAACTCCTGCTAATGTACTACAATAAAAAATAAAAAAAACATCATATGGAGGTACTGGAGTTAAATACTCTGGACATGTCACCAGTTCATCACAGGACAGAAACACAAATGTGTTTATTCCTAATAGCAATTTAATAATCCTGCTCCAATTCACCTGACTTCGGACTAGAAAACCCACTAGGGCAGGACCTGGGCACTCATCCAGTTTAAAAAGCACCTTCCTTAATGTGATGTCAAGAGACCAAACTGCCCTCAAAACTTTTGATTTCTGTTCTTATTTATTACCATGTAACTTACTGTAGTTGCCTTTCATCTAAAATCTGCCAGTAATGAACTGCTTAAATGCAATCCAGGCGATAACATTTCGAGCACTGTGTTAAATCACCTTGAACAGAGCACCATTGCTTGGCACATTCACTCCCACACTAATGGGGTAATTTAAAACAACCCATACACCTTGAATCCATGTTTTTGTTCAGTGGGAGGAAACCATAGGACCATGAGAAAATCCACGCAGCCACGTGAAAACATGGAAACTCCACTGAGATAATCCCAATCAATAGCATGAGGCAAACATGCTAACCACTATACCATTGTCTGCCCTTAATTGAAATTGAATGCAGTATGAGGCAAAAATTATGTTGACACTCATTAACTTGATAGACAGCATAAAACACTTGCGGTTTGGAACACTTGTTATTGATCCAATTGTTCCACTGTGAGGAATCAGTTAGTGTAAATATTTTTGTGCCACTTTTGTTGCCAGTTTGGTGAATGAACATTTAGAAGGTGTTCTACAAATGTTGAGTTTGTCTTTACAATTCACCTTCTCCTACAGGTGTTTACTCTGGATCTGGCTTTCTACAAAGAACTTCAGTTAAGATGAAAATTTCCCCCCTTTGTTATTTTATTTATTTACTTTAAACTATTATTTTATTTATTTATTTATTTATTTATTATATTCTGCCCAGCGATAGGTTGGCGGGCTGTCCTGGGTATATCTGCCCAGCACCTGAAACGTTCTCTCCTGGATGAGCATGGGGAACCCCACCGCGACACATTCACTCACACAGACACACTCTTTATGGGGCAAATTGGAGAATTCAATTGACTTGATCCATGTTTTTGTGAAGAAACCGGAGAACCCAAAGGAAACCCACGCGGACACGGGGAGAACATGGAAACTCCACCCAGATGGGGATTTGAACCAGGAATCCCTAGTGCTGAGAGGCGAACGTGCTAACCACTAAGCCACCGTGCCGCCCTTATTTTGTTTCATTTTATTATTATTCTTATAATTTATTTATTTATTTTCCCTTTAATATAGGTGGGTAGGTTTGCGTGGGAAGGGAAAAAGGTGGGGGAAATTGGGGGGGGGGGGGTAAGGAAAATAAGGAAAGCATGTGAAATGTCTGTGTATGTAAAGACTGTTTTTTTTCCTCAGTAAAAATTATTGAATAATCAAACAGGCTTTCATGGATGTGTGGGGCATGTGAATGTGTAACAAGGCTTTGCGTTCTGTAGCATTAACATCCATCCATCCATTATCTTCCGCTTTATCCTATATTAGGTTCGCAGGGGGGTTCCCCATGCCCAGAATGTTTTGGGCGCTGGGCAGATACACCCAGGACAGGCCGCTGGGCATACACTCACTCACACAGACACACTCTTTATGGGGCAATTTGGAGAATTCAATTGACTTGATCCATGTTTTTGGGAAGAAACCGGAGAACCCGGAGGAAACCCACGCGGACATGGGGAGAACATGGAAACTCCACCCAGATGGGGATTTGAACCAGGAATCCCTAGCGCTGAGAGGCGAACGTGCTAACCACTAAGCCACCGTGCCGCCCTTATTTTATTTCATTCATTCATTCATTATCTCCCGCTTTATCCTCTATTAGGGTCGCAGTGGGGTTCCCCATGCCCATCCAGGGGAGAACATCTCGGGCGCTTGGCAGATAGACCCAAGACAGGCCGCTGGGCATACACTCACTCACACAGATACACTCTTTATGGGGCAATTTGGAGAATTCAATTGACTTGATCCATGTTTTTGGGAAGAAACTGGAGAACCCGGAGGAAACCCACGCGGAGGAAACCACTCCTCCCAGATGGGGATTTGAACCAGGAATCCCTAGCGCTGAGAGGCGAACGTGCTAACCACTAAGCCACCGTGCTGCCCAGCATTAACGTCACTCTGAGTTAAAGGATTGAAAGGCAGTGTTGCTTTAGAGAGAGAGCAGTAGAGCTGTGCGGATCGATACAAATATCGATAATATCGATACCAACGCTGGTATTGGTATTGAACAATACTTGCGTAAAAAGATCGATACTCAAGTTTTTTGTGTGTGAAAATTCCTTTTTTTTATTGTTTTGCCTAAGAACAATTCTATTTGAAAAAAAGAAACAAAGAAAGAAAAAACTGTCTAGTGAGGGGAGCATTTTTACTTTATATTTGTATTGTCGTTTCTCCTTTTGTACCTCAAAAAGATATATTTTCCTCACGTTAAAGCAAAATTTGTTTTATTACTGTTCCATTGTTTTTAAACAAAGATGTTGATTGGGATACATTATTTTGTTGTCACCTACAATGTTTGGCGAAATTCTATACTAGGTCTTTTGGATCAATGAAGCTTAAATATTAAAAAGTATCGGTATCGGTATCGAATATCGCGATATTGGCCCTGTATTTACTTGGTATCGGATCGATACCAAAATTCTTGGTATCGCACAGCTCTAGAGAGCAGTGGACGATGAAACTGGGTTTGTGCGCAGGCGCACGCGCGCGCGCGCGCTACGCTTCCTCCTCGCAGCTGATGATGACGCAGGTCTGTGGTCTCGCGCTGCAGAGTTCAGAGTCCGCGCGCTCCGCTGCTCAGAGATGAGTGTGTGCAGCTCCACCCGCAGCGGCCCCGACGAGCTGGAGGAGCTGGAGTCAGTCAGGTAAGAGCGACTTCAGACGCTTTAAACATGAAACACAACAGTTTAAAGTCGAAGACAACACTGCGAAAGCGCCGCGGAGCTGAATAAATAGATTCTGTGTCAAAGGCGATAACTATGGAAGCCGCAAAAAAATCACAATTCAGCACCTGTTTTGTCATTATGAAGTAAATTGTTATCTCGTTATTTTAAAAAGTACCAAGTAGTTACTTTTAGCTAACGAGTCTTAATTTGTGTTTGTTTATTATGCTTTTCGGGAAAAGAAATCTCTCTCCAGTGCAGATTTTACATACCGCTCACTCATGACCAAAGCCACAAATACTTTTTTTTTTTTTAATTAAGTCATGATTACAAGATGGGTACTGTGAAAAAAATGTGCTGGATTTGTGTGTGTGTGTGTTGGGAATAACTGATTTTTTGGAAATGTTTACACTTAATTTATAATTCAAACAATGAGCACATTGCTGTTTTAAAGTCTAATACATATGTACAATATTCCCAGAAACACATTGTCATACAGACAAATTCATGTCATATTGTCCACTTCTATACATCCATCCATCCATTATCTTCCGCCTTATCCTATATTAATGTCAGGAGGAAGGGGGGGGGTTCCCCATGCCCATCCAGGGGAGAATGTCTTGGGCAATCTATCACTGGGCACACACTCACTCACACACTCTATATGGGGCAATTTTGAGAACTCAATTGACTTGATCCGTGTTTTTGGACTGTGGGAGGAAACCGGAGTACCCGGAGGACACGGGGAGAACATGGAAACTCCACCCAGATGGGGATTTGAACCAGGAATCCCTAGCACAGATAGGTGAACGTGCTAACCACTAAGCCACCATGCTGCCCCACAAATAATTCAAAATATATTATTACAAAAGTTGACCATAGTACATTAGCCTTTAATCGAAACTAAAATACAGACTTTACATTCATAGTGCATTTATATTTTGCAAATCTTTAAAACTTAACATTAAAAATAAAATCCATACTTCAGTCTTTTAACTATATTGCACCAACATTCGCTACATTTTCAAAACTTAACCTTAAATATTAAATATATTTTTTAACTTTTCAACTTCTTTTAGCTCATGGTGATGTCGTGCCAAACGGGCTCACGCGTTTGTCATATTTTCAAAGTACCTCGATTTTTTTTGACACTCGTTGCAAACAATTGCGCTTATGTCGAGCTCTCTTCCTGGGTTTAAAAGCCAAACATTGTCATTTAACGCTGACGGGAGGGGGGGGGGGGTCCATGCTTCCCCGCTCCATGCTTCTACAATGGGAGCTGATTAACAAGCTTGCTGTACGGTGGCCGAGCGGATACATAATGCGACATGCAGTACGCTCGGGAGGGGGCGCCAAAAATAAAACTTAAACGCATTTTTTAAAAAGTTGATTCTTGGGCATTTTGAATCGATTCAGAATCGCCAGGACTATGAATCGCTATTCTTTGAAGAATTGATTTTTTTCAGCACCCCTAACAGACACACACACAAACATACTCTATTTGGGGTAATTTGAAGCACTCTGGGAGTGCTGTGGGAGAAAACCGGAGAACCCGGTGGAAACCCACGCAGACACGGGGAGAACATGGAAACTCAACCCAGATTGGGATTCGAACCAGGAATCCCTAGTGCTGAGAGTCGAACATGCTAACCACTAAGCCACTGTGCTACCCCACTACTATATAGTTATATTAATTGGGCATATCTTACTCTGTTTATGATAAAAGTAGTGAAGTAACACAAAGTGTTTAGTTAATTTTTTTGTTAGAGACTTGGTTAAAATGCAACATATTGAATTTAAGAATAGTTACAAAAAGGTGCATACATGCTGTTGGTTTAGCCTAGTGTTGGCTTCAAAAGTGCTATCAAAATAGTAAAGAGTAAAACTGTTACCTCACAGGGGCATCCGGGAAAATCTCATGTCACCGTTTTGTCAATGTCCTTCATGTGTTAAAATATACCTTAAAATTTAAACTCTTCTTATAAACTCATCTTATTTGTTTATTTACATTCTGAGCAGCTTATCATAATAAATGTCACAGGGGATGATTGAGGCTATTCAAATATTCACTGGCCATATTTTATGAAAATAAACACATTTGCACACACAGACATACACATACAATGGTTTAATTTAATGTCTCCATTTAACCTAATTTATAATTTCAAAATTCAATACAGACACTGAAAGAACATACAAATTCCACCCAGATATTAGCATGGCTGGGAATCAACCCAGAATCTAATGACCGTAAGTAAAGTGCCAAGCTGAAAATCCATTTTTCACTAAAATTCTCTTAGACTTCTGAACTTTAATATTTTTTGGATCTTAGTTTATATTTTTAAACAGACTTCCACTTGATCAATGAAATTGTATCCTTTTTTCCAGATGGACAAATGCAAAATCAAACTGTTGTGAAAGTTTTTAAATTAGCTGAACATATTGATTATTCCAACTAAATGTATGCTCTATTTATTTCCGATTCCATATAAGGTACTAGAATTCCTGAGTAATCTGACTGTTCTATAAACAGTACACAAAATGTGCTCACAAAGTGCAGGTTTTCTTCCAAGGTCAGTACTGGATAAAGACTGTTCTCCTCAACAGTTTCATCACCTTGACATAGCATTTCCATCTTTGTCAAACACAAACATCTTCAAATTGAGATTAAAATTAAAAATTAATCTATTTGTTTTTACTTATGGTTGCTAGAATTCTAAAAAAAATAATATGGCGTATCTCATCTTATTTCATAATCTTGACCACGTAATTCTATACTAGGGAAAACTTTTCAGGTGTTGGGCAGGGTGCCAAACCATCCCTGGGCACACACACTCACACACACACAGAATAAACAGGTGGTTTAGTCCATATTCTTTTATTCTTCTTCAAATTTTATGGTATTACTGGTTAGATTTTAATTTAATAAAATTTTTATTGTAGCAATTTACACTTTACACAACAGTTAAAGTGAAAAATTCCTTTATCAAATACAGCTGAAAAAATGAGAAATTAAGAAAGTAAAGATGTAATAGAAAGTCAAAATACTCTGAAACTTAAACATAAAAACATAAACATTTATTACATACTGTGAATTTTCATTTTTATATTTAACAATTTAGGTTAGGTCTCCCACTGGTTAGTTTTGATTACTTATTTAAAGAAATAAGAAAATACAATTTTTTTCAGACAAGGAAAATGGCCTGGCTCTGTGGAGGAATCATAGGGTGGATTACAAATTTGGTGGTCTTATTATATGATATTTAAAATGACTTATATAAAAATGTTTCAGAATTAAGCATCCTGAGTGTAAAATCGCTTTTTTTTTCTTACTTAGTTGGTACCATTATGATTTGTCTCGGCATGCAGCTGAAGCTCTGCTCTTGTCAAATGGTGTAGATGGAAGTTTTTTGCTCAGAAACAGCAACAAGGGACCTGAGTACTTTGCCATCTCAGTCAGGTCAGTTGTCCTTCATTTTCACTGACACCCAGTTAGGTTTTGTATAAAATATATTTTTAGGTTTTCCCTGGCAGTAACCTAAAATATTTAAGGTCTATAAAATATCATATTTAGCAAAGTACTTACTTACACTACATTAATAAAACCAGCATTATAAAAATGATTTAGTGTTATGTGTTGGTAAATCTGTTTTGGTTTTATTTGCATAGTTAATTTCATTTCATTAGTTAGACCATGCTTATTGTTGGGGAGGGTTGATTAAATATAAGGTGTGGTCCCTAAAAATAAGTTTAGTACCTTGTTCAAATTGATTAACCTGAACTGGTACCCAAGCCAGTATTTGCTCTTCTTGACATTCCAATTAAATATATTTAGATTTAATCAAGTTCAGTTGTGTAGCTGAAACCATTAACTGCCAGGTTGGTATAGTTCCTACCATTATGCTGTAAATGCTGTGTACCTCACAAGGAAATTGGAATATACACTAAAATAGGTCTAACAAGGTCTCATTGAGGTAACCTTTGGTTTGCTTTGTATCAGGGCTAGGGACTCAGTGAAGCATTTTAATGTGCAGCGACGAAATGGGAGCTATTCATTTGGATTTAACGAGTTTTCCTCCCTCCAAGACTTCACCAGTCACATGGCCAATCAGCCATTACTGGGCAGCGAGACAGGTTTGCAATCTTTCGCAGCATAAACATAAACATACTTGGAGCATAAACACAGAACCTCGTTATTTTCTCTTGATACCTCTCTGAATTTCTGGTTTCACAGGTAACCTGATAGTGTTGCGGTTCCCGTACCCCCGGCAGGTGGAGGAACCATCTATTTATGAGTCTGTGTGTGTTCACACAGCAATGCAGACAGGGCGATGTGAAAGTGACCTGGTTCCCAGTGCCCCATCAGTAAGTTACCAGCAATGTATCTCATTGTAATCTCAACGTAAACATCTTTCGATATTCCTTACCTACCCATTGAACCATTTGTAATTCAGAGTTTTAAATTGGAACTAGTTTACACATCACATAAAGGTCTATAATATATCACTACTTAATTAGTAAAATGATTCAGGTTCAAATCCCGACCTGGGTGGACTTCCCATGTTCCTTCCGTGTCCATGTGTGTTTCTACCGGGTTCTCCGGTTTCCTTCCACAGTCCAAAAAATTGAATTGCCCCTGTATGGTGTATGTGTGAGTACCCAGCAATAGATTGGCAAACTGAACTATATTAGAGGCCTTATACTTTTGCTCTCCACTGTGACAAGTGGATATAACACAAGGCCACAAATAAGAGTAATTCAGAAAATAATTGTCTTCTTTCTCACTTTGACAACTTGTTCCTCATTGTTTACATTCCTGCAGCTAGGTACAAAAGAAGGCTATCTGGTGAAGCAAGGATCTGTCATAAAGGTTAGATTACTGACATGCTGTGGTAATTCTGAATACCACTGACATTTTTGGTTTGGCATGTTAGTTATTTTTGTCTCTTGTTTTTCAGAACTGGAAACAAAGATGGTTTACACTGAACAGAAATGAGCTTAAATATTTTAAAGATAGAATGGTACATGGAAATCAATTATGTCCATTTATTATCAAATCATAGAAAGTTTTTGGGTTTTCTCAAACCAGGTCAAATAATCTGTGCCATATTTTATTAAGTTTGCCGAGCCTATCCGGACCCTGGATCTGACGGCCTGCTCTGCGGTTCAGTTTGACTACAGTCAGGAAAGAGTAAACTGTTTTTGGTGAGTGCAGTCGTGTGAATTATAACAGGTTTGAGGTACTTTCCATTGCTTTAACTCTCAAATAAGGAAGTGCAATAAAAAGCACACATATGCATTCTGCCCATAACTAACACTATTATCGAAAAAACACAGTCCATAACACCACTTTCTATATATTTTCTTCTTTCCTGATGTTTTCTGACAGCCTTGTGTTTCCTGAAAGGACTTTTTATCTGTGTGCAAAATCTGGAGTTGAGGCTGATGAGTGGATTAAAATTCTAAGGTGGAAACTGGTAAGGATGAAACTCGACTAAACCTAGAACGTTGTGAAATGTAAATACACACGTAAAGAACCAGTTTCGCAAGTAGCAGACTACAACTGATTTTAATTACATTGTGCTTTGCTTGACACCAGCCTACTTTTTTTCCAGTCACAGATAAGACGGGGAAGATGATGTACAAAATGAGAACAAACAAATAAGAACTGATTGTGGGTTGCAAAGAGGACGACCTTGAATTCAGCTCAAGGGCTGTTTAAGGGTCAATATTTACTTCACTGTCACTGAAATCTGATGCCATGTGGATCCAGGTTTGATGTTTGGCAGCTGCTAAATCTTAGGAAAAGACCTTTAGATTTATATTTGGATTGTTGTATTTAATGCACTTACCAATGTATTTTTATTAACACTTATACACCTGCTCCTTCATGAAGTCAGATTAATCAGCTTTGTTTGAATGGTTCATTACATGAGTTTGCTACAGATACAATTAACATCAATCATTAAATTGGGAGAAAACAGTTCTTGGAGGTTTTAGCCATGTCAGCTAGATAATAGATAGATGATAGAAACAAACAGCATGCCTTAAATATTTGTTTAACTGCAGCAACTTGGATAGTCATACTGGTGACCTGAACAGTATCTCAGCATGCACATGTAGAATCTTAATGAAAATGACAGTATTAGCATAGTGTCACTGATTAAGTGCACAAAAATAAATATATAATGAAGTAAAAGTAACTTCATTGTAACCGAAAAGAAAAGGGGCAGCTATCTTTATGTATTTATTTTGCGTAATTTTAAATGATTGAGGTGTTTGAGTTACAGACAGAGAAGTGTGGTGAATTCTGAAGCTTATCCCGAGGGCTAAACAGATGCTTCATAACGTTACAGTCACAGGCCATCTGAGTAGATTAACTGAATTTGCGACTTCAGGTAAATTGAAGATACTAAACTGTCCCTAGTCGTCAATTTCTATGGATCTGCTCTAAGGGGACTTTTGATTTGTCTAGTGTGAATGAATTCCAGTGAATACTGGGATAAGCCCCAGTACCTTATTGGCCTAATTTGAAAAAAAAAAAACAGACTGGAATTAAAATAATGTATGTATTTTGCTTAACACTGATGTTCTCATCATTCCTTTGTTTGAATATGATACAAATTATGTCCCAACCATTATTCACAAAAACAAATGACATCCAGTTATCTCAAATCCCTGACCTGAATGCTTTCTATGCAACAAACATGAAAAAGGCTTGCTTTTTTTTGGTCACACTTTGTATTTTGTAATAAAAACAGAACTGTTCCACATGACAGCACCAGCCTCATACCACACTGAATGTAACTTTTTCTTTAGATTTTATGTGATGTGTAACCTATTGAATATTTACGTTTGTTACATGGTGGTAAAGATTAATAGTGTAATGTGTGCGCGTGTCTGGGCTGTATGTATCAAATGTGAAATTTTAATGTTATTTGCGCAACAGATTAATGTATTCTTTAAACAAAATGTATTTTTAAACATAAACACTATACACAATTTATTAATTTGAAGACAGAATACAAACTGAGGGGGTTATGTACATTCATAAGAGAAACTAAAAGTTTTATAATTCATAACAGAATACAGCATCCGGTACAACTGACAAAACAAATGAAAATGACAGCTGTAACTCTGTGTGTGTGTGTGTGTGTGTTCTGCAGCAGTGATTAAGGTGCACAAGTCCTCATTGTGGGAGTATGGTGTAGTAGTTGTACATTTTTTTGACTGCTACGCAACTTCTACCACTTGTCTCAGTTCCTCAATCAGTGGAACAAGCTCCTTCTCCAAACTGATGATCAGACCTAAAAATAATATCAGAAACTTTTTCATCACCCTTAAAATATCATTTTAATCATTTTGCTTTAAGTATAGCTTGACAACGTAAAACGATTCTGGCAGAAAAGCAAAAAGGAACCCACACTAATATTTCATTAAATTAATTTTAGCTTCTACCACTATATGCCATCTTTGTGACATTGTTTCAACAACATTATACAACATCACAGCATTTATTTATAATTTATCCAATTTTATATATTAATATTAGAAGAGTCTTAACAACTGCAGTACATACCAGAGACAAAAGGACTTTGAAATGGCCAATTCATGTGAAAATGGCTCCTCATGCTCCTTAAGAACACATTAACAATCTGGTGAATCTTGGTAGTGGGCGGCACGGTGGCTTAGTGTTTAGCACATTCGCCTCCCAGGGCTGGGAATTTCAGGTTCGAATCCCAATCTAGGTGGAGTTTCCATGTTCTCCCCGTGTCTGTATGGGTTTTCTCCAAAAACATTGATTTAAGGTAAATTGAATGCTCCAAATTGCCCCAATAGAGTGTATGTGTGTGTGAGTGAGTGTGTGCCCAGTGATTGGCACCCTGTCCTGGGTGTATCTGCCAAGTGCCTGAAATGTTCTTCCCTGTATGGGCATAGGAAACCCCCCTACGACCCTAGGATTAAGCGGAAGACAATGAATGAAAGAATCTTGCTAGTGTTATCCTGTAACATGCCAGTGCCATAATATTAAAAAATGTTTCTGAGCCCTAACTTGGGCAACTAAAGCAATCACTGATCATAAAACTCAAAAGGCTGAACATTGTTATTGTGTTCATTTTCAGGCCTGGCAGTGTATTATTGGATTCTTTTCAATGTTAACATTTCCATATACAGTTACAACAACTGTAGATCTTTATACTCACCTGTGTTAGCACTGCTACTGGCAATGAAGCTGATAACCAAAGGTAATCGGTTGAACTGCACAATCTAACAAAAGAAGTAACAAAAATTACAAATAAGAGATGAATCAATTTTCAGTGCTGAATGAAAAAAGTTACATTCTACAAATGAATACCTGGTATGTATTGTAATAGCAGATGATGCTTTTATTTTTGGACAACCCCAGCTTACTGCCTTGATCTGTTGCCAGGGCAAAGGTAGAGAGAAAGCCTGGCCGTAACGCGTATTCAGGAGCATTGTCATTGGCAACTGCGGCAAACATCAGTGTCAATGAGAAGCCGTAATATCCAAAAAAATAACCTTAAAAATCTCTATCTAACAACACACAATTACCTTTGATTACTGGAACCCCATCTCGGTCTGTTACTACTATTGCATGGAGGCCCTCAACCCTGAAACAAGAAAGCAGTTGTGTACTGTTTCGTCATATTAAAATGATTAATTTATATGCCAAATTACACAAAACATGTAATATGAAGAGATTCTTGTTGGTTTTGGAATTCTGCAGTTAATGGATTTCTGGCATGTTTTCCTTATGTCATTCCTATTCTGTGATGTTCACCCCAGTATTAAATAAACTGATATCCACTCTCAGTGCACTGCTGCCTTGCACCCAGAACTAAATAATTGTATTATGCAATAATATATTAACCACTTTACACATTTTGTGGATCTACAATTACAGAATTATAATAAATGAATTATTAATAAATTATTTAACTGCACACCTTGTTAGTGTTCCTTTACTCTATTCTCTATAGTCAGGACCCCCACAGATCAGGTTTTAAGGTGATGGATGATTTAGCAGTGCACTGCAGTAACGGGTTAGTATTGCAGTAGTACAGCATTTCTTAAAGTGTGTGGCACATATCATATAGTAATATTCTTATAGCAATTACAATTACAAGTTTTTTTGGCGAAACTTAACCTTTTACCTTTTTTACATTTTTTGGTGGCTTAGTGGTTAGCACGTTGCCTCTCAGCTCTAGGGATTCCCGGTTCGAATCCCCATCTGGGTGGAGTTTTCACGTTCTCCCCGTGTCCGCATGTGTTTCCTACGGGTTCTCCGGTTTCCTCCCACAGTCCAAAAACATGGATCAAGTCAATTGAATTCTCCAAATTGCCCCATATAACGTGTGTATGCGTGCATGTCTGTGTGAGTGAGTGTGTACCCAGCGATAGATTGGCGCCCTGTCCTGGTCTATCTGCCCAGCGCCCGAAACATTCTCCTCTGGATGAGGATGGGCATGGCGAACACCCCCCCCCCCCACGCGACCCTAATATAGGATAAAGCGGAAGATGATGGATGGATGGAAAATTTACTGATTAAATAAGCAGGTTAGTGACAAAAAGTGGTTAATTACAACAGAAATGACTAAAGCGTGTTTTAGTTGCTATTTTGGGGCATTTGTCTTCTTCTAAAGGGAACAAGACAAAAAGTTTGAGAACCACTGCATTAGTATGAGGGGATAAGACACAGTAAGTGATGCCATATGACTGATGTATCTAATAGAGTGCAAACTATGGATTTCAGCATCTCCACTCTCCACCTTGGGGTCACTGCAGTGCTGAGAATCATCCACCACCAAAACAATACTTTGTAAAAAGTCCTGGCCATTCAAGAAGCGATTAAGGGGGATTAAAACAGATGGACTGCTGACTGAGTTTCAGAACTAGAACTGGAGGTGTACCATTAAACGGGATGTGTATAAATGCAGATTTACACTGTTCACTACTTACGTTGGCAGTTGTTTGTATAAGTACCTTTTTAAATCCTGCAATCAGAACAGAGTTGTGTGATCATGTGCTCCTGTTTACTACATCTATTCACAAAAACACTACTCACGTCTGCCATGTTGCTGAGCTGCAGTGTAAGATCACCTGCGTTCTGTAACAAACCATCAATCAATCAATCAATCGATCATCATGACGTCATATTACTGTAACCAGTCTGTACGGACTACAGTGACCTGCTGGTAAAATACTTCAGCAGTGTTTGTAGGAATTAAACATTCTCATATTATTTTATCAGATAGTGAATATTTAAACGAGACAACAATTTTTGTACATATTATGCATACAATTGACTTTAAATTAAGAGTAAAAAACGGGATCTGGTACCTTTATTTACAGCTTAAACACTTCCCGTCCTGATCAACGCATCACATGACACGACGCTCGTGCGAGTCCGTAACGTCATATCCGGTTTGAGCGCGCCATCTAGAGGCCACATTCGATGTTGCTGTTCAAACTGAGTTATTTCTGTGATGTTAAAAGTGAAATGTAGAGTACAAAGTAAGCTTTAGTTTAGGACAAAGATTAAAGGCACGTTAGAGGTGTCAGTAGTATTATATCATTTTACTTCATCTCATTTCACTTACTCGTGGAACTGTTTTGGAATGTTTTGGGTTGGCAGTATCAGTTCAGATTAAACAATAGCAGCAATAAAGTTTTTTTCCTCTTTAAATACAAATGTATGAAGTATGCTTTCCTTTAAAAGCAAGTATATTTATCACATTTAAATTTATTAAACAAAACTTCCAACAAATTATAAGCACATTGCACATTCAACACACAAATGTCATCAACATGTAGATCGTCCATTCAGGTTTATTAAATTAGGTATAAGAGGGTGTACATTTACTGTGAATAAAATTAACAATAATTCATTAATAAAGGGCGGCACGGTGGCTTAGTGGTTAACACGTTCGACTCTCAGCGCTAGGGATTCCCGGTTTTGAATCCCAATCTGGGTGGAGTTTCCATGTTCTCCCAGTATCCACGTGGGTTTTCTCCGGGTTCCAAATTGCCCCATATAGAGTGTGTCTATGTGAGTGAGTGTGTGCCCAGCGATAGCTTGGCGCCCTTTCCTGGGTGTATCGGCCTAGCGCCTGAGACGTTCTCCCCTGGATGGGCATGGGAAACCCTCCCCCCACGACCCTAATAGAGGATTAAAGTGGAAGATAATGAATGAATGAATTAAAGTAAAAAATAATAATAAAAAAAAATAATAATAAAATGCATTTTGCATTTTAGAACGTTTTTGTGGAAATGTTTTTTGTGGAAACATATGTTGCATAATTTCATGGTTTTATGATGCTTGGTGTCTGGAATAGAGCAGTATTAACCACAGGCTTGTGCATACTGGGTTATAGTATTACAATGATATAGTGATGGTCAAGCAGCATGATCCCGGTAGATGCATGAATGTGATCATCCTACATACTTTTTCATTTTTTCTCAAAATGACTGATGGTTTGAGGTTTGTTGTCCTTGAACTTAATAATCTGTTCTTGGAAAAGTCTGAGAATATGTTGTTCCCCTGCCTTTGTTTTAAAGCAGTTCTCATGCTAAGAAAGAAAATCCTTCATGCAAGGATTAGAAAAGAAACAATACATGCCTT
This sequence comes from Corydoras sp. C115, assembly GCA_019802505.1. Classification (NCBI taxonomy): domain Eukaryota; kingdom Metazoa; phylum Chordata; class Actinopteri; order Siluriformes; family Callichthyidae; genus Corydoras; species Corydoras sp. C115. Next base: position 9,737,467 of record JAFMOC010000007.1, read on the forward strand.
AGTATTTACCAACCAGGCAAATAAGGAGTGTAATCCCCATCTTACCACCCTCAGACACAGTCACCTGGCAACTCTGATCAGGTCTAAGCCCCCGAAATACCCCCTCTTTATTTTCACTCCATTTTCTCACTCTGAAAGTGCCACAAGAATAGTGACACTACTCCATGCATCCATATGCATCTATTTGGATAGCAGAGTAACAAATATCTGGCGAGTGCCATACTTTTGCTGAGAAAGTGGGACATTATCTGAAAGATGGGAAATGAGGTATTAAATTCTTCAACTGAAGCTGACAGTTTCAGTGGGAAAAGTGCCTTTTCACAAATGGAACATAACATTGTCGCGGGATACCTCATCACTGCATGTAAAGTTTCATTTCTCTCTTATTCATGTGATGTAGTCCATTGTATATATTAACTGTATCATATATATTAATGTTTACAATCATATCATAATTATTTTATACTGGATTTGGTAACATAAGAATGCCAGAGCTCATATAATTCATTTTTTGTGATAGACATAAGTTAAGTGAAACGATATGAAATGCAGAATCTTAAAATACTGTGCATGAAATTTAATTACCTTAAGCATCTCATATAAATTCCTAAGCTTTTAAAAATGTGCTTGTATTAGGACTTGAACTTGATTTCCTTTTTTTTCTTCATGCAGGTGTTATCAGTTTGTCCAGTAACCTTGTGGTCTTGTTAATGTTTGTAAAATTTAAAGAATTACGCAACGCCACAAATGCTATCATTATTAATCTGGCCTTTACTGATGTTGGAGTTGCAGGCATTGGTTATCCCATGTCTGCCGCTTCAGACCTCCATGGTAGCTGGAAATTTGGCTACACTGGCTGCCAGGTTTGTTGTATACACATACACAATATGTTTTCAACTTTGTAGTAATTAACATAAAAAAATGAAGATTGGACATTTGTTAATTAAAAAAAAAAAATTATTTTATTTTAACTAGTTCACATAATTAAAATGCAGATTTGTTACTATGCATCTTCTTTTTTCTGGACAAATCTATTAAAATGCATCTTGTAGGGATTTTCTAAATCTTTACTTTGTGCTTTTTTGACAGTCATGATTCATTACATGTGCATTTTGCATTATATTGAAGCTTTGTTTTATGTCATGTCTTCTGAAACACCACTGTTGGCTGGTCATGTAAATGCGCTTCAAGCAAACTGCTTCTAAATTATAACCTTCACCACCTTGGCTTTGCACATTTGTCAAGCAGCTTATTTATTTGTTTTTAAAGATGCAATATTTTGGCATATCAAACAAATAAGACAACAAAAATCTGACTCCGTATTTATTCATTAAGAAAAAATAATATTACAGCTGTGTGGCAAAATATTTTTTAGATATTTTAGAGGTGAAAGCAGTCAGGTGTTTTCAATTAATGTGATGATAATTGAGTTGGTGCCGAATATTATTTGAAGAACTAGAATTTAGTGGTTTAATTTTTATAATATTTGTTTGAAGAAGCATATTATGACATGAACATGAGTCCTTGATGCTCATTAATTTTTTTTTTCTTTTTTTGTAAAAAAAACTTTTTACAAACCTTTTTGTAAACATTTTTTCCCCTATGTACATCTGGCTTTTTCATGTAATCTTTTACAACTTGAGCAGCATTCTCTTTTGGGGAGCAGCAGCCTTGCAATCCTTTCATGCACACAACATTGTTCAGTGTTTAAATAGTAAATTCATTAACGTTATCTAATATAAAAAAGGCCTATAATTGTTTTGGAGTTACATTGTGAAGTTCCTTTGTGACTGCTGATTATTCATACTTTGTGTGCAGATTATTCCACACTCTGCTCTTGGCAAGACATTTGTTGGGTGAAATCTAATGGGGAGGATAATAATGATCTGCCTGTGAACTGTGAAGCAATAACTCCATAGAGATGGGTTTTGTAAATTTTAGTAGTTTGAGGCTATAAGAGCTCATCTATTGAGTTTCTCAGAAATTCTTTGTTGATGCACACATTGGAAAGATCAGGCTTTAATAGAGGCCTGTTTTTTTTTTTTTTAATAAAATGGTACCCACTTTTGCCTAATTGAAAACACCTCTTATCTTTAAATTATTTGCTAATCTCAAAGGTTCCCAAAGATTTTTAACCATTTTTGGTATGTCTCTTGTAGATCTATGCTGCACTAAATATATTTTTTGGAATGGCGAGCATTGGACTGCTAACTGTGGTTGCTATAGACAGATATATTAGCATCTGCAGACCTGATATAGGTAAAAAAAAAACTATCTTTCTTTTAATAGTATATTGTCTTTACAAAGTATTAAAATAAATTATACTGGTTAAAGGTCATCTCTCTTACACATTTACCAATGTGTGCAAACAGGCCAGAAAATGACAACTCGCTCATATACACTGTTGATCATGGCGGCATGGATTAATGCAGTGTTTTGGTCTGCCATGCCAGTTGTGGGTTGGGCTGGATATGCACCTGATCCAACTGGAGCCACATGCACCATCAACTGGAGGAACAATGATGCGTGGGTCCTTAACAACAGATAGATAAAATTTACCTTTGTCTTTATTCAGTTATATATGTATGTAAATGTATGTATATGTGTATTTATTTATGTATATATATAGCTTAAGTACTATACTGATACATAGATAGACTTGCACTATTTTTCTTCTTTAGGTCCTTCATCTCCTACACAATGGCTGTGATTTTGGTTAACTTCATAATACCACTCTCTGTCATGTTCTACTGCTATTACAATGTTTCAGTCACCATGAATCGATACAAAGCTAGCAACTGCCTGGAGAGCATCAATATGGATTGGTCAGATCAGATAGATGTTACCAAAGCAAGTATTTATTTTGGACTAAGAATCTAATAACAAATGTTCATTTACTTGTGAGTTAATAGCATTGTAATATTTTACTTTGGTTTTGCAGATGTCAATTGTGATGATTGTGATGTTTTTGGTGGCTTGGTCTCCATACTCTATTGTTTGCCTCTGGGCATCATTTGGGGATCCTAAAAAGATTCCTGCACCAATGGCCATCATTGCTCCACTCTTTGCAAAATCTTCCACCTTCTACAACCCTTGCATCTATGTTATTGCTAACAAAAAGTAAAGTCAATTTCTTCTCTTCAAACATAGGATCAGAAAAATAAACTGCCATGTGGTAATTATTTGTGTCTGTAATTTTAGATTTAGAAGAGCCATCATAGGGTTGCTGCTATGCCAGACACGACGGAAAGTCACAATCAACAACCAATTTCCCATGACTGTCTCCCAGTTGCCTCTTAATCAATAGACAATATAAAAGTGTTTCCGAATCGTATTGTGCAATCAGTTCAGCGCTGGACGCTGCTACCGTCAATTACTCTTTTTTTTCAGTCTATGTGGTATTTCAATTTCCTAATGAATACATTCCACTATATTACAGCTTTGTGCAAAGAAAATATTGTGTGTGAATAAGCATAATGTAAGATTGCTTAAATACACTGCCTGACCAAAATTAACATCACCACCTTTTATTGTAGTCATCTGGATTCAGCAACATTATGTGCCCAAAGAATGAATGAATACCTGAACATACTGAACCAACAGCTTATCCCATGGATTGTTTCTTCCCCGATGGCACAGGTATATTCCAAGATAACCATGACAGGATTCATTGGACTAAAATTGTAAAAGAGTGGTTCAGGGTTCATTTTTACACAAGGATTGGTCATCACTGCCCAGCGATGGATTGGCGCCCTGTCCTGGGTGTATCTGCCCAGTGCCCGAAACATTCTCCCCTGGATGGGCATGGGGAACCCCCCGCGACCCTAATATAGGATAAAGCGGAAGATAATGGATAGATGGATGGATGGATTGGTCAACACAAAGTCCACTCTTTGGAATGTGCTGGAGAAGACTTTGTGCAGTGGTCCAAATCTCCCATCATCAATACAGGCTATTGGGGGAAAATTAGTGTAACTCTGGACAGAAATAAATGTTGTGACATTGCAGAAGGTTGTGGAAACAATGCCACATTAAATATGTGCCATAAGCAAACAGAAAGGTGGTTCATGCAAAAAAGAGTGTGTGAACTTTTTTTGATCAAGCAGTGTATATCCCTTTTTGCAATTATTGACACCCTCCACCTTTTGTCCAGTGTAGATAGTATTTAATTATATAACATTAATACATTTATTTCTAGAATTTAAATACACCATATTGAATAGTCTATTTACCAAGTGTTTGGAAGAACAATATTGACATTTCAGATTTACTGTAACTCAACTAAACATGGTCTGTGATTAACTTTATGGTTCATGAGGCAGATATTTTAAAAGGAGGTGAGGAAAACTTTTAAGCTGATTTCATATATTTAAGACACATTGTTGTCTAGCCAGAGCTGGATCTCTTCGCGGTTGCGTTTCACCCAATCAATGTTGCTCTTTACAGTTTCCAGTGCCTGTTTTCTAGGTGTTTCTCCTGCACCAGCATTTGGATGTAGTGCAAAGAAGTGCTCCATCTGAAAACAGATATAAGCAGAAGAGGTAGATAATTTGGAATTTTGGAACATACATACAACAACAGTGTACATCAGCAACATCAGCTCTAAACTTGTTTTTTCAAAATCCAGATTTGATTAATGTAACTATCCTCAGGAAAAAATTATACAACTGCACTCTAACTGAACCACAATAAATTGTCTTAAGAATTTGCTTACTTCACTCTAGTAATGCTAATATTAATCAGAATCACTTTATGTTACACATAAAAAAAGGATTTTTCTTGGTGCGTGCACACATGTAAGACAACAACTAGACAGCACACAGACCATACAGAAGAAGAATCTACTATGGAAATAAAAAAAAAAAGCAGATAATAAAAAGAGGAAAGAATAAAAAGATTTTTAAAAACAAACTGAAGATATGGCTAGGGATATCTGTACAAGTTCCATTGCATTGACTATATTTATTTGAATAAAAACAAAAATGATTTGTGACATTTGATGCAGCGGATTGTCTTTTTCACATGACCATCCCATACATGTTTAAAAGCCCTTTCTTCTCTGTGTTTAGTGTTTAAACTTATAAATGTTATGTTATGTCCTGTTGCATGCTATTTGTCTACATTTATCTGGTGTCTTCTACATTAAATACTACTTTAACACCTACAGCTTTGGACTTTGTCCCTTTTGGCATGGCTGTTCAGCATTTCATGACACACAGTTTATGAGCAAGATACATAGAAATCACCCTTGACACACACTTCCTTCGTGGTAATCCTATAAACTAATAACTCATTTTATGTTTTATCCCACTCTGAGGATGAGTGTTACCTTCCAAAGCTGCAGGTCTGTGTTGTATGATGTACTGATTCTGGTAAGCAGCCGACCCAGATTCCTGTCCGTAATAGTGTATCTAAAACAGATAGATTTGTTATTTAAAAACGGTCAGACTTGGTTTTTATAGCTTATATTATCATCCTTTGTAGCTGTAATGTTCATTTCTTTGCTGTTATTGTTAATCTATTTTAAAGTCTAAATGCCTAACCTCATCAGACTCTACTCACCTTCTTACCAGGTAGTCCCAGTTAAGAGTTACCCAGTCCCAGGCCATGCTCTCACCATACTTGTTTAGAGAAACATATCTTACAAGAGTGAAAAGGTCTTGACTCTTTACAATAGTCTCATTCTTAGATGACTCCAGCAGCCTGTTGGATAACACAATTTATAAACTTAGCTAAGCAAAACTAATAAATAACTTTTCAGGAAAAAAAGGTATAAAGCTTGAAGGAGCTGCATGCCCCATATAAAGCCCTGTTCTTAACGTTAAAGAAACAGTGTGGAACTAAAATGAATGTATAGAAACAATTATGAGCAATTTTTTGTCTTATTCTATTGTTAAAGCAATACAGCATGAGTGCATGCATTTATTATGAATAAATCAGGTTAAAGAGGTGCTGTTACACATAACATGAACCTTAGTACTGTTACACCACTTTCCTGTGATTTATTCACAGGAGTGCCATATTGCTCTTATAAAATGGTTAAAAACACACTATAATGAAAAAATAAGGTTTGATTCATAAATGTGTTTATATAAAACAAAATTATATATGAAAAGTTAATAAATTGTTCTTCATAATTTAGTTTGTTTAAAATATGTTTACATAATTTAGTAAACATTGGTTGCTGAGTACTGTGATACCGGATTAGTGATTATAATCATAAAATAATGTATTGTACGTTATACATTAATCCGAATGTATAGCGGTCAGATGTGCATTAGTGTCATTAAAGTCACGGGTGGGTAAATGACTCAGCCGATCAGATTTAAGGACTGGACTGCCTAATTCAGTTGAGTTCATAACATGTCAAATCATTTAAAATATTTTTTAAGAAACAAAGACATACCTGTTAAGAAGTGAAATGTTTTCTATGGAAGCCAGTCCATAAAGAAGTTTGTCTTTTTCTTGAGCCAGTTTAGTACTAAGATACCTCTCAAACATGATTTCCCAGCTTGCTGGAGTTCCTGAATACTGCATCCCATATCGGTATACCAACAGCCTCAAGTTCACTGGTACACTGCTGAACTCAACAAAAAGAACATTCATTCATTCATTCATTCATTCATTCATTCATTCATTATCTTCCGCTTTATCCTATATTAGGGTCGCGGTGGGGTTCCCCATGCCCATCCAGGGAAGAACGTTTCGGGCGCTGGGCAGATACACCCAGGACAGGGCGCCAATCCATCGCTGGACACACACTCACACACACAGACATGCACACAAACACACTATACATGGGGCAATTTGGAGAACTCAAAATTTGACTTGATCCATGTTTTTGGACTGTGGGAGGAAACCGGAGAACCCGGAGGAAACCCACATGGACACGTGGAGAACATGGAAACTCCACCCAGATGGGGATTCGAACCGGGAATCCCTAGTGCTGAGAGGCGAATGTGCTAACCGTGCTTATATATAGTAGTTACTGTTGAGTGTACCAGTGTAATTATTTTACCTGATTGTCCCATTAATCCACTGTTCAAAAAATAGCGAAGCCTGATCAAGAATCTCTTTGTCACCCATCCGGCATGCAATGTTGAGGACGGTTTCTCTCAGAAGCCTAAGCAAAGACACAGTTAGAGTATGAGCAATACCCAGACAAAGAATACACGTTAGGTTATATTGGGTAAGAAAAATACCGTTCTATTTGGGTTCCATCATCATTCCAGCCTAAGTTCCTAGAGATTTTCTGCACATGGTCATGAAAAAGTTTCTAAACATGGATAACACATCTTTAGTCTGAAACTCGTAACATGTCATTTATTTACATTTGTCATTTATTTTTCACAATACATGACATTTATTTATGAAAAAACATTAAATAAAACTAAACTTATACATATATACATATTTAATATGAAAGCACTGAGTGCAGGAGTCTCACCTGAAACTTAGGATAGAGAGTTGAGTCACTTGCCAACATTTCTCTTACATAGGCTGTTGAAGAAGCAACTCTTTCCCACACAATGAAATCTGTTTCATTTGACAGGTATTGTACCAAATCAAATGCATTCCCATAATTAACAGAATCTGATCTGTGAAAACAAATTGGAAAATTACATTTAAAATAATATTCCTTAAGCATGATTAGCATATGGCTCAAGATAAACACTTTGAAAGCAAATACCTTGCCAGTGCAAATATATCATCAATATAACTGCTTCTATCTGCTGCGTCAAACACCTGCAATTAATAAACCAACATTGACAACTTAGTAACACTTGAGCATAACTATATCAGAGCAATAACCATTAATTAAATGAGGTATAAACTGAAAAATAGTACCAGAGGGTCTGTTAACAGCTGCTGGCTAATTTCATTCCACATGGCATCAGCATGATTAACACGGTAAAAGCCCATGTGATCGTTGTTGACTTTAATAAGTCCATCAGTAGAAGGTGAGTAATTTGTAATAATTACCTCTGATGAAGAAAAGAATATTATGGTTTAGTTGAAATTTCCTGTTAGATATGTTTAATTGAATAGAAAAAAAATCTGATTAGTTATTTAAATTATACGGCTAATTAATACAGACAAAAGGCAAAAGTGTACATTTCACTAAATCTTAATTAAACTTTTGTACAAAGAATTATTTTGCCTTTTCATTATGTTCTTTCCCTATTTGGTTGTGGCTGATTCCTTGCAGTTATGTATGAATGTAATGTTCAAAATAAATTTCAGTGTAGTTCAGAAACACAAGACACAGATGGATGGTTTAAAAATAGACACAAGGGGGATCGTGCAAAACAATTTGAATTGAATGAATGTAATCTAATTTTATTACCTGATTCTTCTTTTTTAAATATGATGGTGCCATTTTTATTGCTGATAATTGAGTTCCACTGTTCCAATATTCCACTTGTATCTAAAAAAATAATCAGTTAAAAAACGTGTTTAAAATACTACTCAGATAATATACAAACAAAATAAAAAATAAGTTAGGGATTCTGTGAAAATGCTATTTAAAAAACAATTGTTAATTAAATTATTCTATAGAACAGTTAAAATATAGCAGACCAAATACAATTTCATCGTTTTACCTGTTAGCATTATTTTATTGAGCATTATTTAATTAAACAATTCAGATACTAGCAGCCCAGTATAAAAAGACAGGAGTGCTTACTATTTAAATTTAAATTTATAAACTTTTGTTGTAATTTTTAAAAAATATAAATTTGTCTTATTTTAATGTGTTTATATATACAATACAACGTACAAACAAGTTAATGAAATCCCTGGGAACTCTTTTGTACTTTTGCCAGTTAAATAAAAGATAGATTGAATTAACATATCACAAATCATTGTATTTATTGCATTTCACAAAAAAAATCTGTTTCAGTTTCTTTTAAAATATATTTCATAAATTAAATCATCATATGGAATGTATATTTGAAACACATAATGGATTTATTTAATCTTTAAGCTTATATTGTAAAAGAACTGAAATAAAATGTAAGACAAATACACATACCCTAGAGGAGAGCTAGGCTGAGTGGGGTCAGCAGAGGGATCCAAGAGAAATCTCTTTTGGGTAAGACTAGCTTCTGTAGCTGTGTTGGTAAAGCTCAGTACTGGGTAGCCCATCTGCTTGGTCCATGTGTCCATGACTTCTGCTACAGGTAAGGAACTTACCTGGGAATGATCGACATGATCGACAAGCAACACATTGATGTTGTTATCACGAACTGGCAGTGCAAAACTAATTGTTGTATAGTGTGTTTTCATTCTACGATATACTGTATAATCTTGTAACAAATTTTTTTTCAGACCCTAAACCTCCCACTCTGTACCTCAGCCTGGGTTCGCCAAAAGTCTGATGTCTTGGCATTCTGGAAAGTAAAGTCCTTCAGATATTTCTGCAGAAGTAAATGCATTGATATTAGCTGGTTAATATAAAAGATGAAAAAAAAGGTACTTTTTAAAAAAGGGTGTAGTTTGCTTACCCGGCAGCCATCTCTAAATTTGTCACGACCCATCCAGTCCTCCAACATTCTTAATATAGAGGCTCCCTAAAATAAAATAAAATAGTAATAATAATAATAATAATAATAATAATAATAATAATAATAATAATAATAAATATATTTAAATAAGACAACTTGTGAAAATTAAACAGGTAATGTTTTTACACACACATGTCAAACAGACATACAAGTAAATGTACCTTGCTGTAAGAGATTGCATCAAACACAGATGTAATTTCAGATGGAGTGGACACATTCACAATGATGGGGTGAGAGGAGAGGAGTGCATCATCAACCAAAACAGGAAACACATCATCAATGAGCATGATGTCTCGCTGGTCAAAGAAAGAGGTGGATTTTTAGATTTTTAGCACTTCACAACATGACCTTTTTCTTTTTTTTTTTTAGATAAATGCTTTTAACCAAAATTAAGCTATAATTAATAACAATTTTAAAACCATAAACTGCTAATACAATATGTCACATAATAAAATGTATGATACATTTAATTAAGGACATTTATGACTTACACTAAACCTCTGATTTTATAATAAATACTATAAGTGCAAAACTGCTTGTTTAAAGCACTGAAAGTAAAATATATCAGAATTTAATAATATAATTTGTAATCAATAAATAAAAGTAAAAATCCATGTCTCCAATTTTTCTGTGTATAAAAATAAACTCTGTTCACCCCAATAAAACTAACCCAGGGTCATCTCCTTTTGAGACTACCAACAAGTTTTATTCTAAATGAGACTACCAGTGATGTCTACTGCAAGTGTTTGTGCTCACCATTCCCCAGAAGGGTTCGGCCTCCTCGACACCCACATATTCAAAGAAGCTGGCAAAGCCCTCATTTAGCCACAAATCATCCCACCAGTCCATCGTAACAATATTTCCAAACCACTGCAGATAAAAGGCAAGAAATGGAAGAGTGAATTTAACACACATGTATCTTTATCACATGTACATCTTGATCACAGATTTAATCTGGTTACTGAGTATATCGTGTTTTCACAATATAACATGCATATAAATACACAAAGAGATAAAACTAAGGGTTAATTACTGTATGAAGTAGACTGTGACATGTTGGTTAGGTAGTATTGCATTATGTGCTGCTATTATGTTTTCATATTGTAAATATATTACCAATTCTAGTGCCATCTGTAAACTGTAGATTGTTTTATAACTGCCATCTGGTTGCAACAACCTTACTATTCATCAAAATACATAAAATCTGTTATCTGTTGTATCAATGTTCAAGGATGACACAAGGACTGTAGGGAAATGCACTAATCACATGGCACCAGCTATATATATATATATATATATATATATATATATATATATATATATATATATACATATATAGAGTTGTAATTTATCTATGTTTGTTACACTGGCAAGTGTCTAAAAACCTCTAACTGATCTACTGTATATGTATATTGTAGGTAAGAAATGGACCTGGTGCACAAGCTCATGGGAGATGACACCAGCCACGCGTTGCTTATTGACAGAGGAAGATTCCTTCTCATCATACAGCAGGTTGCTCTCTCTGTATGTGATTAAGCCCCAGTTCTCCATCGCACCAGTTCCAAAGTCTGGGATTGCTATTTTATCTGCAATGAAAAATTATATCATCTTAAGTAGTTTTTCCCCAGGATATAAAATATTAATTATTATTAATATTAAACATTTGATGACTGTGAATAACCAACTTTGTTTCATGTAGGCAAAAGCAAAAGTTAAATGTACACTTTGTAGCCAAAAGTGTGATAAAACATGATCATGATCACTACAAGAACCTTCTTTAACCTCCCAATCCATGGGATTAGACTAGAAGACATGGCTCATATTAAACCTTTCAATGTATTCATAATTCTGTTGTAACATTTTCAGTATGTTTTGCTGGAATCTAAATAATGTTTTAACTAGAATGATAAAGAAGCGTCAACATATGTTGGCCATATAGTGTAGCTAGCAGGAATGGGGAACAAAGAAAACAAAATTTTAAACATACCGAGTTTTGCAATCGAGTACGGCATGTCAAAGTATTCTTCAAAATAATCAAATATGACCTTTGTGACATTTGCGGCATATTCAGCAGTGTGGATCTGCAACGGCTGAGCATAGATTCTCAACTGCAGGGTAAGAGGATAGAGAATAACAAAATATACCAAACTGAACAGCACTTCATTCTCACATATTTAGGGATTTTTATGTAATTCATGTGCTGTTATTGTTTGTATAAATGGGACACTTACTGGTATGTTTCTTTTAGACTTCCGCTCCACATATGTGAAGCGGTGCACTGCAAAGCACACCAAGTAAGTGCTCATTTTAACCGACTCCATAAAAGTGGTTGTTTTCTTCTGATCTGAATCCGACTTTTCACTCTGTGGTGAGAAAACCAGCATTTGTCACTTGATCTCAGTCATACGATCCTGAAAAAAGGTCATTTTGAACACATCACCTCCACTGGCATGTTGGACAAGGCTTCATAATCCTTGTCGTGGGTGATGGAAATGTTGTATGTTGCTTTTTTGTTTGGTTCATCAAAACATGGGAAAGATTTACGAGCATCGGTGGGTTCATGATCTGTGGCTGCAATTTTCCTGAAAGAGATCATTGGAGGCTTGTGTAACCCGATACCTGTTTACATTTTGCTCAACGGCTTACTATGTATACACAGCTTGATGGTCTATAACATACTGTGTCATCACACTGTTATTTTGATTTTTATAATTATTTTTTTTTAATTAAAATAAAGCCATGGCCCATGCAGTAAAATTTAAGTGATTATACATTTTCCTTTAAGCTGTGGTTCTTCACCAACCACATATTATTCTATTCAATTTTAATAAACAGTATTGCACAGACGTTGCTCACATTCAACCACTATTTCTCTGCTATGATTTAAAACCTTTATTACAACACCTCAGTCTCAGATTACCATATTCAGTGTTTCTTACACAAATGTACACAATAAGGCATAAATCATCATTTTAGCTGTCAATTCTGCACTGAGAAGTTTGCTGTGTAGGCAACTCTACCATATTTATTTCATAAAATGTTTTTCTTTACCGAGGGTGCTTCAGTAACTTTCAAGAATTATTTTCTATTATTTAAAATAAATAATTTTCTTAGTATGGAATTTGGAACTGAAAGCTGATGCTGTTTTTTCAAACAGGGCTCTCACTGTGATCAGTGCCTTCATTTCTTCTCTCTTAGACAGATTGTTTTCTTTTAAATGCAGCAAACATTTTCTCAGAAACCCCCCTAAACCAAATTCTTTCCCTTAGATTCAAACAAATTTGAATAATATATAACAAATATATAAATATAAAGTTGTGTAATCAATTAATGTTTTACTTTGATAAAGATTTTAACTTAAGATGGCAAACAGCTAATAATTAATAAGTGAGTTAAAGCAAAAAGTCTGTTGTAATACAAACTGTTGAAGTTCATGAAGTCACAAAAAGTTCAAATTCAATGATCAAGTAAATGCCATCAGACTAGCACACCTGATTTTGCTGTTTAAAACACATATATAAAACAGCCTTACTCATGAAAGAGTTATTTAAACTTACCTTATTTCTCCATTCTCAAGATATGTTGTTTTGTAAAAACCAACAAGAGAGCCATTGAGCCATCCCTGGAATGGTAGTGAAAGGATATAATACTCATCTGTGCTTGTAGCTTTTAGTTCCTCTGTTGTCTCCACTACTACATATTCATTGCGAGTATACTCGAAACATCCCTTGACCATTATGGAGTTCATGCTGGCTCCATTGCCAAATTGCAAAGTGGGCATGTCAGAAACAAATGTTTCTCGGATGTGTAGCCATAAGTGTTTACTTGGTTTTCCCAAACGAAGGTGTATAGACACAGTGCCAGTATAAATATCTGTGTCTAAATTGGGTTCCATATGCAGGTTGTAGTGAAATGGAATGATGAAATCCGGCAGTCGAAAGTTGACCCAGCCTCCAGTGGTATCATTGGAGGACTTACAGGGGCCCCTGTCAGCAATGGGGCTGCTTGTTGTTGGAACAGATGTTGGAACAGATGTTGCTGTTGGTGCTGGAGTGATGCCCTCATCATTAGAAGTGGTCTTCTGACTTAAACCAACCCCAAGTCCCACTGCAATTCCAGTCAGTATCACAGCCAGGCAGATGAGAGCAGCATGCTTTCCTTGTATGCAGTAGCGTTTCTCTTTCTTTTCTAGATCAAAATTTTGCATGGTGAGTCGTCAAAAGTTATATTTAACTAAAACTGCTCCTTCAGGCAACACAAACTGACTCTTACAAACATACAGATATAAGCTAGCTGTCCTTTAACCTCAACTTCCTAATCCCTCCCTAAAGAGCAGCCAGCTTTGGCTGGGTATCTCAGAGTTTTCCAGATGTGTAAAGAATACACACTCATTTATCAAAACTCTCACAGAATTTGAAACAGCTGTTTTTAAAAAGTAAATTTAATTAAATATTTTAAAAGTCATTGGCCCAAAAGTCCAAAAATTGATATCTGCTGACAGAACTGAATAGATCAGGATTAGCCTAACAGCAGTGAAATATAGTCATGAGAACAGCAGCATTCATACTCTCGTTAAGTTAGTCATAAATCCATGCTGGTTAATCAACAATTTAGAGAACAGACACAAAAAAGAATAATGTGGAGGAAGGATGAAGGGCAAAAGGTGGGGCAGAGGAACGGTTTATTGTAGTCAGGAGATTTTTACTAATTTACAATGTAATCAGTGTGTTTACACAGTTTTCTAGTTAAATGTATCTAGTTAAATATATATATATATATATATATATATATATATATATATATATATATATACATACTGTATATATATATATATATATATATACAAGTAAAAAAATTCAGTTTAAAAAGCCATAAATATGGATTAAAAAGTAATACATTTAATAATCAGTGAACATACATTTTATGAACAAAAATATTAAGTTGTTTACATGTTACAACCCAAGCTTTTATGACATATCATTCTAAGTTGCTCTTCTTATTATGATTATGTTATTATGTCATAAAAGCTGCAGCTCAACAGCTTTTACAATTCTGGTAAGGCTTTCCACAATTTTTGAAGTGTTTCTGTAAAAAAATCCATTTATTCTGGAGAGCACTTCTGATGGTCTGGCTCACAATCTTTATTCTAATTCACTGGGGTTGATATCAGGTCTCTGTGTAGGCCAGTCAAGTTTTTCTATGCCAAACTCACTCAATCATGTCCTTATGGACCTTGCTTTGTGCATTGGGACACAGTTTTGCTGGAACCGAAAAGGCCTTTTGCTCAGTATTCCCACAAAGCTGGAAGCATAGAGTCATTCAAAGTGCTAGGTGCTTGGTTTTATATAACTATTTCAATGGGACTAAACAAAACAACTGAATTAAATGATTAAGTAATCAATAAGTAATTTATATTTTACTAAACATTTCTGTAGAATTTTTAATTTATTTTAATTTATCTAAATACCATCTAACTATCTTAGACTTTAAACCAGTGATGAAAAAATTACAAAAAAAAAAAATATATATATATATATTCATTCATTCATTATCTCCCGCTTTATCCTCTATTAGGGTCGCGGTGGGGTTCCCCATGCCCATCCAGGGGAGAACGTCTCGGGCGCCGGGCAGACAGACCCAGGACAGGGCGCCAATCCATCGCTGGGCACACACTCACACACTCAAACACACTCTATATGGGGCAATTTAGAGAACTCAATTAACTTGATCCATGTTTTTGGACTGTGGGAGGAAACCGGAGAACCCGGAGGAAACCCACGCGGACACGGGGAGAACATGGAAACTCCACCCAGATGGGGATTCGAACCGGGAATCCCTAGCGCTGAGAGGCGAACGTGCTAACCACTAAGCCACCGTGCCGCCCATATATATATATATATACAGTGGGTTGCAAAAGTATTCATACCCCTTGAACTTTTCCATATTTTGTCACATTACAACCACAAACATAAATATATTTCACTGGAATTTAATGTGAAAGACCAACACAAAGTGGTATACAATTGTGAAGTGGAAGGAAAATTATACATGAATCAACATTTTTTTTACAAATAAAAAACTGAAAAGTGCGACGTGCAAAAGTATTCAGCCCCCTTTTCCCTGAGTGCAACCAATTGCATTCAGAAGTTGCCTGATGAGTGCTAATGACTCAAAAGGGTCCTCCTGTGTGTAATCTAATCTCAGTACAAATACAGCTGCTCCGTGACGGCCTCAGATGTTGGTTAAGAGAATATTGGGGAGCAAACAGCATCATGAAGTCCAAAGAACACACCAGACAGGTTAGGAATATGGTTTTGGAGAAGTTTAAAGCAGGCTTAGGTTATAAAAAGATTTCCAAAGCTTTGAACATCTCACAGAGCACTGTTCAATCCATCATCCGGAAATGGAAAGAGTATGGCACCACAGTAAACCTGCCAAGACAAGGCCGTCCACCTAAACTTACAGGCCGAACAAGGAGATCACTGATCAGAGAGGCAGCCCATGGTGACCCAAGAGGCCCATGGTGACTCCGGATGAAATGCAGAGAGCCACAGCTCAGGTGGGGGAAACTGTCCACAGGACAACAATTAGTCGTGCACTACACAAATGTGGTCTTTATGGAAGAGTGGCAAGGAGAAAGCCATTGTTAAAAGAAAACCATAAGAAGTCCCGTTTGCAGTTTGCCAGAAGCCATGTTGAGGACACAGCAAACATGTGGAAGAAGGTGCTTTGGTCAGACGAGACCAAAATTGAACTTTTTGGCCACAATGCAAAACGCTATGTGTGGCGGAGAAATAACACTGCACATCACTCTGAAAACACCATCCCCACTGTCAAATATGGTGGTGGCAGCATCATGCTCTGGGGATGCTTCTCTTCAGTAGGGACCGGGAAGTTGGTCAAAGTTGATGGGAAGATGGATGGAGCCAAATACAGGGCAATCTTGGAAGAAAACCTGTTGGAGTCAGCAAAAGATTTGAGACTGGGGCGGAGGTTCACCTTCCAGCAGGACAACGACCCTAAACATAAAGCCAGAGCTACAATGGAGTGGTTTAAAAAAAAGAATATTCATGTGTTAGAATGGCCCAGTCAAAGTCCAGACCTAAACCCAATTGAGAATTTGTGGCAAGATCTCAAAACTGCTGTTCACAAACGCTCTCCATCCAATCTGACTGAGCTTGAGCTGTTTTGCAAGGAGGAATGGGCAAGAATTTCAGTCACTAGATGTGCAAAGCTGGTGGAGACATACCCTAAAAGACTTGCAGCTGTAATTGCAGCAAAAGGTGGCTCCACAAAGTATTGACTCAGGGGGGCTGAATACTTTTGCACGTCGCACTTTTCAGTTTTTTATTTGTAAAAAAAATGTTGATTCATGTATAATTTTTTCCTTCCACTTCACAATTGTATACCACTTTGTGTTGGTCTTTCACATTAAATTCCAGTGAAATATATTTATGTTTGTGGTTGTAATGTGACAAAATATGGAAAAGTTCAAGGGGTATGAATACTTTTGCAACCCACTGTATATATATATATATATATATATATATATATATATATATATATATATATATATATATATATATATATTAATAATAAACTGCAAATCTCTATTATTACAAGATTGCGTGTTATAGTTTTTCATACCTATTGAATTATATTATAATTAGCTTGTATTGTTATCATCAGTATTGTTATTAATATTCTACCTTTCTAAATAATTGTTCTTCTTCAAATTTGTTTGTAATGTTAGATTATGTAAATACTAAAATGAAAATTCTAATAATAATGTTGATAAATAAAAAAAGTAAATTAAAATTTGGTTAGGTAGAAAGGATCTTTTTACAAATTAAAAATCTTAACATTTACATGTACATTACTAATCCATCTATAATTTGTGTGTAACTGTGTGAGTTTAATGCCAGGAATACTGTTCAGGGTAACATGAGCTTAAAGATATGATAGAATTATTATATTTGTATTATATTACATGAATATTATTCCTAATATTGTAAATAAAATAGACACAATGAAATCCTAGCAAATGCATTCTGTTTCTGTAATGTGAATAAAATGTATGTTGGGGTACGTTTTTAGACAAGCATTAAAATCAAATCAACACTATTAAAGTTAATAATCATTTAAATTAAATTAAATTAAATGACAGGTGACAGGTGTCCTTCAACATCTCCGCACAAAAGGATAAAGCATTCAGTCAAAGGTAATTGCCATTATAGCAGAGATCATCACAGTTCTGACATTGGCAGGCCAGCTATATACAAACCACTCGATTTGTAATGTGCAGGAATTTGTTTGGATTACTCAAGTGGACATAAAGACGGTTATATTTACTCTAAATAAACAGTAACAGAGCAGCCTGGAAACCTTGCATAATAAACCAAATTGTGCAGTACATTGAAATATCTATAAAAGGGCACCAAATATGGTGTAATTTACAGAGACAGCAAAATGCTTAAATCTTTTTCTAAAGTAAAATAGTTTAGAGGACGGCACAGTGGCTTAGTGGTTAGCACGTTCGCCTCTCAGTGCTAGGGATTCCTGGTTCGAATCCCCATCTGGGGGGAGTTTCCATGTTCTCCCCGTGTCTGGGTGGGTTTCCTCCCACAGTCCAAAAACATGGCTCAAGTCAATTGAGTTCTCCAAATTGCCCCATATAGAGTGTGTCTGTGTGAGTGACTGTGTGCCCAGTGATATATTGGCGCCCTGTCCTCGGTGTATCTGCCAAGCGCCCGAGACGTTCTCCCCTGGATGGGCATGGGGAACCCCACCGCGACCCTAATAGAGGATAAAGCGGAAGATAATGAATGGATGGAAATAGTTTAGATGAATAACACTGGTCAACTGAAACTTTTTGCTTCATGAACACTCTCAGGTGTGTACTTATTATTTTGAACTTCTGGTAAAAAAAAAAAAAAAAAAAAAAAAAAAAAAAGATTTTTTATGACATACAATTCTAAAATCATTTATTTGTGAATTGTAAATGTAGAGTCAAGTGCGGTAAGTTACTTCCACCAAGACATTTGCATAATGGGAAAAAGTGTGTATGTGAAGGTTTTTAAAAACTAAAGTTTCTGCAACTGCGGTACGGTGGCTTAGTGGTTAACATGTTCGCCTCTCAGCGCTAGGGATTCCCGGTTCGAATCCCCATCTGGGTGGAGTTTCCATGTTCTCCCTGTGTCTGTGTGGGTTTCCTCCGGG
Organism: Corydoras sp. C115; assembly: GCA_019802505.1. Taxonomy (NCBI): domain Eukaryota; kingdom Metazoa; phylum Chordata; class Actinopteri; order Siluriformes; family Callichthyidae; genus Corydoras; species Corydoras sp. C115. Next base: position 9,756,252 of record JAFMOC010000007.1, read on the forward strand.
TTCTCCGGCTTCCTCCCACAGTCCAAAAACATGGATCAAGTCAATTGAATTCTCAAAATTGCCCCATATAGAGTGTGTCTGTGTGAGTGAGTGTGTGCCCAGCGATGGATTGGCGGCCTGTCCTGGGTCTATCTGCCCAGCGCCCGAGACGTTCTCTCCTGGATGGGCATGGGGAACCCCACCGCGACCCTAATAGAGGATAAAGCGGGAGATAATGAATGAATGAATGAATGAGTTTCTGCAACTATTAACTACCCAGAGAGCCTTTAAAGAACTGGTTGGTAACGTTTTATATACATGCCCACTGGACTCACAAAACACACATAAAAAAAACTGCACTACAAAGAACGGATACATTATTTCAACCCATGTGATGTGGATTCCTAAGGTTGTAAATACACGATGGCTTTAGAGATTGCAAGTGCTTGACTGCCCTGTGTCTCTCTTCTCTAACCTCCCTCCCATCTCTCTCTTCTTCCCTTGCGCTCTCTCTCTCTCTCTCTCTCTCTCTCTCTCTCTCTCTTTCTGCTCGGACTGAAAGCATGGCGGCGGTAGTGGCTATAAGGCAGTGTGAGACGGACGGCTGCAGTAAAGAGGCCAAACTGCAGTGTCCTACGTGCATTAAGCTCGGGATACAAGGCTCATATTTCTGCTCTCAGGTAGTTCTTAGTTTGCTGTGAGTTACTGCGGCGGTGGTGTTATTCTTCAGCTCGTTAGCACGTTGCTAAACCTGTGGTCCCGCCTCGCTTTCAGCATTAGCGCCCAGGCTAGCTCAGCTAGCAGTGTGGCCCAGAGCAACCGGTTTATATTGAAATGTTTCCTTTATCTGTGTGCACTCATGTTTCCCACACGCTGTAAACCTCAAAGCATGATTTACTCGCTAAAGCTTATTAGCTAAGCTTAATTTGTCAAGCCGTGCGAACTGTTTAGGTAAATTGGTGTTAGCGCGACGCAGTGTTTTTCAGCTGCTGTGTAGAACAGTTTCAGTTCAATCACGCTCTACTTTTATTCCTCACTGAACATTCAGCTTTTCTACTGACACCAGAAAAGCAAACTGCACTGCTTTAATGAATAAGACGAGAGTCTGTATACCACCATGTTTCATTTAGAGAATGTACAGATTAAATGTTCCAGTCTGTAAAGTGATCTTTGCTGCTGGATTCTTGGGTCAGGTTTAACAGCTGCAGTCTGAAGGGTCGCCACCTGTTGCGTGGCTGCAGAAGCCTGGAGACTGCGTGATCACTTCCACTCCTAATACACCTATAACGAGCCCCCAAATATTAAACCGACATTCACCTAGTATAATTAGGTAACCCTTTGATTAGGGTTCTCTTTTAAAGTTGAGCAACGATGAATTCACTGAACTGCACTGTTACAGAAGATATATGTTTAAACGCATTCTATGGAATAAACAGTTAACCTGAAGTCTATAAATAAATGCAGTTAGTATTCATCCATCCATCCATTATCTTCCGCTTTATCCTCTATTAGGGTCGCAGGAGGGTTCCACATGCCCATCCAGGGGAGAATGTTTCGGGCGCAGGACAGATACACCCAGGACAGGTTGCCAATCTATCATTGGGCACTCACTCACTCACACAGACACACTATACAGGACAATTTAGAGAATTCAACTGACCTTGATCCATGTTTTTCGACTGTGGGAGGAAACCGGAGAACTCGGAGGAAACCCATGCGGACATGGGGAGAAACTACACCCATATTGGGATTCGAAACCAGGAACACCTAGTGCTGAGAGTCGAACGTGCTAACCACTAAGCCACCGTGCCACCCCAGTTAGTATTCATGTTAACTTAAAAAATATTAGGTAAAGATTATATAATTTTGATTATGACAGACCCAACTATTGTGTTATTTATTGCAACTAAATGTGAGCTAATAATTTAAAGCATGAAACCTTAAATATGAGAATGAGATTTAGCTCTAACTGAGCTACTATCATCCTAAAATACAACAGTAGTGAAGTGGCTTGTAATTATACATAGTGTATGATTTCTATGAGAAGAATAATGTTTTTTTTTTATATTGTTCAGCTATCATAAATTGTTTCGGCTACGTCATACCCGAAAGTCCGTTTCATTGGTTTTGCTCAGCTAAGATCAGCTGCATCTGGGTCAGAGCTTAATCTTTTTGAACTCCTTTCCTCCTCTTGCAGCGAAAATGATTCAAATTGGTGCTTTAAAGTAATAAAGCAGCAAAATTGCAATGCATGCTGCATTTTTTTGTAACAAATTGTCAAGTGGATCCTTTCTTTCAGTATGACAAAATTAGCAATGTAAACGTGAAGAATGTTGCTGCATATCATCTGAAAGTTTTTTTTTTATTTACTGCCTGTGCTTGTACCGTGCTTGTTTGCATGCTTGTTTGCAACTAATAGTGGTTAAAAGTAAAAGATACACATCAGTGATAGTTATTTCAATACTGTATACTTTACTCTGTTTGGATGTTTACCCATTCGAGGTCTGCACTATGGCTTCAGACTTAATTCCCAACCATCACACCATCACTATGCAGTTGTTTAGCTATAGCTATTTGGTACCGAAATCCATGGAATGAGTTACAGATTACAGTTTGTTTAGAAAAACTCAAGATTATATATATATATATATATATATATATATATATATATATATATATATATATATATATATATATATATATTTTTTTTTTTTTTTTTTTTTTTTTTTTTTTGATGTGTCTATATAAAAACTGTCTTTAGAGATGTCTAAAACTAGCAGCTACTGTAGTAACATGCTGCCTTTAAACTAACACTGTATTAAGATACTAATAATATATAAATAATAAAATTTTTCATTATAGCGCTATTGAATATTTGCTTATATAAGCTAGTGGTTTATAAATTTTGTCCCTCTCCACTGTACCCTCACATTTTAGTGCTTTACCCTACAAACCCGGTCCATCTTAAGTAATTAACAAATTATTTCAAAGCAAAACCATGTGCACTAGATACTCCAGGACAAGGTTTGGACCCGCTGATGTAAGCTATATAAACATGTATTAATGTACCAAATATATTAGTCTTATACTTTGGAATGATATTTGGGCATATAAGGTAATCATGTATGATGTCGACTGTCTTTTATGTGTTTATAGGAATGTTTTAAAGGCAGCTGGGGTACCCACAAACTGCTTCACAAGAAAGCAAGTATGTAGGATACTAACATTTCAGTGTTACTGAATTTTTTAAGTGCTTCTGATAACACTATTGTATATTTGAGCAGAGGAAGAAAAAACAAATGATGAGGGTAAAAACTGTGTGGAGAAGGAGGTCAACACTGATCCCTGGCCTGGATACAAATACTCTGGCAAATTACGACCACACTATCCACTGGTATGATGTGTGGAATTCCAGTAGTTATGAAACAAATACAACTTAGGATAAAAAAACAATTGTTGCTCAGTGAAAAATAACATTTTCCAATTTTCTTCTCAGACACCAATGCGACTTGTTCCAGGAAACATCCAGAGACCAGACTATGCTGATCACCCACTAGGTAGCCGAATGCTGGAATTGCTGCACAAACACCATCATTTACATAAGCATGTTAGACACAAAACACAAAAATGTATAAGCTGATTCTGATGGTGACAACTTACCCATCCATCTTTAACATCTTTCTGTTAGTAAGTAGGCTAGTGGCTTGATAACATAATGCTAAGTTTGCTGTTGATTCAGTTTTGTAGTTCCTACAGCAGACATTATTTCACAATTTGAATGTGCTGTTCAGTACAAACAGCCACCTAGGTCAAAGTCATGAGTAGGAAGGAAAATTAAGATTATACACTCCTAGTAGTCAACATGCTGACTTTTTTACTGACTCATTTAATGTTTAATTAAAAATCATTTTACTTTCAAAATAACGTTGTGAGTCACATTTAGATAACATGTTATATTATTGAACACAACAAATTTAATAACATAAAATTATTCTTTTTTTTTCTTATCTTAAGCTTTGAAAGGTGCCCTAATTTTAAAATGTAAAAGTGCCATAATTTCTTTATTTAATGTTTTAATAACCAGTGTGACATAATACAAACTAAATGTGCTGTTTGAAGCCTTCTACTGTGTATATAAGGGCTGGTAACGAGTGTTATATATTTGTGGCAAGTAATTTGACACAAATGTAAAGATTAATTCTGTATCATGTTTGAACAGCAACTGCTTCTTCTGTGTACCAGTCTGTGTTGATGAGGCTTTAAATGATTATTTTTATACTGTTAATCTTTGTACTTTTCAACCAGCTTGTTTGTACTCTTCAGATGTAGTCATCAAAATGCCATCTCTTATATAGCCTTTGTATGTCTACAAGTTAATTTATGGATCACGTGTAAAGTTATGAATAGGCTTGTTTTCCTTTTTATTGAGTGAAGAACCTCACAACCATATTTTCTATATATACTATATTTTTTGAAAGAATTAAAGGTTAAATTGTGTTTTTATATGACCAAATGCAGGAGTTCTCCACAATAGATTTCCAAAGTGCTGTTCAATATTCTGTCATTAATTTAGAAGTGGATTTCATGAATTCTGCAAATAGTGTCAGAGTTGATCAATACCAAACTTTCCCCTTAACCCAGTAAGGTTTTCATTTTCATTGTGGACTACTAGTAATCTATTTAACGCTACAAAATCTATTCACCTGTTTATAATTGGTTCATGTAGAATATGTTGGCTTGGCTTTAGGTTCAGCTTTATGTCGCACCGTATGAATAATAAATTCAGAAATCCAGGAAACTCCAGATTTTCTTGCAACAGTGATGCATAATAATTAACACAAAATAAAAACAATTTCTACGCTTTGTGTGTTAATGGTAACCAGTCAATGCACACAAACAACTGCCGTAGTTTCCTAAATATTTAGCTTTACATAGTCTAAACATCAAATCAGTCATCAGAAAAGTAGCATGAATTAAATAAATGAAATAAAGTAACTTGGTAATAGATAATTTTTTTTATCTCAATTTCAAACTTTCATGAGTAAACTTGCTGTGCAAACTTCCATATAAGTAAATAATGACTAATGGTTTAAGAAAAAAAATTAAAAGTAATAAACCAACAAAACAATAAGCTTAAGTTTTATATCAAATATTTTTGTGATGTTATTTTTATGTACAAGAAGACAATATGTGATTTATCCTGATTACTGTTTTTCTCCACAATAATTAATCAAACAAATGAACAAGTCTAAGGAGTTTATCTTCTTAGCCTCTTAAGTTTTTTTAACCAAGGTTTTTTTTTGTTATTTCCATAAAAAAGTGTAATGTTTTCTTATTTTGGGGATTGCCCGGGGGTGTGGTACGTAAATATCCCCACAGTGTTGCGTGTCCTTTTTAAATGTGTGTGGAATACACGTGAGTTTGAGGTGGTTGTTTTTATGTGTGTGTGTCTGTGTGTGTGTGATCCTTCAACGTTTTGTCTGAAGCTTTTTTCTTGCTCACTGCAGCAGAAGGGGTTGGGTTGCTGGCAGGTACGAGGCTCATCAACTGTTGTGATTAGATGCTGTTCGTCTTGTGGATTTTTTTTGTTTGTGTAAAACAGATTGTGAAAGAGGTTGTAATTGTCTATGTTTAGTAGCATGGCTCTCGTGTGTTTTCACTATTTTGCTGAAGTTTTAGATCACAAAGCAAAGTAATTATTTAATCAGAGGAACCGATTAAACAGTTATTCTTCAGTAGCCAATGGGGAGATTACGATGATGGCCATGATCTGTAACAGAATGTGTAAGGAACATGAATCCTTCTGGTCACTGACTGGTGTTTTATGTGTGTAGGTATGTCTGAGACAGAACAGACTCTTAAAGGGACATCCCAAATTAAGATCCTGAGTCCTGAAGAAACTGAGGGAATGAGAGTAGTCTGCAAGGTAAATTAAGACTTTTGTATCAGTTGTGATTTCTCTCGCCACTCTGCAGAATTCTTTCTCTCCATAGCTGCATTCACACTGCATGTGAAATGTGTCCAAACATGTTCTTTAAATTTGATATTTTATTTAATTAAGCAGAAACAGAAAATAAACTTTGGAACCATCATGATCTCAAAAACATGACTAAAATCAAATGATTTTAACACACTGGGAATAATATTTAATACTACTAGTAAATAATATTTTTCTTTAAAACATTTTTAGCCAATATTTTTATAAATCCATAAAAATCATTTATTTGGTGAGTTCACTTATAAAATATCAGCTTTTGACCATCACAAGGGTTATTATTTTGAATACTCACAAGTCAAGTGTTTAAGAAGGAAAATAAATTTTTTTCACTAGAGCCAGACATGGAACTCTAAATGTCTAAAAAACCTGAAGAATAAAAAAAGAAAATCAAGATTTGAACAAGGTTACATAAAGATTTTTTTTATCCTCAATGCAATGTAAATCTACCATCAAAAATGTTGTGGCAGAGAGATTATATACAACTAGCCCCTTCTTGGCCCTTGTGGTGATGTTTCCTTCAAACAATATAAACATTAATATAAATGTAATTGATCAGAAATATAAACTTTATTTAACAAACTGAATAGAGGAAAATAAAAAACAATCACAACAATTTCCACAAGTTTCACTTACAAAAAATAGTGCTAACCACACTTGGCTACCAATCACTGATGTTGCTGCTCAAACCATTTTGATGAGACATTTTGATCTGCTACATGTTGTGTCTAACAACTCCTCTTTCCTGTGTGATTTATTCACAATATTGCACTCCATCTTGTGCCTTATTGCTTCAATAAACAACTGCAAGGTCCTAGAAGTGTATGTAAATTTCTTGGTAGTCGAAGTAACGGTACGGATTTGAATAGGAAACAAAGATTTTCGCCCTAATTTATAATTAGCATGTATATGTTAATGTAAATGCATATGTGAAGCTTGTTCATCATTACCAGAGGCTAAATCAGCTTTGAACCGGTTGATTTTTAAATTTTTTTTTTGTAGCTAGCTCGTGAGGTACTTGACATTGCTGCCTTGATGGTGAAACCCGGAATGACAACAGAAGAAATTGATCATGCTGTACATCTGGTAATTCTTCACAAATTTTTTAACCCTTCATAGCTGCAAAAGACACACCCCAAGTGTAACTTGTTGTGTATGTTGAATCTTAATAATTTTCTTAAATCTTAAAATGTCATTAATTTATTGAACAAATAAATCTAGCATCTAGCTATGAATATGGATATTTATAAATGGTTTCTGCCCTGCAACCTTTACAACAATATTATTGTACATAGGATTATTATGAATAATTAATTTATTTAAGTTTAGTTGATCAGTTCTTTTTTGGTTTTATTTAGTCATTCTTTTACAGAGAATGTAAACAGACAGTGTAACCGGAATGGAACTGTGCATATGTTTACTACAAGTCCTCTTGCATGTCATTTTGAAAGCCAACATGAAGGTGTATTTCCTTCCTTTTTGTAACAAGGTGTAGCTTGTGGCTTGCCAAACCATGTGGGTTTTGAGCCCAACAGATAAAGGTTTAGGTTTGGGCTGTGTTCTAGTTATATGACCTAAATAGCCTATTAATTTAGTCTACATCGTCATGGCATTGCTTAAATTAAATTATTTATATACCTATATTGCTAGTATTCTTAAAGTTAAGTTTATGGCATTTGATGTCATTACTGTATGTGAGACATTGGAGGAGACAATGGTTAACTTGTTTTTTAATGTTGCCAACTGTGAATTAAGAAAACAATCAGTTCAGTGCAGATAATGAGATTATGATTGCATAACCAATAGTGTTTCATTATTTATGTACCATTCATGTAAATTAGCTAGATTAGATTTTTGTGCTTGATGCAGCATCAAGTCAGAGTACATTATGCCTTGATGCAAAAAGTTAAACCTGCCCCTATGTGCAAGTTCCTGTTTAGTATTTTTGGTCAAGTATTGTTCAATAGCCATACTTTGCTATGTGTGGCAATTATGTTTTTACAGTGATCAGCTACTGCATTGTATTTGTACTATATCAATCACAATATAGTGTAAAATTGCTTGCTCTGGTTCAGGCTTGTGTAGCACGAAACTGCTATCCATCACCCCTCAACTACTACAACTTTCCAAAATCCTGCTGTACTTCAGTCAACGAGGTTATCTGCCATGGCATACCAGACCGCCGTACCCTACAGGAAGGAGACATCCTTAATGGTACCTACATGTGTATTACAGTTGCATACATTTGCATGACAACATTTAAAAGTAACTGTCATATTTAAACACAAGTCTAAGGAGTCTCCCCTTCTTTTTGAGGATCACTATAATATCTTGTATGGAATTTGGGAAACATATGATGGTCTGTTGATCAACATTATTAGAATTATTTAAACCTGAATTTCACTTTAATCTAGACAAAGAGGACAGCTGTGTGTACAAAAGGAATGCATGACAATAAATAAAAGAAATGCAAATTGTGCTTCTTCCATGCGACATTTATGTTTATTAAAAACATTGGGATGAGATTCCTTTGTGATTTAAAAGAATATTTTAGATAAGGCATAAAATTGTTACAGTATATGCACGTTGTTACTAGGACAAGAAGTTTGATTCTTGCCATGCGCAGTTTATTCTGATGTATCATTATGCATAGATTAATAGATGCATAGATTAATAGATAATGTTAATTAGAAAAGAAAAATAATACATAAGAAACAAGATTTAAATGAATCACTGTTCATTAAACTGATTTCTCTTATTTCAGTGGACATTACTGTTTACCACAATGGTTACCATGGAGATCTGAATGAGACGTTTTTTGTGGGTGAGGTGGATGAAGGAGCCAAGAGGCTGGTGCAGACAACATATGAATGCCTCATGCAAGCTATTGATGCTGGTAAGAAAAGGGTCTCAGGCTTGAATAATGACATAAAGAATGGCTTTTTTCTCCTATAAATGTCAGCAACAAATTATTATGGAATTATTATCAGGTTAATTAAAAGACAAAATTTGAATCTATTTTTGGGATGACCGGGATGTGTAATTGAGAACCCTGTTTTTAAAGATCTGGCTTTTATCCGTGAGATAATCTGATACTCACAATCCCTGTGACAGTAAATACTTGCACCAACAGATTTTACAGGATATACGAACGAGTTGTTGGGTTTTATAGAGCTGTAAAATGATAATAAAATTGTCTCTTAAGAGTTTGGACTTTACCTGTTCCCTGCCAAAAAATAAGTCTGCCTTTTTTAAAAAAAAAAATCACATTAACAATACAGACGGCAATCAAAGAACATTCATTCATTCATTATCTCCCGCTTTATCCTCTATTAGGGTTGCGGTGGGGTTCCCCATGCCCATCCAGGGGAGAACATCTCGGGCTCTGGGCAGATAGACCCAGGACAGGGCGCCAATCCATCACTGGGCACACACACTCACACACACTCTATATGGGGCAATTTAGAGAATTCAATTGACTTGTTCCATGTTTTTGGACTGTGGGAGGAAACCGGAGAACCCGGAGGAAACCCACGCGGACACGGGGAGAACATGGAAACTCCACCCAGATGGGGATTCGAACCGGGAATCCCTAGAGCTGAGAGGTGAACGTGCTAACCACTAAGCCACCGTGCCGCCCCTATCAAAGAACATGTTTATAGAAAAAAAAACATTTTATGTAAATGAGAATAGTTTTGAGGCAAAATGCTGCATTCTAGGATTAGAACCTCCGTCTGAATCAGAGTGGTGGTACTATCATGGTTTGAGTGTATTTTGGAGCATTTGGGTCATGATTGCTTGCCATTAATAACAAAAGAAGCAAATATCAGAAAATGTATTTATCAACTTAACGTCTAAAAAAAGATGCAGAAATATGCATGTTATTTTAACAGAGAATCATAATAATTCTAGTAGTAGTTTAAATGAATTTTCTGTCTAAAAAATCAGAAAGGTAAATAATGCTAATTTAAAAAATGTAAAGGTTTCACAATTTTCAAGTACAAAGTGTGTGGTTAGTTTTGCATTTTTTGTGTGCTATTTTGTTTTCCACACCCACTGTGATCTCTAGGGTGGTGTGTGCAGGTCACTAATGGAAAGTCTTGTGTTTCCACAGTAAAGCCTGGTGTACGTTATAGAGAGCTGGGAAACATCATTCAAAAACATGCACAGGCTAATGGGTTCTCTGTTGTGCGGAGTTATTGTGGTCATGGGATCCACAAACTCTTCCACACTGCACCAAATGTTCCACACTACGCAAGTAAGAATCTGTGTAATCGTATACTATAAACATTTTATTCTGATGTACAGGTTACATGTACCAGTGAGACACTAGCAGCGCCTCAAGATTCACATATTCCTGTTTTATTGCTCATGCTCACTAGTTTCTGTTTTTTTTTTTGTAGAGAATAAAGCTGTGGGTGTAATGAAACCTGGTCATGTATTCACTATTGAACCCATGATCTGTGAAGGTAAGTGCCTAATTAAAACCTAGTATTGAGTCCAGGACTCTGCATAATGCTTTTGGATACATTTTTGGAGTTTACTTAGAATATAGTCTTTAATTATTCTGTTAAATCAGATTTATGTATAGCTTTTTTAATGAATGTATAGCTTTTCTTTAATCCGTGCCTTAACGGATTGTGTGGGAGAAGGTGTAGCAAAGTAAAACTGCAATTGACTGTTTACTTGGCACATGCCACTAAAACTGTTATGTTATATCTGAACCCATCAAAAACTACAGTTTGCTTCTACAATTGCTCTACAATAAGCTCATGAATGTATTTAAATGTGTACAATCTGTCATCACTTCATAAACATTAACTGACTGGGGCAGCAACCAACCTTTTTTTTTTTTTTTTTACTTTATATCATGAAAACTGCAAACATGAAAATCTTTTAATTATAGACAGAATGAGTTGCAAAGTCCTAAAGTCAGCAGGGCATCTAATTTGTCTCTTTTCTTCCATGACTGTCACTGAGTCATGCATATTTTGCTCAGGATTTATGTTTTTAGGTATAGCTACTAATAAAATAATCTTGCCGCAAACCAATTAGATTAGTGTATAGTTGAAATTTGAAATACATATAGAATATTGGAAAATGTAACACAGATTGCATCCCCACTTTTCTGTCATCTGATGCTGACACAATCGAATGGTCTTTTCCAGGTGGGTGGCAAGACGAGACTTGGCCGGATGGTTGGACAGCAGTTACTCGAGATGGTAAACGCTCTGCCCAGTTTGAACACACACTGCTGGTGACTGAAACTGGTTGCGAGATCTTAACACGTCGACTTGATGACAATGGCCGTGCCCACTTTCTTTCACACATGTAGAGAGGTGGAATGAAATTTCAGGTCCCCAGTAGAGGACACCTCCGCTCTGCCCTCGTCACTGATCAGCCAATCACACTGTGGTTCTCTGTCGGGCCAGAGAAGAAAAAAAAAAGACCATGTAGCCATGGTAATGGAGTGTCTAACTGGGCAGTGAGTGGATTATATTTCATTCAGAATGTCATCTAAACTGTCATATGGCTCAGCTTGGATCGGATCAGACTGGAAGGCCCTGTTGAGCTGCTTACAATGCCCACCCCTGTCTGCCTGACTGGCGAATGGGCACCTGTGTATAGGTATGTGGGTGGTCTGTGTAGTTACTTTGTTTTATTATGTGAGCATTGCTTGAGAACCGTGTATTCGAGTGTCCGATTATGGATGGAAGCAAGTAAAAAAGGGGTAATTCTAAATGATACCAAAATCATAATATTTCTGCAACATGTCTTTTTCCTTCTAGTTTATGCCAAATGTTATTTTATTTACTGATGCGTGCCTCATGAGGTGAAAAAAAGGAGTCTTGCTTTAGATTTCTTTTCTTTTTTTGACTGTTATCTCATGCACTGGAAATGTGCTGAATTTCCCACGATAGGGTCCTATGACCATTGAAGAGTTAAAGATCTCTGCCATATGATGTTCTGTTTTTCTGTCAATGTATTTTGTCATTGGCTGCTGCTGTTCCGGAGTCAGAGCTGATCTAACAGTGGCTAGGTTTTGCTCCCTGATCTGCATTCAAGCTGTATTAAAGCATATTCTTCTATATGGTCTCTAGGCGTGATTTAAACCTATGGGTGTTTGTAAGTTTTTGATGTCACAGTATCTTCACCTGGGATTCTCAGTGAATGTAATGTATACAGAAGCTGTAGACATGGTCCATCCTTCTCAGCCTGAAAATTGTTTAAATGTGTTGCAAAAGATTTGTCAGTGAAATGTACTGTGTAAACTCTTTTCAGAATAGTTTGCTTAGTACTGGGTGCATACGAGGTCGTGTTTATTCAGGCTGATGTAGTTGCACAATAGATGGTTGGAGTTCAAAAATACACTCTTCTAATGGCAAAGTGTGTACAGCTCATGTCCTCATGCTGACCTGCCAAAACTATTTAGAAATACAGTACAGTCTGCAGATGATGCTTGTCATAGTTATTAGGATTTTACCTTCAGTTAACTCCCTAAAGCCAGAGATGTATCTACTAAGATTTATTTTAAAGTCATAACTTGGCTGTGTTGCACATGGCAGAGACGGATAAGAAATGTGAACAAACTCAAAATAAAATGCTGATGAATGTTTTATTTCATGCAGATTTGAAAAGTGAGTACATGTAGTAGTTGTTTTAAAAAGAACTACAAGTTTAGATGTCAAATTATGAATATTTTAGAATGGTACTGACAAAAAACATTGGATACATGTTTTGCATTGCGTTTAATATCACATTGTTAATGTCATACATGCCAGGACCGTAACAAGGCATCGTTAAAGCTTCAGTTTATATGCTGACTAGAAAGCCTATACTTAAGTATAAATCAAAGCAGTTGTTTAATACCTTGTAAGGGCATTGGCTGCTTAGCCAGCTACATGCATAATATACAGTAATAATCCTTTTTATTACAGGCCAAAGATTAATCTATGGTAATAAGTACCTTATCTTAAACAATAATATATATATGCACTTGGGTTTCTTATGTTAATAGTGTTTCTAGGCTGTTCTAAAGCATTGTAAGTGAGTAATAAGCAGTTTACAATGTAAATGATTTGCTTCAGTAGAAGCATAAATGTTTAACATCTGGTGTCATCTTCATGATTCTCATTTGGCAATATTCAGAATGGTTCGAATGCTGAAAAACAAAGGTCAGATACAGTCTCAAAAACCTAAAACACTTCTTAAATGTTCAAAGAAGAACAAATAATAAACTTAGTTTATTATAATGTAATCATTATAATTATTTGATTATCAAGATATAAAATTAGTGATGTTTTCTTACAATAAAGCAAAAAATGTTTACTTGTATACAGTCCTCTTAACAAATACCTGCAAACCTGCTAAATATGAAAACCTTTTGAAAGTCATAGGTTTTTGTCTTTTTAAAATAAGACATTTTATCAAAAATACAATGACACAGCAATCCTATGACAAACACATTTTTTTTTAAATTTGGGAATGCCTTATTGATTGCACCTCTAAACATTATTGTAAATTTCATAAAATTATTTTAAATGTATCTCTGCTAAAGTGTTTACAAAGTAAAGCTTTTTGAAACAATTACTATATTTAGAATCAGAGGTATGGTAAATTGGAGGGAAGAGTTACACACACAAAAAATGTATGAAGGGATTAAAAAAAATCCTTTAAATAGTTTTAACACAGATGTTTGATTTTATTTTTACAGAAAAAAAACAAAGAATTTAATATGAACTTTGGTTCACAATATGAACTTTGGTTCATATTTACCAGGGGTTAAAATATTTGTAAAGAAGACTGCACACCACACACCAGACTGTCATATTGGGGATTTAATTGTGAAGTACAGGGAAAAAAAAGGTCACTTAAAAGATTAAAATAAGAATGTGATGTATTTGGAACGGTGTTTTAATTTAATATATTGAAATACATCAAAATATACAAGTGTGCGGTTCTGAAAGTTTCTATTTTCTGGTTTTCACTATGGTTCATGTATGGCTGTCACTAAATTAGTCAAACACTTACCATCCTGGGCGGCACGGTGGCTTAGTGGTTAGCATGTTCGCCTCTCAGCACTAGGGATTCCTGGTTCAAATCCCCATCTTGGTGGAGTTTCCATGTTCTCCCCATGTCTGCGTGGGTTTCCTCCGGGTTCTCCGGTTTCCTCCCACAGTCCAAAAACATGGATCAAGTCAATTGAGTTCTCCAAAATTGCCCCATGTATAGTGTGTCTGTGTGAGTAAGTGTGTGTCCAGCGATTAATTGGCGCCCTGTCCTGGGTGTATCTGCCCAGCGCCCGAAACGTTCTCCCCTGGATGGGCATGGGGAACCCCACTGCGACCCTACTAGAGGATAAAGCGGAAGATAATGAATGAATGAACTTACCATCCTCCAGTTTTCATGAGTTCAATTGCATCATTGACCTGCGCCAGACTCATTGTGTGGGTCACAAATTCATCAAGCTTTATACGACCAGCCATGTAGTCTTGTACTAGCTTTGGAACAGAGTCCTTACTCTTGAAACCTGAGACATGTAGTCATTAACTGTATCAATTACAAGCACATGCTGTATAGTGATACCATTTACGATTAAAGAAAAATTCTTGAGAAAGGGACATCAAAATAGTCTGCCTTATTGTAAATCATGGCCTACACTCATAAATATTAAGTAATATAGTGTTATTAAACATTTATTAGTCAAGGGGAATTATCAGGAATAACTTTTTTTTTTGTAGACAGATCAGCTGCATGTCAGGATACATTAATGAGTTGTGATAGAGTGATAGTGATCTTATTTATTTAGATAGTGCCTTTTCCATATTTGAAGATGCATAATAATCAAAATTCTAAAAGATTTTCAAAATCAACTTTAAAAGGCATTTTAATTTAAGGTTTCAGTGACCATGTTATTTTACCTCCAAACAGGGTTCCTTTCCATGTCTTTCCAGAGATAAGCTGAATAGGCCTGGCAGAGAAGTCATGAAGATCTGTCCAACCAACGAGTATGCTTACACCCCATCCTTTACTACATGACTCCAGAGCACTTCTCTAAAGAGAAGGACAAAGGACTTTCTCATTTAAAACAGAGCACAAGTCAACTTGAACTCAATTAACCACGTTAATCAATTATCAATCACCAGGTTAACAATGCTTACCATGACCGCTACATTGCCCACACACTCCAGGGAAAAATCTACCCCTCCATTGGTCATTTCCATCAGAACATCGCTCACGGGCTTTTGATGTGAGTTAGGGTTTACAAAATCTGTGGCACCAAAGACTTTGGCCTTTTCAAACTTTTGTTCATTTATGTCCACTGCGATGATTCTGGAGGCTCCGGCATTCTTACAGCCCATGACCGCAGCCAGACCCACTGCCCCCAGTCCAAACACTGCGCACACTGAGCCTGGCTCCACCTAGAAGAATGGGACACTGCAGCCAGCAATGCATATAAATAATCACATAGAGCCAAAGAACACATCAATCTACGAACCTTGGCAGTGTTGATGGCTGCTCCATAACCAGTTGCAATGCCACAGCCTAGTAGGCACACCCGATCAAGTGGGGCATCATCACGAATCTTTGCAACAGCAATCTGGTTAATGACGGTGTACTCCGAAAAGGTGCTGGTTCCCATGAACTGCAGGATTGGCTGGCCACGGCAGGATAAACGGGTGGTAGATTCTGACATTTGAGCATATCGCTCACTGGACCTTTAAATCGATTAAAACACTTTTTGTTTGTGAGGGTGTGGTTTTGTTTATATTGATTGTGTACACTATACCACCACAAGAAATGGGTGGGGTGGTTCAGGATTGAGGTTAACATATGGTATAATGTTGCTTTTGAAGTTTCTAAAGTTACACATGACTACATATTTTAAATCACTTGTGCATTGCGTTTTTGTTATATGCATGTACTTATGTTGCAGTAATTTTTACCAGTTCTTTTCACACAAGTTTGTCTTTGGACTCTTGCAGAACTTGCACTCTCTACACTGTGAAATGAAGAGGGGTATGACCTTATCACCTAAAAAACATTGCAAAACACATGCAGTCTGGTCAGTCCTGACAAGAAAACAAACAAATCTCAATACACAGAAAATTGTGTGTTCTTACCTGGTTTAAATTCAGTGACTCCTGGCCCAACACTTTCCACTATGCCTGCTCCCTCGTGGCCGAGCACAGCAGGGAAACCCTCCTTATGCTGCCCCTCAAACAGATGGTACAAATCGGTGTGACACACACCTGTAGCAATCACCTAGAACATAAGACAGAACTCTTGCAGCTTTGCAATTCATTTAAACAATTTATTTAGTTAAGTAAAGATTTGTATAAGAAATGTTTAACCTTGATTCGTATTTCATCTTTTTGAGGTGGAGCTACTTCTATCTCCTCTATCATCAGCAGTGCACCAGACTGCCAGGCCACAGCAGCCTGGCATTTAATCACCTAAAGCATACACACAAGTTAAAATAGATTCTGTTGCTCTCGTGAATAGTGCAGTATGAGAATAACTGCTGCAGTTCCACTTAGCTTGCAGTCATACCATCTGTTTGTCTGTTCAGCACTGTCAAGAGTAGAGAGTTCATAACCTCACCAAATGTTAACTCCATTACTATTAAGACTTTTTTGAGTACTGGTGGTGGATGCAAAAGCCATTTTACTTTTTGTCTGTATAACCCCACCTGCTTAACATTACAACTAATCAAAAACTTCATGACATTTCAATCTGAATATTTAATAAATATATCTTGCAACTACAATAACAAATATTTAATAAACACATTTAAGCTAATCCAAAAACTATATCACTTAATAAAATTGCAGTCTACGTATGTAATGTCAGAATTAACTAGAATCATCATAGTGCTGATATTTTAAACAAGGCTATATATATAAAAAAGGACATGACAGTTTGTATTCTATACTCATATTTAACATAAAAGTTGAATCATTATACATAGATGCATTAGTAATTGTTTAGGTTTAGGTGTGTTGAACTGAACACCTTCTAATGGTCAACAAATAGTGCAGTTCTGAATTATATACAGCTGTGTAGAAAAGCGGAATGAGACGTACCTTTCCTGCAGTGGTCATGACTTAAAGCAGTCACTGAAAAAGAGAACGCACAAGAAACTTGGCACTTTTATATATACTGAAATCTGAATGTGGAGAAAAACTTTTCCTTCTCTGTATTGGGAGGAGTTGTATTAGCAGATAATGAAAAAAGTGGACGAACCACACTTAAAACATCACCAATTTATCATTATTTTGCTGTGAGGCTTTTAGTGGTTTGGTTCCAACAGTTACAAAATACTTGGCAATGGTGAATCAAGTGAAATAGTAACGAAAGATATCTTGTGAACTCTAAACAGCCATCAAAACTGAGCCTAGGAGTCTATTCTAAATACAATGTTTAATGAAACTGATATTAATGATAAATTGTTGAATATATTCCACTTAGCTAAGTGTAATTCACTGATACACATCTTCATTTTTGGCACGCCAGCTTTACTAAACCATTTTCCTTCTTTTTTTTCCTTCTACTATTTGCCTTTCAGATGCATATTTGAACAGACCTCAAGCCATCTGGATACAACTGGATGAACTTACTGTTAAAGTAATCATGCAGAAATCTATGGTTATGTAAGTATTTCTTCATACACATGCACATGAGAATTAAATGTAAATTTTAGGACATCTGGATTGTCTTTCAAATATGATTAGACATGCATGATTTCTGCCAGTATTTATCAGTGTTGCTGATCTGCAGTACACTTATCATTATTTTATGCCTCTTTTGGGAAGAAAATTTCCAACATATGTCCAATTCAGAACAATGGAATATAAGAACAATAAAATAAATACTTAACGGTTAACCAGTATTTTTGTTATAAGAAAATGTATTCAATTTGCTTTAGCACCATTTGAATCCACAAAGTTGTTCAAGTGCTAAGCTAACCAATTTTTTTCAGACAACTTACCCAGCTGGATAGGCAAGACAATTACTCCTTAACATAAAAGATGTGTTAACATGAAACCGAAAATAATCAAAATAATCCTGCAGGCTTGGGTTGGGATCATGTTGGAAATTCAGTGTACTTGTTAATTTTGCTTGTTTCTTAAAAAATCATTTTACAGTTTTCAGGGCATGCCTTAATAAATATAAATGTCCATAGAGAGCCACTCTTTATATATTTAAAATAAAATTATATTATAAGCAGGGCGTGGGTTTTCTGTGGGTTCTCCGGTTTTCTCCCATAGTCCAAAAACAGAGATTCAAGGTAAAATGGCTACTCTACATTGCCCCTATATAGTGTGTGTGTGTGTGTGTGTGTGTGCATATCTGTGTAAATGAGTGTGTCCAGCAATGGATTGGTGCATCTGCCCCTGGGTGGGCATGGGGAATCCAACCACAACCCTAGTATAAAATTAAGTGGACGAGATAATTAGATATGCATTATAAATGGAATGTTTAGCGTTAATACTGGATCTATACTATAGTATATATGTATACTATTCTAATCAGACCAAAACCGTGTTAATTGCACTCACATTATTATAGTCAGCATGACATTCTTCTTTAATTATTTCAGTTTGTTAAAGTGTTGTTCTTGTCAATATATAATTATCCATGTGCTTAAATATTGTAGTAATGTAGCTGTATAAAGGAGGTCACTAATGCCATTTCAGAGCAGAAACAAGTACAATTAAGCTCATTTTTCTTGTATGCATCATGAAATCACCATAAAACTCAAATTTATCAGAACTACTATTTTTAACACATTTTATTCAGATATGCAAATATTGTCACAGTTCATTAGTATATTCATAGTATTTTCCAGTATGTTTATCCAAAAGTCAGATACAAAATACGATCATATTGCAAAAAATAATTATTTAAATAATTGCATAAAATCTGATTCAGTAGGAAATCTGCAAATGTTTTTTTAATACACTTATTTTGGTGGATTAATATAAACAGTTCAGATCACACATTGGACTTAGTTACAGCTATAACACAATCGATCATGCAGAATTAGATCATATTTCAAAATTATCGAATTTACAAGATTATTGTAGCAGGTAAGCCACACAACTTCTGCCCTGACAATGATATGTGCATTGGAATTACAAGCAATACTACAATATGTAAAGTGTAAATGAAAAGCTAAAGTAAAACCCAGAGATAAAATGCTTATCAGCAGAACACTAAAGCTCATGTTTGATGGTATGAAAATGCATAATCTAATTTCTTTGCATATAATAAGATATTATGTAATATATAATGTATACAAACATCAATTAAAAACCAATCAATCCTAATACTCTTGCATTAGTTACATGTACTTAACATACCATTATGAAAATGCCAAATTAATATGAACATTAACAGATCCAATCTTGTACAGCTATATAACAGCTGATAAATTCATCAGAAGTCACAAATTTAACTGTTGAGCTTTTCCTAATCAAATTTCAAGCTAAATGGAGTGAAGCTAGTGTGCTCTCTAGTGCACATTTGAGGAGAATGCAGGATTGAACATAAAGCAATTGGATGGATAAATGTGAGCAATTCTTAACGATAATCTATGTTAGAAAAATATTTTAAATAAAGTGACGTTTTAATGCTAGTTGGGAATATACCATCATCAGTAGTCAATGTAGACTGATTGATTCGACAAAGGCATGCATCAAAACACCTTAGTAAATGCATAGATAACAATTAATCAGTCCTTCATAATAGTGTTCCATATGGTCATACCATCTGGTTTTAGCCTACAGCTATATTTGCAGTGTAAAAACATTTAACCCATGTTAATGTCGATGTTATTGTTAGACTTTGCATATTAAGTTTGCTCTTTTTAATAATACACCTTGGATTATAATATTTTTCAGAGCACTGTTTGCATTCATTCAAGGCTGGCAAAGAAGAAAACCCCAAAACACTGTACATTATAAAGCTCACAATTGACAATCATTAAGCTGAGTCAGGTATTAGGTCAGAATAGGACAGAACAAACACTCAGGGTTTTATCTCTTTGTTTCCCCTAAGACTGGCACTTTCTAGTCTGACCCTCTGATAGTTCAGGTGGCTACTTCTGAATGTAGATGATGACGATGCACAGAGTTCCCACAAGGCCCAGGGCCTGTATACCAAGGAACCAGAGAAGTAGCCAGAATAAGATAACCACCACAGGCTCAACAATTTTCTCCCCAAAGTAGAGTTGTGTGAAGCCCATTCCTCTTAAACACTTATTAAGCATTCCAAACAGAGTTCCCAGCTTCTCACAGTCATCAACCTGAGCTGCTTCCTGGACAGAATCCACTGTTCCCTGAGGTTCATATACTAGGTTAGTAGCGCCTGAAAGCTGTGCTTTTCCCCTGAGGTCATTCTAAAAAAAGTAGAAAGTTTGATTAGCATGATGAGCAAACAATGTGGCTTATTTTGTAAAGCATCAATATGTAACATCACATCGAAAGGAGAAGGACATTTCTACATATATACTTAACCAATAAATGCTGTGGTTTCACTACACAGGACTCATACACAGAGTGATCAGACCTAAAGCCATACTATTGAATTTTAGACCAATCCTGGTACACATGTTAAACATTTAAATTACTACAAATCCTCAATCTTTAGGCTGCATGCCATCACTGGTGTAGCAGGTGTTTATCCCAGTTCTCGATAAACAAAGTTTGAAAAACATTCTGGTTATGTCATCAGTCCAATTCAGGGCTCACACACGATCACTTTTATTCTTGAGGGAAATTTATTATCTCCAAATAACTTGACCAACATTTCATTGGACTGTGGGGCGAAACTCACATATATGTGGAGAACATGCAAACTTCACACTATAAAGACGCAGGCCACCCACCAGGAAATTAAACCCAGCACGTTCTTACTGTAAGGTGATTGCGCTGCCCTCAGCACCAGTGTATTGAGACATCACAGTCAGTTACAACTCTATTTGAGAAAATATATTTTGCACAAAAAGTTGTTAATACCCGAAACTTAAAAGCTTCTATTTTTAAACCCATTTGTCTACAGGCATATGTTTGGTGCCTACTGAAAGACAGAATGTAGGAAATTCATACAACTGTCAGAATAATTATACTGAGAGATGTAATGGGGAGTAGTGAAGGTTGCAACCACAGGTCAGATTAAATTTGGGGCAAATGATTATGACGAAATTGTTTTTGAAATTGTCTAAGGTGCTTTTGCAAACAGTAAGCTTATAAATAGGAATAAGTTCACAAAAGTACTTGAAGACTACAGTAAACAAATCCCTGGGCTACTCTGCAAGATGGTTATCCCAGTAGCCTGATAAAAAAAATCCAATGTGGGTGTTTTTAAACTCAACCTGGCAATCTTAAACCCATTTAGGTGTCATTAGACATGACTAGTTGCATATTATTAATCCATAAATAATTAATAGCCGGATTATGTGGTAGCATTAATGCAATCGTATCCTTCAAATGGACAAATGATTAGGGACAGACCTTAAACCATTTAATTCAGGCATTTTATTCAGTCCTGTTGCCATAATCAGTATGCACTTTGTAAAATCATCACACTCTTTGCACACTCTCGAATGTGTGTCTCGAAAGACTTATTAAACTGCAATTCCCACTCACTCATCTATTTCATAACAAGGAAGCCTGCCTCTGGCATTTGCTCTTGACTGTTTGTCAGTCCAAATGAAACTTCAGTAAAGTTAATGGTCATGCTTGAATAGGGACCTGGAAATAACTTCACGCACTGACTCGATCTTCAGATTGGTGCGGCAGTCAGTAAAGCATGCTGGAGCCAGTCGCCATGTTAGAAGGGTCATTTACTTTTACCATATTGTGCAGTGCAAAATAACTTCACTTCCACCAACAACTCAACTCAACTCCACGTGGTTTCACGATTTCTGATTGTACAAAGTGAAAGCCAGCCACAAGTAGTATGTAGTTTATTGGGTTCGATTCTGTAGAGATGAATGGGGGGAAATGGAAATATTTTAGAGAGTAAACAGGTCAAAAACATGCTGAGGCCCACATCTGCCTCTAGCCTTGAGAGGATTTCTCTCTGATTTCTGAAAACTAAACCTTAAAATAGTGGTATTTATACACTCATAACAAACTGATCCCTCCTCTCTGAAACTTCTGGAACTGAAAGAGAAAATGGCAGAAAACTTTGGCTTTTCCATTGACCTTTAAATTTAATCCCTACATATGGAAACTTTTAGCCTGTCCCCATAATAAATGAGCAAGCTAAGCTCAAGCTAAGATTTTGAACTATTGAAGTATTTTATTTGTAATTCCATCAATATAAAGGGGTGTATAGTACACAGTGGAACGATCTGATGACTTCCAATCAAATCCTCTCGGACCAAATGACCCCGACCCACACGGAGCAATTTACGCCTCTTTCAGACACACCTTTCAGGAATGGACTGCACTGCAGACATTAACACAACTCCTGCAGACCGCTCTGAACTTACTAACCTGCTTAGAAAGTCTTGTGGTTTCGCCTGCGCATCGATATTCATTGATAGTTCCACCTGGAACGCTGGATAAATCTGCACCGTTAATCAAATCCGCGTTACGAGCCATTTTCCCCCGCTGCACTAAACATTCAGCGGCAGCCTGAAACTGAGGCAAAACACAACGCTTGTTTGAATCGCTTCCGGTTTGGTCTGTCAAATGCGAAACTATGTGACGTACTTGTGTGCAACCGTAAAACTCAGTTTATATAGCGGATCGCATTTTTACTTTATGATATCTATTGTTTTTTTTTCACTCACACACCGGACTACAGGCGTCTATAAACAAATACGCGTCTCTCGAGCACAACATCGGTCTTTAAAATATCCGCAATATGTCGTATTCATAAATTAAATCTTTATTCAGCGCGTCTATACGAAGAGTGTACAAATTATTGTACATTGTACAAATTATGTATGATCGTTCTTTTATTTAATGTTTTGTTAAACTCCTTTTTTCTTAGTTACTTGTTTGTTGTTAAAATGTATGACGCAATTATAAATGTTGTATTTAAATGATATAATTATTACTTTTTTTCTTTATCTGTTTCGCTTACTTATGTTTTTAATTGGTGTTTTTACCTTGGTTTTATGTTTATATGTTACACTGTCTTGTTTGTGTCGCACTTAAAAGCTATATAAAGCTATTATTTTATTTATTTACTATTAATGTATCTTTTATTTCATGTGTGTAAATATTTGTTTGTTTTTTATACTTAGTTAAGTTTGTTTTCCCAAATATCGTATTTTTCATGTTAACGTGTATGGTTGTTTGTTTTTAGTCAGTAAACGTTTTTTTTATTATTATTATTAATAAGTTCTTTTTAAAGATTGTTTTAATACTATCATTGTTCTTTTGTGCACATGTAATACTTTATAATAACGCTTGCATTGCTACAAATCGCAATAACAAAAACAATATTTTTGTAATAAAAAGATACAAGTGATCATAATAGTGCGTTTATATATTTTTAATAATCCCGACGTACTGCATAATAGCCTACTACGTAGTATCCATGCAAAAAAACAAAGTCGTTATTCGTTAAATAAAGCAATTAAATAATGACGTAGCGCTCGGCTGTCTTTCGTTTACTTTTTTAATATATGAATAATGAGTTTGTTTTTGTTGCACTCTCTCTTGACAATCTCTTTATCCAATAAGAATGGGACAACGTCGAATACTTCTATATTAAACACTATAAAAAAAACAGTACGCATCCACTTTGTATGGATACTGCGTAGTAGGTTAGTATGCAGGGGAGGACGCAGGCAGAATGTTCCATGTGTGAGGCCTGTGTGAACAGTGAACAGGTTATGGAAAATGGCGACAGCGGAGCCGGTGAGTCAAATGTGTTCAAACAAAAAGTCATTTTTTTCTTATTAATCTGCAATTACTTGTCGGTCACACAACGAGAAAGTGTGTGTAGGTGACATTGGCTGTTGACATGTATTTATTGTCAGCTCTAGTGAAACTTTATTAAAGTTAACGGTTATGTTTGAATGGGGATCTGGAAATAACTTCACCCAGTCACCACAGACTGGTTTAGTTTTGGAGCTTGTTTTGCTGAATGGCTGTAGCTGTTCAACTGTCTAACTGCTAAAATGTTTTAACAACGATGAATTGCTGAAGTGTACTTGTGAAGTATGATTGCTCGGTACATTTAAATCGCGTTGAAAAGAAGAATTACCTAAAGCTTAGTCTGCGAGCTGTCTTCATCCTAACAGTTTATTAATACATGACTCCGTATGTGCCACATGTCACTTTCGTTTGATTTAATTCAGTGTAAATGTGTTTTATTAAAACTTTAAATACACATTACGCATGTTGTTTAATCGCAAACCAGACTGCCACGACACCCTATAGATACCTGTCTTAGGTAACTATATAAAAAGTGATATTTTTATATTTAAACAACTATGTGTTAACTACTACCCAAACTACAGATTTAACTAGACTGGATTAAAAAAAGATCATCTTTATGCAAATCAACCCAGGAATTTAGTTTTGTTTACCAGCTGTTTGCTGATGTGAAATTAAAATTTGAGTGAATTAAAACTAACATATTACAAATGCTGGTTTTAAATATTATGCTAAGATTACACAAATTTGACACCAATAACAAACAATGTATAAGATATTAAAAATGTATGTGAAACTAAATCCCACTACACATTAACTGGTCATTAACCCAAGCGTATCATATAATTAAATTAAATAATGTGTGCTTGTAGACATAATTGGTAATTTGAGTCATTACTGGATTAACTGTAATTCACTGACAGTCAGTAATCGGATTAGATATAAAATGTGTTTTGAAGCAGACATCTAAAGCAAAGTGGATAGGACCTCAAACAGGTCACAGAAGGTAAACAAAGTACAGCTGTTTTCACTGTAAAATTCTATTAATACTTTATATATGTAAATGAAATATTTTTGACAGCTCTTATTCATAAACAACTTTAGATTATGTTGCTATTTTGCAACCATTTTTTTCCAATGAGAACTACATTGATCTACAAATATGTGTATATTAAATAAATTGTCTTTTATTTAAGTCAAAGTCATGAAGGCAAAAGTATTAATAATACTTTAATAAATAATAATAAATAATAATTAATACTTAGCACAACAGACTATATCACTCCTCCCCAACCAACTGTAGAGCTGGAAAAAAACATTGTTATAATAAATTATATCCAATGAAATACATAATGTGTTCAATTGTGTTATAGTTTGAATGTTATGTGCAATATATGTAACCCTGATGAATATTTTCTATTCCATGTCCGAAGGAAATAATTTCAGATCCATCTAAGAGTGAAGAAGAGAACTCTGAGGAGACAAGCCAGGAGATTGTCAGCCCTGAATGTTACATCAAACATCCATTACAAAACAGGTCAGCCATGAGCCACTGGCAACTGTCTTTTGCTAATATTCCCATGATTTCATACTCCACAATATTCATACTTTATTTAATAGATGTGTTATTTTGTAGCATATGTGGTGTTGGGTCTTCATTACTGTTTCATGTTATACATTTATTGTGTCTTTGCAGGTGGTCTTTGTGGTTTTTTAAAAACGATAAGAGCAAAACGTGGCAAGCAAACCTCCGACTGATTTCCAAATTTGACACAGTAGAGGATTTCTGGGCGTATGAGTTTCTGTTTGCTTGATACAATATAAAAAATTGTATCAGTGTATTGTTATTACCAAGTTAATTGTGGGTTTTGTTTTTGTAGACTTTATAATCATATACAGCTGTCCAGTAATTTGATGTCAGGGTGTGACTACTCGCTGTTCAAGGTCAGCTTTAATTTGATAGCTCTCTAGCCATGTCTGTAATGTAGGTGTGATAAGATTTTATTTGGTTTCATTTCTGTGTGCAATCAGAATTATAATAATGTAATAATGTAAATGTCAAATTGATAATTTCCCTTTATATGTTGCAGGATGGTATAGAACCTATGTGGGAGGATGAGAGAAATAGGAAGGGGGGCCGTTGGCTTATCACCCTCAACAAGCCGCAGAGAAAACTTGACTTGGATCGTTTTTGGTTGGAAACGGTGAGCATTCATGGAAGGCTGTTTCTGTAAGATTGCCTTCAGCACATGCAAAACTAATAGCAAATGTAGTTATTGTATAGACAGGTTCTTACAAAACCAGGTGAACTTATGATTTAAATTTTTTTTTCAAGGCCTGTTATTAAACAGAAATTATATTTTGAACATCTTTTTCTTAATAGCAAGGGGGGGGGAAACCCTGGACAGACACATTTATGCACAAGAGCAGGGAGAACATGCAAACTTAACAAGTTTGTCCACATTGCTTGGAAATTAAGCTGTGAGACACGAGAATAACCACTAGGTCATTGTGAATAGATGTAAGATAAGATAAGAATGTCCAGCAGAAGAACTGACAGTAATTGGGAAACGTTATAGATGCATTGGGAAACGTTATAGATGCATATACTGTATATATTACAAGAAGAACTTTACAAAGGAAAAATGTAATAAAAATAAAAATGTCAATGTTGTTTTTTGAAAGGTTTTTATTGGTGATGAATTTTATATGCTCTTAAACTTTTGCAGGCAGGAGTTTCATGTTATTGTAATGTGACAATCTGATGTAAAATGTGAACATTACTGACTTCAACTATACGAGACAGAAAACAACAAAAAAAATTATAGTTAAGCATAGAATAGGACAAAATATCTCATGCCATGTTCACATCCAATGTAACATATATGGCGTCAAAAAATACCTTTCCATTGGACATCTATAACTCATACCTACCACAGCAGACATGTGGTTATGCACAGATGTTTACATCTGAGAGTGTGCAAACCCTACTCTAAAAATCGAACAAAATGTAAAAAAATGTAAAAATGTGTGGCTACCAACCAACCTGGTCTTCATGTAGCTGTGGTGACACTGCTATCCACTCTAGCTGTCTGTGGGGGCAGTCACTCAGCCAATAAAGTTTGTTTCTTCAGCCCCCTGGGATCAACAGGCAGTAGTGGTGTGGCAAGTAGACCCTCCGCTCTATTTTCAGCAATACGAATAGCCTGCTAGAGATCAAAAAGGGGCTCCTAAAATTGGAGAAAGTGGTTGTGAACTTATTTTAAATACAGATTTTCTTTCCCTGTGTCCATGTACAATCGTTTTTCACAACACAATGCATCGTAAAGTTTATTATTTTTCGTTGGACTTGTATATAGTTGCTTTATCTAAACAATGGAATTTTTCTATATTGTCATGAATACTATTAGTAAACATTTTTGTCAATGATGTATAATTTATCCATCCATCCATTATCTTCCGCTTTATCCTCTACTAGGGTTGCAGGGGGGTTCCCCATGCCCATCCAGGGGAGAACGTTTCGGGCGCTGGGCTGATACACCCGGGACAGGGTGCCAATCTATTGCTGGGCACACTCACACACTTACTCACACAGACACACTCTATATGGGGAAATTTGGAGAACTCAATTGACCTTGATCCATGTTTTCGGACTGTGGGAGGAAACCCACGCGGACACAGGGAGAACATGGAAACTCCACCCAGATTGGGATTCGAACCGAGAATCCCTAGCGCTGAGAGGCAAACGTGCTAACCAATAAGCCACCCTGCTGCCCAATGATAATTTATTTGTTTTTAAATTTAAAAGTAGTCTTTTCCAAGCTAAGCATGTTTTGATGTCTGGTACCTTTCCTTTTGTTAAAGAAAGCATTTGTTTGACCTGTAGCACTACAGATTTGCACAGCATGCTGTTAAGAGTTCACATCATTGCCTATTAAAGCTCAGTTTATTTCTGATTTGCATGTTACCTTTACTTAAAAGTACAAATCAATCTTTGTCACTTGGAGTCCTTTCCAAATTTGTTGTGGTCATAATGATTTCTTTCAAATTCCAGCTGCTTTGCCTCATAGGGGAGGCCTTTGATGACTACAGTGATGATGTATGTGGTGCTGTAGTCAACATACGAACAAAGGGAGATAAAATAGCTGTCTGGACAACTGATTGTGAGAACAAAGAAGCAATAACACACATAGGGTAAGAGACACACATCAATTTAAAGACATTTAAGCATATAATGAGAAAGTAAATGTGTGTGTTTGTATTTTTATTTATCAATAGGAGGGTGTATAAGGAGCGGTTAGGAATCCCTATGAAAATGACCATTGGCTATCAGTCTCATGCTGACACAGCCACTAAGAGTGGCTCAACCACGAAGAACAAGTTTGTGGTCTGAATTTGTGGCCATTTTTTTTCAATCTGCTGAATTTTCTTTCCTTGCTTTCTTTCCGTTCCTTCCTTACAGCCAATTTTCTTCTCTACCAAAAACCAAAGATGAAAATTAACATGTTTCAAGTCAATAGCCCGTAAAGTGGGGATGTCCCAATACAATCTGTCACCACAACTCTGTGGTGATGTGTACAGTTCTATGCAAAGGTATTGGTACATCTGGTCAATATCTGTTTACTGATTTTTCCAAGTAAGAATATGTTAACATTTTTTTTTTTTTACTGGGAGCAAACCTTTGCATGTTGTAATGCATACGGAATTTTGTAGTGAAAGTATTGAAGAGTTGAATGTCACCTGTACAAAAGTAGCAACTTATATTTTAGTATAGAAGTATTGAAAATGTTTATAAAGAAGAAAAGTGCCATAATCAGTGTTCCCCTAAGACAATGTGTTAACTTATTAATGCTTAGATCAACACTAAAGAAGGTAAGTTCAAGCCTGAGTGTCCAAATGTTTGCATAAGACTGAATTTAAATGTTTCTAAAGCAGTGGTCACTGACTTAAGTTATACATGTCATTTTCTTTTTATCTGAGATGGAATTAGTACTAACATATTTCTGACTAGTTATTCTACAAAATATTTTCTTATTTACATATCTTAAACTGTATATAATTTGAAATATTACATTTCTATTTACACGATACATAGGAATTTTCCATAAAGCTTTAAGTATTTTTGAAAGTCACCTAGTTTGTCACTCACATTTACCTATTATAAAGTCTATAATTTTAAGAAGCAGCACCAGCACTGCTATTGTCTGTGATATTAATTAAGCTGCCGTCAGCAACATTAAGAATTAAGTTTCTAATGTTATAACAGTATTTGTATAGTGGTTTTTACAGTGATGCATTAGATTACTCTGATTGTTAGCCAATATCATTGATACATGTGCACAAATAGAGTATATGGAAGGACACTATACCCCTGACAAACATGGTAAAAACAAGCCCTTTATAACTTCACCAACATCATTTACACCTATGATGAGGCACTACTGCCTATATGTAACACAAATTTTCTTGGAGGTTCTTTGGCCACTATTACTTTAGTCGTACATGGGACCACCTCGTGTTCACACCGCAGTGTATCAGGAAGTTAGTGTTTATCTTTAAAATATTTTTATTTGTGAAGGTAAACACTGCCAGAGTGTTTACCAGGGGAGCCTGGTGTAGGGTGCTTGTGGTAAATTCGGCTTTGATAACTTTTATTATGGTTTAAATATTTCAGTTTGATTAATACAATCACCAAGTTATATTGACAGTTCATTGACTTATTCTACTTATAAAGATTCTCTAATTTTTTTTTACTTGCATATTGCATTCTCCAAGTGAGTAACATCGAGGTTTTAAACCCTTAAACACATATCAACCCTTATTTGTATATAACTCATGCCACCTTTGTATGGAATGAATATACTTGAGTTAGAAACAAAGCAACTAAAATATGTATAAGTAACTGCACTCTTATTTAAAGGCTTGTAATGGTACTGCGTAATGTAGTTTACAGTTCATCATTTTCCATTGACAATATTTTAAAATGTCTAGATTTAAAATTGATATGTGAAAAACATTTTTTTTCTTTAACTGTTTAGAAAACTACAAATCAACGTAATGGTATAAGAATAGTTATAGTCATGCTAATAACATCAGATGGGCATCCCCACCTTAAATCTTTAATCAGAGGCCATTTTTAATACACTGTAACCTGAACAAATTAACTGTACTTAAGCAAAAAACACACAATGTAGCTTTAAATATATAACACAACACATACTCAGCTATAGCAGATTAAACAATTTGTATAGTGATTTGCAGAATATTTGACATATTTAATGAAAAAAAAAAAGCTCTTACCCAGCAACTTTGCTGCATTAGTGCCTGATGAGAACTTCTTAATTTATTCAGCATTATAACATTTCATTTATGTAGTGTAAGACAACTGAATGCTTGTATTTGAGCCAACAATTGTAAGGCTGTAATATTGTTCAGCATTAACATGATTAAATTTGTGGTTTTGCAATTCAGTACGTGTTTTATATTGTGTTTTACATTCCTTGTTAAAAGGTTTAAATATAGGCCCTATTTAATGATGTAATGATTGATTGACTGAATTGATTGAATGAATGTAAATACTTTTGATGTGATGCAACTTGTGAAGAGCTTTGTCACTAGATCTTTTTAATAAAATAGATTTATGTGATTTGAATTGATTTTTCTAACCAGCTTCTAGATTATTAACCACAAAAACATTTTTTGTGATTTTTACGTGATAAAATGATATGCATTACCCTATTTCCAAAGCGGGCGGCACAGTGGCTTGGTGGCTAGCACATCCTCCATTTAGCACTCAGGATCTAAGTTTAAATCCTGATCTGGGTGCTTTCATGTTCTCCCTGTGTCTGTGTGGGTTTTCCCTGGGTTCCCCAGGTTCCTCCCACAGTCCAAAAACATGGATTTAAGGGTAAAATGTCTGCTCTAAATTGCCCATGTCTGTTGTGCGTGCGCACACTTAGTGATGGACTGGTTCCCAGTCCTGTATCCAGCACCTGAAAAATTCCCCCCACCCCCCACACAAACACACATAACCCGAGTAATAGTATTAAGCAGAAGAGATGAGATGAGATTATTAAAAAAAAAAAAAAAAGTACAGATGTTTTTGTTATCAGAGATGTAAACTAAAAGTACATGAGAACTTAAGAATCTTTACAACTGCATTGCATCACATTTCTTGTTAATTATAGTTTTCCTTTTTGGAACATGATATAATTTTGCAAGAAAGTTTTCTTGCACATTTTTGCTTAATTGATGACTTTAGCTGGTCAGCAGTCTGTTGGCCCCATTGCTCTTATTGTTCCCTTCATGGTGTGCCATACATTTTCAGTGGGAGACTAGTTCAGTTAAGGCCTATTTTCTTTCACACATTTGTTTTCTAGTCCAAAATATTTCAATATGGCATTTGAATAATTCCTGATCCCTGCACACACAGTGATAATATAATAGGGCAGCACTTTGCTGAAATTTAACAATTCTTTTTCTACTACTCACCATGTACCATATGATGAGGCTTGGGTGTCCAAGATGGTCACAAATGTCTTAAGATGTCTCTATAAAGAGTTTAGGTTATAGCCTTGGGAATAACTATGAAAAGGGCACACTGTTGCTCAAACCATGAGCTCATCAACGCCACACGACGAAAGGGAACTGGTAATACAATTTGATGCCAGTGGCTTTGCAAGATTTGGAATTTTAACTATATTTTTTCTCTAGGGTGGCTCCTAAAGACTTTTCAGTCAGAAGTCATGGCTATAAGCCAGTGGACATTTGAAATCCTCCTGAATGCTGTTCTAGATGAGAAACCTTCCTTAATTTTCAAGCCTCATCTTCCCAAACTCTGACCATGATAAAGTCCTTCAACCATCTTTGATGCTTCCATCTTGGAGTTCATATACCTGTTGGTACTGCATCTCCAACCCATACACCAGGTAGTATTGAGTTATAAGGTAGCAGGGAATGGGCCCTGACCTTTTTCTTGAGTTTTATCTCAAGATCTTAAATCCCTTTTTAGTCTTGTGATTTAGAAGCTGTGGCCACACTGTGATTTTTCTTCCCTCTGTGTTCCTCATGAGAGTTTACTTCCTTGCCTGCTAGTCTGCTCGATAATGAGCATATATAAATACCTTACACAAGTCATTACATGTGATCATATATCAGTGTCAGGGTGTCTCCACAAAGGCTGCAGTTTGCTCTTTAATTAAAAGTCTCACTGATCCTGATGCTTTGAGACAAAATAATGTAAAAATGCAAATAAATGCAATTTGTTTTAGGAATTTCATATTTCAACTCTCATTTTTGTGGGTTCTGCCATATTCACCTGCTGTTGCGGCACCTATTTGTGGCCTGTCACAAATTTGAGATTCATTTAAGCTGTGTGAGAAATTTACATTGTGTTCATCATCAATATAGAACACAAGAAAAATCAGTTGTTTTTGTGAAAAGCTTTGTGTAAAAGAAGGATTAACTTGCTGGACTTGCTGAGAATAATGTTATACTCAGCACAAACTTAAAATGTAATACATGTTACAGTTACAAAAAGAAATAGTTTTACAATTTATTGATTGATAACATAAATCTAATTAAAATTACAACTTTCTTTATGTGGGTTTCATTACCTGACATTAATACTGACATTTTCTGACATTTTTTTGACAGTTTTGCTAGTAAACTTGTTAATTAGCACATACAGTGGATTGCGAAAATATTCATATCCCTTGAACATTTCCTTATTTTGTCACATTACAACCACTAACATAAATATTTAATTGGATTTTAATGTGAAAGACCAACACAAAGTGGTATACCTTTGTACAGTGAAAAGATAATTATGCATGATTCAAAACATTTTTTACAAATAAAAAAACTGAGTGTGGTGTGCAAAATAATTCCGCCCCCTTTTCTCTGAGTGCAACCAATTGCATTCAGAAGTTGCCTGATTACTAATGACTAAAAAGTGTCCATCTGTGTGTAATCTAATCTCAGTACAAATACAGCAGCTCTGTGACCGACCTAAGGTTAGTTAAGAGAATATTGGGGAGTAAACAGCATCATGAAGTCCAAAAAACACACCAGACAGGTCAGAAGTAAAGTTGTGTTTAAAGCAGGCTTAGGCTATAAAAAGAATTCCCAAGCATTAAACATCTAACAGAACAATGTTCAATCCATTATCCGGAAATGGGAAGAGTATGGCACAACTGTAAACCTACCAAGATCAGGCTGTCCACCTAAACTTACAGGCTGTTCAAGTTCAAATAATGTTTTTATATAGTGCTTTTTATAATAGTACATTGTCACAAAGCAGCTTTACAGTATTATAAGCATTTGAACCCCCAGAGCAAGCTGATGTGACAGTGGCAAGAAAAAACTCCCTGTTATTATCTTAAGAAAGAAACTTTGGAAGGACCCAGACTCAGTGGGGGACTCGTCCTCCTTTAGCGGCCGGACAGCATCAACAGTGGAGAACACTAATGTAAACAGATTGTGTGATGATGACCAAGTGTCCGTATTTAACAATCAGAAAAGATCATGCAGGACTGCCAGTCCAATAAACATCCAGGTTCCATTCAGTAATTGTCATAGCCACAGTGCTTCAGCAGAGCCATGGAACAAGGAGAGCACTGATCAGTGATGCAGCCAAGAGGCCCATTGGGACTCTGGACGAAATGCAGAGATCCACAGGTCAGGTGGGGGAATCTGTCTACAGGACAACTATCAGTCATGCACTGCACAAATGTGGTCTTTATGGAAGACTGGCAAGAAGAAAGCCATTGTTAGAAAAAAAACAAAAAAAAACAAGCCATGTTCAGGACACAGCTAACATGTGGAACAAGGTGCTTTGGTCAGATGAGACCAAAATGTAACTTTTTGGCCAAAATGCAAAACACTATGTTTGGTGAGGAATTAACACAGCATGAACCATCTGTATGAACACACCATCCCTACTGCCAAAAATGGTGGTGGCAGCATCATGCTCTGAGGCTGCTTCTCTTCAGCAGGGACAGAGAAAATGTTCAAAAGTGATGAGAAGATGGATGGAGCCAATTACAGGGCAATCTTGGAAGAAAACCTGTTGGAGTCTGCAAAAGAACCCTAAACATAAAGCCAGGGCTACAATGAAATGGTTTAAAACAAAATATATTCATGTGTTAGAATGGCCCAAAGTCCAGACCTAACCTATTTGAATACTGCTGTTCACAAATGCTCTTCGTCTAATCTGACTGAGCTTGAGCTGTTTTGCAAAGTAAAATGGGCAAAAATTTCAGTCACTGTGCAAAGCTGGTGGAGACGTACCCTAAAAGACCTGCAGCTGTCATTGCAGTAAAAGGTGGTTCACTAAAGTTCACTATAGGTGCCATGTGGGCTCTTAACTCACATTGTACTCTGACCCCAACCAACATCGTAATACAAATGTTGGGATGTTGGGATTAACCCTGGGCTCAGCTTGTAAGTCGCTTTGGATAAAAGCGTCTGCTAAATGACCAAATGTAAATGGTTCCACAAGGTTATTGACTCAAGGGGGCGGGATACTTTTGCACACCGCAATGTTCAGTTTTTTATTTGTAAATTTTTTTGAATCCTATATACTTTCCTTTCATCTTCACAATTGTATACCACTTTGTGTTGATCTTTCACAATGCATCCCAATGAAATATTTTTGTTTGTGGTTGTAATGTGGCAAAATAAGGAAAAATTCAAGGGGTATGAATACATTACAATAAATGTGCATTTTAATTACTTATGATGATCACAGATGAGCATCTAAAGTCTGGTTTTCAATGTGATCACTCAGTTTGTTTAATTCATATCCTTGACAAAAATAGCTCTGCTCAATTCCATTCCGTATTTGTTCCACTCATATTTTCCCTTTAGTTAAAACGCAATTGAACAGCTTTTACTTTTGTTAAGTTAAATACAGTGGTTTGTAGGCTTCGGATTCACAGGATTATACACTAATCCAACATTAAAGCGGAGTCTCTGTCCTTGTCCTACACAGACTAAAGTTTTACATAACTTTATGCACAATTTTAATTTTAAATTTTAAAGTGTCTAATTGTATGGTTAGATAATGCAGTTAACTTTTTCAGTAAAAACTGGAAATTTTCACTGAAATGTGTCAGCGGTACAAGTCCCAATTTCACTAAAGGTGCCAATGTGGGCTCTTAACTCACATTGCTGTAGGGCATGCTGCATCATATCTGATCCTGTACTCTGACCCCAACCAACACAGTAGTACAAATGTTTGTAAAAGTAAAAGTGTCTTGCAAAATGACATAAGTAATATCTTGTTTTTAAGCTGTTTTCTGGGCTCATTTTAGGTTCTGTTCTGTTGTCTTCACTGTGTGTGGTTGCATCTCCAGGGGGAGAAAGGGGCAAATGGAACAAAAACAGACTATATTCAGATGCATTCCATCTGTACATGGATTCTGTGTAAATCAACCCATTCAAAAATTAATTTAGTTAGATGCTTAAAACCTTAATTCCTGATCTTATAGCCAATAGTATTATCTACATGAGACCAAACAATATTGGTGTTAAGAAATGTACTGATCCAAGAATACACAAGAGAATTAAGTAGATATGAACATAATGCAAGCTTTTTAGACTTTACTGAATAGAAATATGAGAGAGGACTGAATGCTAAGAATAATAATGCTGTGATCAAGACACAGTTCTGGAATTAACATGCACAGATGTTCCTGCTCAGTTTAAACCAAGGCCATCATACATGTTCCTGCACTGATATCAATAATTTTGAGTTTTAAGATCAACTAACTGATTTAATTCACAGTGAAATTAGAACATCACTCACTATCTCACTAGTTTGATTAAATAATACTAAGTTCTTTTAAATTCTAAAATATATCTACAAATTCTATTTCCAAAGATTTGAAATTCCTTATAATGAAGCAAGAATTATTTAAATTTTTTTTTATTTGTGGTGTAATGGTGGGGGGGGGGGATTTTTTTGGAACTTTTTCTTGAACATGACAATGAGTTCACTGTTCTTCAATGGCCTCCATGCACAGTCACCAGATCTCAATCTAGTAAAGCACTTTTGGGATGTGATGGAACAGGAGATTCGCATCGATGTGCAAATCACATCAAATCTGCAGCAACTGCGTGGTGCTGTCATGTTAATATGGACCAAAATCTCTATGGAATGTTTTCAACAACTTGTTGAAAGTATGCCAACCATCTAATGTTCATTATTATTATGAAAGATTATAGTGCATTAAGGGCAGAAACCACAGTTAAATGTGCATCACTGTTGAGCCCTCAGGTGGTATTAATTAAGAAATAGGTCTAAATATCAGACTTATTTAATCATTTAATATAGTGAATCATTTAATATAGTGACAAAAACGGAAACAAAAATGGAATTATGCTGTTTTCAAATTAATCCACATTTAAGTTTTTTTTTTTTTTTTTTTTTTTTTTTTTTTTTTTGGGGGGGGGGGACATTTAATTATTTTAAATTAGTTTTTTATCTCAAATTAACTTTTTTTCTGTTAATACAGATTTTAGTTTTTATTTCATTTTTGAAAAGTGCTCCAACTTCTCTGGAATTCGAGTTTTACCCTGTCCATTTACTATCCACTATCCACAGAACTTTAGCCGGCAGGCAGTATGGTTCCATGGTGGTTTAGTATAACAACGATTTTGTCTTTACCGTGCCCAGATATTTGTGGCTGTAAATGTTACTCCTCATTTAACCACAGCTGTGAGGCTACAGTGAGGGGGTTTATTGGTGATGTACAGAGTTTGACCTGCAAATAGGGCTTTTTGTTCATTTTGTTTTTCAAGGTTTATGTAATATTGTTTTGGGCATTGGGGCTCCAGGTTTGAATCCCAATCTGTTCTCTTCGAGTCCACATGGGTTTTTTTCTTGGTTCTTCAGTTTACACCCACGGTCCTAAAAAAAATGAAAGTAGAATTGGCTGCACTAAATTTCCCTTATATACTGTGTGTGTTTGTGTGCGTGAGTGTGTGCCCAGTGATATTTTGGCGCCCTGTCCTGGGTATATCTGCCCAGTGCTCGAAATGGTCTCCCAGGTATGATCAGTATGATCATCACCCCGCCCCTCACTCACAAACCTAGCAAAGAATTATAATGAGAGGAGAAAGATAATGAGATGAGAGATTTTACATGCAACCACAATTGTGTTATAAACAATGCTGGTACAGATTATCTTTAGGTAGTTATGAAAAGAAATGGTAATAAATAAAAAGGCATCATTGTTTATTCATTCATTATCTCCCGCTTTATCCTCTATTAGGGTCGCGGTGGGGCCCCCCATGCCCATCCAGGGGAGAATGTCTCGGGCGCTGGGCAGATAGACCCAGGACAGGGCGCCAATCCATCACTGGGCACACACTCACTCACACAGACACACTCTATATGGGGCAATTTTTGAATATTCAATTGACTTGATCCATGTTTTTGGACTGTGGGAGGAAACCGGAGATCCCGGAGGAAACCCACGCAGACATGGGGAGAACATGGAAACTCCACCCAGATGGGGATTCGAACCAGGAATCCCTAGCGCTGAGAGGCGAATGTGCTAACCACTAAGCCGCCCGGCATCATTGTTTTGTCACAAAATAAATTTTTCACTTTGTCAAGGAAAGATGATTTAATATTTTCCACATGAATTAATTAAAAGATATTTTAACTGTATTAAAAGAAAAGAAAAATGTTACAACTCTGTTCTTATCCCTGTCCATATAAAAGCTCATCTCATTTATAATTTATTGTGAAAAACCATCATTTGCCGTTTCAGAGAGTGACAATAAATGAGGGGTCCTCTTTTCCCTCAGCTTTATCTAAAATATGATCCTGCCAACTGGGCTCACTCATCCATATGTCATATATGTACTCTAGTGGTATTAAAAATATGTACTCTAATCTTTTATGGGGTTTTTAGTGTAACATATCTAAATGACCAGTCTCACAGACACTTTAGGTTTGAGGCTTCAGTGAGTGAGTGAGATTTAATACAAAATGGACTCGAGAGGATTGAGTGTTGGGAGTAAATGGACAGTTTTTTTTATTTTTATTTATTTATTTTCTAAAAAGGCTCCTTTGGGCAATATCCCTGATGTGAGCACAGCATTTAGAATGGATATGGTAGAGCACGGAACAAACAGAGTACAAACCTAAATAAAAAAAATCGTTTAGAAGGCATTAAAGGATGCTGAATGTTCTAATCTATTTACTGGCAGATGTGTGCTTCTTGTTACATATTTCATGGGGAGAGCGTTTTGTATAGCCACTAGATGGAGGCATTATTTCCTGTCTTTTTACTGCTTTAGAGAGTCAATACCAATAAAAGCAGCCCAAGAGGAGGCTTTCCTCTGAGTGGGCTGACATTTTAATGGACTCTTTTTTTAAACCGTGTTAAAAGGTTCTCTTCACTGCTATAACTACTAGACTGAAAAAGTAAGAAGCTATAACTAGCAAAATTGTAGTCTTTTTCCCTGTAACTCCAGTTGGGTTTTATTGCATCAATGGAGGAAAGTGATGCATCATTAAGAGAACATGCATATTCATGCGAAGAATGCACTGCAGTTTTCTTATGTTCATAAAAGCCCTTAAGACAATGTGTTGTGTTTAAATTTCATTAACTGTTATATTTTACATGTCTGACTGTTAACACTTTCATCTTTTTTTTCTCTATGTGCCAATGCCTGGCCAAAAAAAAAGGTTATACACTGATTTTTTTGGACCGCCTTTAGCTTTGATTCCAAGACACATTCACTGTACCATCTTTTAAAAAAGCTCTGACAATGTCCCGACATTCATTTCTGTCCAGATTTTTTTTCTTCAAGATCTTGTATTGATGATTTGGACCACTGCGCAAAGATTCTCAATGGGATTCAGGACTGGAATCTGTGGTGACCAATTCATGTGTGAAAATGATGTCTCGTTCGTGTTACCTGAAACACTTTTTTACAATTTAAGCCTGATAAATCCTGGCATTCTTGGAATATGCATATGCCATCAGGGGCAAAAATCATTGATTGAATGACCTAATGGTTCAGTATATTCAGGTCATGGGTTGACATCATTCTTTGGACACATAGCATTGCTAAACCTGACCAAATGCAGCAGCCTCAGATTAGAATTACATCCAAGTGTAACCTTTTTTGGCCAGGTAGTGTGTATATAAACTTGTTATCATTATGAAGTTTTGGTAAAAAAATGTTTTTTCATTAGTCTTTAGTTCATAAGTTCGTTATTTCTCACTATTAAAAAAAAAGCTAGGCATTGAGAGAGTTTGCCACAATATTTCTGCAGAGCTTATCAAATCATATAATCATCTCTAGTACCTTTTCAAATAACAGACCAGTCTCAAGCATAAGTGGTTGGGAGGTGGAGACTGCATTTTAATGCAAGGTTGGAAAATTTGATCACTTAATTCCTAATCCTGTGGTCTAAACGAGGCTTTAAAGTGAGACAGGCTTACACCCACAGACACACACTTGCTTAATTTAGCCTAATTAGGGCTATTGGCACAGGCAGACTAATGGAGGAGGCTAAAGTCCCAGTAGCATTGTTTAGGCCAACTTCTTCCCCTTATTCATCTCCTCCGCCTGCACACTGAATCTGCTTTGCTCTTATTGTCGAAGCATTACCTTTCATGTAGCGCTTGTTTTTAGTCCTGATATAATCTAAAAGAGGGTTGAAATATGGCTCTAATGCTCGCACCTTCCTGCTCTGTCCTGCAGGCTTATAAATGTGTGTGCACCCTTCTGGAGGAATCCCTTGAGCCCTTTCTTGATGCAGCCCGATGGTTTCCCATGGCAACTGACTGGTGAGTGAGGGTCCACAGACACGGCAAGAGAAGTGAATAGGCCTGTAAAATCATAGCGACAATATCGCTAATTTGCCATCGATCACTCTCACCAGTTAGATGTTGCCAAAATTGCTAAGACACAGCAGGCTCTGTACATTTTTCCCAGCCTTGCCTCATGGACCAGGATGTCTTGTGCCAGTGTGGTTAACTAAAGACCTACAAACGTCTATGAAGCTAAAAATTAACATGCTGATTTACATTTTTATATTAAACATCAGTTTTAAATCCTCAACAAAGCACAGTGTTTTAATACTATGAGACTAGTGTATAACCCAGCATTTGCTTCTCTCTAATGTTCCTCACAGTAGTCTAATCTCATTTGTCCAGTGTCTTGCAGTGATGATTCTGGACATTATGCAGCAAAATCCCCTGCCTTTAATTAGCACCTAAAGTGTTTAGTCAAGTCCAGCTGGACAGAAATTTACACTGTAGGCCTAATAGTTAATTCAGCACTGTAGGTGCTAACACTATAAAGGCTAAATTAGCACAGCAGGTGTTAATTCAACACTGGGCTATTTGCTTTGTGGGCCACATGGAGCTTCAAGGAGGTTCTTCCATTTTAAAGCCATATTTTATTTATTTTAATAATTAGTAATATAATGTGGAAAAAATACTAGAATTAGTAACCTCATTATTTTCTTCTGAAAATGAGAATGGATTCAAGATTTTAAAAAATTATAAAATATCACTGAAATGTACCCATGTTTCTATTAAATTGTGTTAAGAGACTCCTAAAAATATAGAACTCACTTTATTTTGCTTTTAGGTAGTTTGCATATTTAAGTTAGAATAGAAAGTTAAATATAAGGATTTGTGTCACAGTAGGTAAGAAAGTAACATTTTATAGATACTAACATGAAATTGCATTCTACACTTGCTGCTAATACGCTTTCTAGTGGCCTTAATAACTGAATTAATATAATAGCTTTTAGACTAGGCTACTGTTATAGTGTTTCCTGATAGAGATGCATATGTTCATCTGACTCAGGTCTCCATGGTAGATCTAAAAAGATGAATGTGTTAATGTAAACTTGTGCATATCCTGTGTGTCTTCACCTCTAGATTTCTACACAGACTTTAGCTTTTTTTTCCAAAGATCAGATGAACCTGCCAGTGACAAATGAATAAAATAGAATGTTGTCACTCTCGCCGAGAAATATATATTACTGACAGATGAGTTTTATAAACAAACATGAACCATGCATTTAAAGCCTTAAATTTATTTCATGGTTCCTTGGGAGAAATGGTTGCTATGTGATTTCTTTTTGTTCTGCTGCTGACGATGTTCATTACAGCTGCTATGGTGAAGGTGTGTAATTTCATCATTGATTCATTACCATAAGATAGATCTGGAACATTCTCTCTGAAATTACGTTTCCCAGTGCACAGGGTTAGGGAGATATTTTTTACCATTTCTAAACTACAGAAGGTGTCTGAAATTTCATGTATGTACATACCTCCTTGATACAAGCTTCCTGGTAGGTTTTTTGTGACTGCCTATTAATTAATTTCTAAGTCTTATTATTTTCAGGGTTTTTATGCTGGATCCAGACCTATACACATTAGGCAAAAAAAAAACTTGTCTGTGGACAGTGGAAGGAAATGGAAACCCGAAAGGGAAACCCACACAGGCATGGGGATTATTTATGTAGAAGGTGCAGGGTTATTTTAAAAATGCAATGTAGCCATTAACTTGATTTTAATGTAAATATCTTACTAAGCAGAACAAATCAGTAAAATTACTTTCACTTTTACGGCACTTTTGTGAAGAAAATTAAGAAACCATTTTAGCATTACATATGTGCTTTCTGTTTAATGTTTTTATATTAGAAAGGTGTATATTTATATATATATATATATATATATATATATATATATATATATATATATATATATATATATATATATATATATATATATATATGTATATATATATATATATTACACACATATACATGTATGCGCACACACACACACATATATATATATATATATAATTTATATGTATTTATGTATGTATGTATGTGTGTGTATATATATATATATATATATATATATATATATATATATATATATATATATATATATATATATATATATATATATATATATAATGTGTGTGTATTTAATACAACATTTCCATACAAATAAATGAAATAAACTGCAAAATAAAATGGAATTCAGTCTGTACCTATAACTGTAGAACTCCAGGTGCATGTAAGTGGATAACAGCATATTTTATATCAGACTCTAATGTTGGATTAGGGGACCTGACACAATCTCTATTGTGGTTTATACCAAATGTATTTTATAGAGTTGAATTCAGTCAGAGTTCATTTGAATTGTGTGATTCAATTGTGTGGTACATTCATGTTGGATGGGCCTCAATAAAATGGCCTTCCCCAAATTGTCTCCACAAAGCTAAAAGAATACAGCCATCTTTAAATGTGAGCAGAGCTTATGTTTGCAAATTTGCATCTGTACAAACTACAAGACTTTTGGTACAATATCCGTAGCACAGATTAGACAAAAATAAAGATGTTTGGTCATAATGCACAGTGCCACATTTGCCAAAAAACTGAGTTGTGGAAGGATGACGATTTGGGTTCGTATCCAAAAGACCTGAGCACGATTCAACAATAAACTTCTATATACAGACAATTATGGTAGTGTGAAATAAGAGGTCATTTATCCACCTGCTTAAACTTTGTGAAAAGAAAGTAATTCCATTCTTCAAGTCTACAAATGACTAAAAAAAATGAGGTTTTGTGATGGCCCAGTCAAGGTCCAAACCTCGACACGAAATGATATGGAGAGGACCTTAAGAAAGCTCTGCATAAAATATATCCCAAAATTTCCACTATAATGATGTTTAAGTCAAACAAAAGACAATTACTTCAAGTTATTCCTGCTTAAAAGGTTCTACAGGCTATGATTTATGTTCCATGACACTCTTGCTCTCTCTCTCTCTCTCTCTCTCTCTCTCTCTCTCTCTCTCTCTCTCTCTCTCTATATATATATATATATATATGTGTGTGTGTGTGTGGTAGATGATTTCATTTTGCCTTTTCTCTCAGTCATTCCCCATATTTTCTTTTCATGCCTGAGTATCTCCATGACGACCCCATCCTCTACACCCCCCCCCCACTCTAGTGTGCGTCATACACATGAAAAGTGCCTTGTTCCCCTTTAGAACTCAGTCTAGCCCCCACTCATACTCACCTGCAAAATCCCAGTTCCTCTTTGCTCATCACTCTGTGTGTTCAGCCACACGTCACACATGCACACACACACACACAAATACGAGAGAACACCGTGCTCTCTGGGTAAGCGTCCACTTTAGATGGAAGAACAGCAGACAGAATAATAGAGAGAAAGACATAGGAAGGGAGGGGATAAAGTCTTATTGTTCCTGAGCAGCGTGTATTGGAGGTGTGGCATCTTCCGGGCGTTGTCGTGGAGACGGAGGACTGGCCAGGCACTCTTCTTTCTTCCTCCAGGCTCATCACCGAGACACCGATCACGCGGAGGCTGATCCTTATGGCAAGAGCCGCAGCCACAGGTAACCAGTAGACACTTTGTTCATTAAATATACACTCTTGAAAGCAAATTTAAAGGAAGTGCAGCAGATCAGAGAACATTAGGAATTGTTGGAGAGTGATTTGGCACCTAACAAAAAGTGTGTTCATGGTGAAGATAGTGGATGTGCTATGGAATACATGTGTGTGGCAGCTACAAAAGATTAGAGCTTTGTGTGTGTGTGTTGTGAGTCATAAAGGGGGATGTGGTGATGTACTCTGCCTGTAGCTTCAGAGAGATGCAGTGGATTCCCACCGTGCACAGTGTGAATCCACAGTCCTTTCCTGCAGTGCTTGGGGAAGACAAGCGGGAAGTCTATGTGTGCATGTGTGTGAACTTTGTGTGCAGTTGTGTATGTAAGAAAGAAGCTATTCGGCTAGAAGATTTCATTAAGAAAACCATGTCAACTCAGGCTGCGCACATCAAGCCAGGTAAGTGTCTCACTGGCTGACCCGATAGTTAATTCACCTGCCATCAGGGATAGTTAGATGTCAGAGTTAATAAGTCTGTGCTCACCAGATCTGTTTCTGAGTGATTGAGGCAGAAGAAGCTGTCTCCTGCACTGCTCAACCTTTGTGTCTCTGATGCTGATAGTGCTGGGACATTGATAGATGTGGCTAGTGTGGAAAGCAGGAAAAAAAAAGAGTGCTGTTTAACAGAGATGGAAAGAAATGTAGACAAAGTTGTGTCTCCGCTTTGCTTCAGTCAAGTCAGAAGTGTAGTCTGAAATTCAGTGAGTAAATGCATTAGAGGAAAAAATATTCTAAACATATCGTCCACCTCATGCAATTTTTGGTAATGAAGCTGGGCAGTGGGCAGACCATGTTTATTTGTTCAAAAGCTTCTCACAGTGAATTATGAGCTCAGTGTCTCCCAAAGAATGTAATGAGGAAAAAATAAAATGAGGCGAATGGGCGATCAAGGGGGAGTTAACTATTTAAATGTTGAAACTGAATCCCTGTTACAATGAATAATAATTAATTGTATTAGTTCTAAAGTTGAAATGTAAATTTTATGTTAATGTTCTGATTAACACGACTGAAAACTGTCCAGTCACAATTATTAATATCAGTCCTGATATTAATAAACTGGGGATGGACAAAGAAATTATGCATAACTGCATTGTTATAAATTCATTCATTCATTCATTCATTATCTTCCGCTTTATCCTATATTAGGGTCATGGTGGGGTTCCCCATGCCCATCCAGGGGAGAACGTTTCGGGCGCTGGGCAGATACACCCAGGACAGGGTGCCAATCTATCGCTGGGCACACACTCACTCACACAGACACGCACGCATACACACTCTATATGGGGCAATTTTGGAGAACTCAATTGACTTGATCCATGTTTTTGGACTGTGGGACACATGGAACATGGAAATTCCACCCAGATGGGGATTCGAACCGGGAATCCCTAGTGCTGAGAGGCGAACGTGCAAACCACTAAGCCACCGTGCCGCCCATTGTTATAAATATTAAAGTTAAATTTGACTTTACTCAAACTTGATTAAAATGAATCGAAACGACTGGTTGGTTCTCATTAAGTTGGATTTTGCAGATTTTCCAGATGTACTCAACTATGTACTGTGTTGCTTTACTATGCATTAATGTGAAGTGTTATGAGTTGCACAAGAAATGGGCATACTCATATACATATATATATATAAAATG
Source organism: Corydoras sp. C115 (assembly GCA_019802505.1). Classification (NCBI taxonomy): domain Eukaryota; kingdom Metazoa; phylum Chordata; class Actinopteri; order Siluriformes; family Callichthyidae; genus Corydoras; species Corydoras sp. C115. The sequence continues at coordinate 9,801,242 of JAFMOC010000007.1, forward strand.
TGTGTGTGAGTTATTGTTATTATTTGTTATTGTTATTAAAATTGTTATTGCTGGTATTGTAACTTAGTCTGCAAGAACTATTTGAGTATGGAATCTCAGCACTTTGGCATGTAAAAGTGTGAGACTGCCTGCAAATCATTGTTAAGCCCCATGGTGTCCTACCAGCTCTGCTCAACATAGTTATTGACTAGTAAGCTTAGCCTTCTCTTAAACTGCTCTTGGATCTCAACTAGGCTGCAATCATTTTTTCAAAATTATGGTAGGCGTTACCCAACCAGTTATGGAATTAAAACGCCTAACTGAAGTCTAAAGTAAAAACCCTTACACATTCTCAGCTCATATTTGTAAGTCAAATTGAGAGCAATACTTAAACATATTCTAATTTTAAATTCTAAATATTTTCATGGCGAGACATTACTTAATAAAAAACAAGAAGTCCAATGATTTATTCCAGCGTGTCTTAATTCCCATATCTAATGACAGAGTGGGTAATTAGGAGAGCCAGGATGATTCTCAATGGAATTCTGCATTGTTCTGGTGATCAGGTTAGCAAATTCAATTGTTTAGAAAAAATAGCCATTTTGTAAATTAACCTGTTTGATGTGTGGCGACAGTGAATTTGGTGAATAGACACACACACACACACACACACACACACACACAAATATAGATACAGCCATGCAATTTTCAGCAACAGAGCAGTCTGACTGACCAGTAACATATTACAGTAGGTTGATGCCACCTAGAATTAGGGCTGAAAATATAACTTGTCCCAGAAAGGGCAGATATTGACAGTTTTTTGAAAGAAGCAAGAAGCAAAGTAAAGGCTTTTATAATAAACATAAACTTAAAGTGTTTATTAAACTATTAATAAAACTGCTGGATTTTTAATTACAGGTCCTCGAGCAGGGTCAGTAGTAAATAGATGGTCAGCATTTCACTCCCCTGCAGTGTGAATCATCTTGAATGCTCTAAAAGAAGACTGCCGTCAATTACTACTGAATTAAGAATTAAAACAATTCTTGTAAAACTGGATTTTTTTTTCATTCTGGTTGCACCAGCTTTGAAGTGAGACAATCAGATGCAGGATAATATCTAAGCTGTAACAGACTACCATCACAGACAGCTGCATCACTATTAATTGTGAGGTCCTGATTTGAAACATTTATGCTGTCAAATCTAAAGATTTGAATTGTTGTGACTCAAGACTAATACTACTCCTGTATAATGATCGAACTACTTAAATAGATAATCACATAGCAACATCATGTATGCTGTTACAAAACTGAAGCCTTTTATCATTCCATAGATAAATGAATATAGAGCAAGGTTCTGAATAGTTTTTCATTTTGTAAAGTTTCATTGCATTTTGACATTTTATTCTTTTAACTGTCAGCCATTAAAAGTATAGCAAGGCTTATACTATGCTTACACTCACTGGCCATATTATCAGGCTTATTTACTCCAGTTACACTGCCTGGTTACACTATAGCGCTGATGTTTTATCAGTAAACAACACACAGCATCTGACAGACTAACTTATCCTATATGATGGTAAACATACTGATAATAATTTAGAGACTGAATGTAATTTTGTATGCAATTTGTTGGTCATTCTTTAGTCCTTTGTCTGCCGGTTTCAGTCTACAGGGTTCTGTTGGCTGAGTATTAGCATAGCGAATGCATTATTCAGCAGGTGATATTTCTAATTAAGTTACCATGTTAAAATATTATACTTTGTATTAAAATAATAGCTTAAATGTTACCAAAAATATGGTCAAATTACATTAACACAACTATGGTGTTTGTGTTAAAAAAAATAAATGGGGGCTAAGCTTACTGTATGCTAGTTCTCATGTCAATGAAATTGTGGCCACAAATCCACTAATGACCCTGGGGGGATTATTAAGTACCAGTCTGTGCTTGAGCAGCAAAGCTAATAAGTCTGACAGTTGAATTGGAGTTTGATATGAGAAATGTAACTACAAGTCCAGGTTATTTTCCAAATCACACACCCTGCCACAAATGTGCAATTCTACCTGTCAGTAAACCCTCAGGGGTGTGCTTTGTAATTGTGACGAGGGTTACGGGTTTTACTGAAGCTTTTGACTCCAGCTGGCTGGCAAATAAATCACTAGAATCTGGATTTGGTGTTATCACAACCCTGTATTCAATGTACAACCCTGACTTTGCTGTAATCAGTTAAAGATAAGAGATTTAGGTTAAACATGTAGCACAAACACGTATGAAAATTAGGTTGCTAGACAGCTGCTGAAAAATGTGAAATGGTATATTTTCCAACAGAAAATAAAATCACATACTGTTAATCATTGAAATTGGTAATATTTTGATAATGTGTGGAATGCAATTATTTTACATTTATTTGGACTGCATATTCCAAAATCTCCAGTTCTCCTTACAAAGAATACTTAGTTTCTAAAGTGAAACAAGGACCACGATCAAGAGTCTGGGCTCTGAGCCCAAATGATCTTGGATGTAATTGAATTCAAAAGCCCTCTAGACTAGGGCAGCATGTATTCAACAACAGTGTCCACTGCACACCCTATTAAGACAAGTCTGGAACAAGTTGGCTTCAGCATTAAACTCATTAAAATTTAATAATAATGATAAAATGTTCAAGTTCAAAACTTAAATTCAGTTTTTTTTTTATTTCAAATTTGAAAATGAATGTAATTGTTAAAAGGCTAAACAGCTAAAGCAATATACATAAATATGATGTATACAGTATATAAAAGTTGAAATGAGTCTCATCCTCTCAGCATCAGTACAACATGTACCATTAAAATAATCTGATCACTGTAATAAACATTAAAATGCTGCACACTGAGGAAGGCAAGCTACATTTATACATCTGTTACATTTACTTAAAAATATTAAGTAAAAGATTTACTTCAAAACAACAGCTTCAAAACCATTATGTTGCTACAGAGACTTATAATGGAGAGAATGGTGGCTGCTGTACATAGCACTATGTAACTTGTTCTAGCACAATGTAATTAGGCATAATTTCCCAGAAGGCATGATATCCTATAAGTTGGTAATGCCTAAGCACTCTATATCACACTGTAACACAGACTTATAAGGTTATAATCTTCTAATCCTCCACCTTGTCAACAGATGTAACTCTGTCACTTTAGTTGTTGTCCCTTCTGTTTCTATATATTTCAGCTTGTGTACACAATTTGTATTGAAGTGGTGTAAAATGAATCATCCTATGGCATTGTAGCAGGACCCCACAAGTTAAGGAAAAAGACACAAATGTAATTATTTATTTAAAATAAAAAACGTACATAATCCAGTTACCTAGTCAGATTTTATTTCTAAACTATATATCAATTACTTGGTTAGAAAATGCACTTACTTTATCTTTGTTATTGTAAATTAACTGTAAATATGGGATGTTTGTACAGTGCTAACAGAAAATTCTCATACCTTTTTAAAATGTAAAAATGTGTGTTACTGTCTAAAACCAAAATTTACAAATTGATCTTTCTTGTTTTATTTAAACATTTTACTTAAAGCATCAAAACGAAACAATAAAAATACAATTACAGGGTTGAAAAAGTTATGAGGCTAAATCGAACTGGATATGTTCCTATGAGTGTTATATACCTACATTGGGGAACAGTTGCTTAATCTTAAATTCAACAGGAAATCTGTAAGTGGGCTCAAAGTTAACAGTGAATTATCATCATATCATTATTATAAACCTGCCATATGTGGTATTGACTAAAGTTAATAAGACTATTAATTATTCAGAGATAATAAGAGTTAATAAGACTACCAAAGACTATTCAGAGGAACAGATGGAGTACAGTCTGTAATTGCTCAACGTGTTACAAGGTGTATCTATTTGATATGCAGTACAGCTAAACTGAAAGAAATTGTATAGGACAAAAATGTGCTTTTCCTAATAAAGTGGCCAGTAAGTATTTATCTTTTCAAAGGCAGTAAATTGTTTGATGTGTTCTTCACTTACATATGACTAATTGTGCAGTTATGCTAAGCAATAATGCTTTATGCACCTGCATAGTTTGCAGAAACCCTGCTAGACATGCACAAAACAAATTTAGCACATTTTAATGCACAGTTACTATTAATTTACTTAGTCTAATGTATTGAGTAAAGAAAGGAATATAATGTTATATTATATATACTCCCTATAGAGGATGTTATGTATTTATATAAAAAAAATAAAGATGTAAAATATTTCAAAAGTGCATTCAAATTCCATTTAAGCTACACAGTACAAATGTGTACATACTTATATTTGTGTACATACTTATAAATGTGTACATATTATTATTTCCTTGACATATTGTTCTACATGCATCACTCAGTGAGTAAGGAGGAAGTTTTTAACAAAGTTTATTTATAACAATTTTGTGATTTATCTATTACTTTCTGATATTTCCCTGTGCTACTTTTCTTTACCTCCAGCAGTCCATTTGTGAACCCCTATGGGTATGAAGAAAATTAAAGTTGTGACGTATTGTATCTGTGAATGAGCTCTATTGCTTTAGTGTGCTCAAGAAGCTCACTCCTGCATGCTGTGCACAGCCTTACTACTGCCGAGCCTGAAAGTAGCTCAGAGTAATCATAAGTGTATTGGTTACTGTGACTGTGTGTTTCTTTGCATAGCCCTGCACAGGCATATAACTTCAGGTATTTGTTATTCTGGCTGGATTGTTAGTTTGTTTAGGAACAAACCACTCTCTGAAGAGTTGAGGCCAGATAACTGGCCCACTTGCAATCTGCATTGTGTGCATGAATTAGCATACATCAACCCTCAAACTGAATATGCATGTACGAAGACATGTGTGAGGGTTTGACTGTCAAGACCATGTGTGAAAGTTTAGAAGCTGACACTTAAGCAACAAGAAATAGTGACACAACTTCGATCATTAGTCAAAGTACTTTTGACTATTGAAAGCTTCAAGAGGTTATTTAGTCCAAATGTTTGAATTTATAGTATGTTATCGATCATGTTTGATCTATGTAATGTGTGAAAAAAAATAATAAATTATGTAATGAATTGAACAATGTCTGTAATTCAATAGAAAGCATTCTGAATTTCATGACTTTTTTATGTTGTTTGACTAATTTATGAGCTTTTCACTGAGAGATGAATTGATATCAGTTGTATCAGTTCTAAACTTGTTCTTTGCCTTTATATATTAGATTAGATTAGATCATAACAATAAGAGTAATACAGTTCAAATTGCAATTGATGCATGCAATGCTGTAGTGTATTACATACAGTTTGACTTTGGTTAAAATTTTTTCCAACTTAAAGCATTTAGTATGTGTTCAAGTGCGTAATGCTGTAGGCAGTGTATGTTTTATTATTAGAAATATAAAAAGTTAAAGCAGGTGTTTGCGTGTATATTTATACTTTTGTGAAGATGGCTTTAATTAGAATTTTAAAGGCTGGTATCTCTTTACTGTCCCTGAGCTCTGTTTGTTCTCTTGCAATTATAAAATGTATGCTTGAAACATTCTAATGTTATTTGTAATTATTTTAATTATTATTTTATTTTATTTCATTTTATTTGAAGTCAGGTTACTCCAATTGCCCAATAAAGAGGAAGCGAATGAAAGCTTTCAGCCAGAGGAGTGTGAATTGAAAGTGTATAAATAGATGTAGCTAAACAACAAAGCCTGAGGAGCTATCAAATTGTAAGCATGATTTAAATTAGCCATTATATTCGCCGCATCCAGTACAATCCAATTACAAGCAATTGTATGTATGTATACTGTTCTGTAGTGTAGCCATGAGATTATTTATAAATGTGTGGGTGAGTGTGAGGTGAAAGCTACTATTGCTCTGTCAAGCTTTGCCTCCAGGGTTAATTAGCATTGCAGAGTTCGATGTCTGAGCCAGGCGTCGGCTGATCAAACCCTGTCTTTTGGCTCTCCCTCCCTCTCTGATTCCTTCTCATTCTTTCCTTTTTGTTCTTTTTCTATCTCTCTATCTCTCTCTCACTCTCTTTAACAATCCCATCTCCCTCTCTTACAATCACTCACTCACCGCATGTCTCTATCTCTCAAAATCTCATCTTATATTTTTTTTTTTTTTTTTTAATTCTCAGGGTAAATATAGTTTAACCAGAGGCATTTATGTGTTTATGTACCAGTAAAGTCACCAAGAAAGCACAATTAAAACTGGAATATTATCACATCCAGAGTGCACCAAAATCTTTAACAAGGCTGTTATCAAATATGACTGCACAAATGTTTGCATGTGTTAATAAAGGAACAGGCAAGTACAATGAGTACTCATTACAGCACATTTACTTTATTTACATGTTCTTTATATTAATGGCTACACATTTTTTATATATATATATATATATATATATATATATATATATATATATATATATATATATATATATATATATATATATATATATATATATATATATATATAAGTTGCACATTTTCAATTTGTCAAATTTGTTGATTTTTCACTTTCATTTTCTAAAATACCTTTTACGATTGTTTTCCAATTATTTAAATGTTAGCCATTATTATTTGCACTAATAAAAGTGCTCATTATAAACTTTGTAGTTCTACAATTACATTCTGTAGTCCATCATGTGTTTCTCTACATACTGTATTAGTCTCCTTTACTTTGTTCACTGATGATCATGACCCCCACAGAGCAGGTATTATTAGGGTTGTGAATGATGGTACTTGTGGATCAGAACCCTGTATGTTTTCAGTGGTGTTCTGTTATCTGTACAACTACAAAGTCCATCTATATGATGAGTGTAGAACTGAAACGGTTGTACAAAATAAAATAGTCGGTGAGTGGCCATAGCTGTGTAATATACATTTTAGCAGAATATTAAAGTTTTGCCATCATTGATTTCATTCCAATTTTTCTCCATTGCTTTGTTGAAAAAATATAATAATCACAAAATTCATGACAAATAAAATGTAAACAAAACAAGTCTCTAATTACATTACAAGTTCTGTAATTCCACAATAATCTCTTGTAATCTTGTTTGCAATGATGAATGAATGAATGTTTCTTTTTGTAATGTTTAGGTCATAAAAGCATGAGACCTATTTCAAAATCTTTAGTTTGTGTTGCTTCAGGTAATAGATAGTATTTTAAATGATAGCTTTAAGATTGTTTTTGGGATTTGGTAGCATATTCTGGAATCAATTATATAATTCAATGTTTGGCATTCTGTGTCTAATCCAAATCTATATAAATCACCCTAGAAGTTAGCAAAAATGTAATTAACTTATGTTGTTCTCCTTATTTCAATTAAATTCAAGAACCTGTCATTCTCAGCCACCTTGTTGTAGCACATGCAAAATAAGACCTGGTGTTGTCCTGCTGAATTAATAATGGACATTCTAAAAATGTGTTGCACTGCAAAATCTTTTTGAAGGTTCTTGGTAGTCATATGGGGTTTCTGTATGTTTCTTGGTCCATTGAAAATCAATAGTTATCCTTAACTGCTATTTCTCAATAATGTAGTAACTGAAAACCAAAACCACATGACAATCTTCTTAAAGCCTTTCCCTGCTTTGTGAAGATAGAGTACTTTCGGCTCTATAGATAATTGCCTAAAAAGCCAATGTTTACCGAGTGTTAGCAAATAGTTTAAAAGTAAATGTATAAGGCTTAGAAATCGTATTCAGGTGACAGCTCCTCATTACAATTCGTGAGGTGATTTGCGATTGAAAGTTACATTTTAAAGGCACATCTGGGTCTTTGTTATACTTAGGTTGTCCAAATGTTTACATTTTACATTAGGAAAAAGAAAAAAGGTACCATGTAGGCTATGGCAAACTATTATTTCCAAAATGTTTATTTTGTTATAAATGAATTGAAATACATATCATGACCTTAACAGTGTCCAAAATTTTAAAGTGAAGCTGAGCTGGTAAAAGAAAATTAATAAAGATTTCTCTTAGATGTTTACGGCATATCTCACTGTGCTCACTTTAGGAGCCAGAACTTGGCTAGAATAGATGATGTACACCTGTGGTTAAAGAATATTATCTTTTTATGTGACTATGTGTGTGTGTGCTCGCTCGCTTGCGCACACTTGTGCATACTTGTACATTTTTAACTTTTATTCCCTGTGATCTAGAAAGCAGATGCTGACAGCTCAGGGCATCGACTAACAACCAGATTGCCAGGGGTTCACAGCACCTGTTTTTTCTTTGGGTACAATGTGAGTGACGCATGAGGAAGTGAATTTGTAATAACACAAAGATCAATAGCAGGAGTCAATAATGCTTCACTTGGCTAGATCAGTTTCTCACAGAGTTCTTATGGCGACTGTCAAAAAATATGACACACCACATGCAAAGGGCCTACGGCATTATGGCAAACAAACTTTGCTACATCTGTAGCAAATGATCACAGAATGTAGTTCAGACTGTAGCACTGAATTAAACATGACTTGCAATGACCCAGCAGTATCAAGGTCATGCTTATATATATATATCTGCATCACATTCACATGTACACACACAAACACACACACACATATGCACACTGTCTACCTGCTTTACTCTTACCCAGAGTGACAAAAACACACAAACCTCCTGTGGGAGATGGGTGTTAGGTTCTCTGTGACTGCTGGATTCATGCAATGAAAAATGGATGAGACTAAAATTAGATAAAGTAAAATTAGACAAAGTAAGAGAAACCACAGGCTCCAAAATTGAGCCTATAGGAAGCCAACAAAGGGATGTGATAAACACACTGAGCTGTCTCTGTTTTTATTGCTACAGCGAGATATGAAAAATACCTACCTTTTTGTATAGCTTTGGATAGAAAATCCAACACAAACAATCAACAACATTAGCAACAGCACAGACAGGAGCCATAGAGATTGATGGATTGGCTAATGTTTGATGTCTTTGTCTTGAGTGATGCTTATGAACTATGAAGCTCAATGTGCGTGTGTGTGTTTGTGTGTGTGTGTCTGGAAATAAGTTATCCCCATCTGCTTGACAGGGTATTTTTGATACAAAGGCACTGATCTCTTGCTGTGTGCGATGATTAATAGATTAGGTCATTGTCTAAAAAGCCTTCCTGATTTGGCCAACTTTAGGCTGACTTACGTCACAACTCATATGCTCTCCAGCCGCGGCTACTGTCATCACATCGGCCTCGAGCTTCCACAGGAATGAATTGAATTATTAACTCATTAAAACTTAATAAACTCCTCCTGTGAGCGAGCTGCTCACTCTGTAATGAACTACAGCCTTTAGCATAACCCTTTTATGCAGGCACTCCATCTTCATTCAAAAAATTTCGTGAAATTGGTTGTGTTTCCATGGGCTTTGTTTAGGTGACTAAACATGTAACTAGCATAAAAACACTTTCCCTACTGTAGACATGCTACAAAATCAAATTCTATTTCTTATTACCCTTCTGTTTACCTGTTGCACATTATTCTAGAGTCAGGGTCTCTCAAAAATAAAGAAACGCCCACCATTGTCTTTCTGGTGAAAATGTCTACTTGCTTGATGTCACACCTATGTTGTTATCTAAAAAACATTTTTTTTTAAATACAGGATGCTGGTGACATAATCTTTGTCCGAAGCTGTCTACTTAAATAATTGGTAATAAATTTGATTTAGTAAGCACTGTTTAACTGGTTAAACAGTAGTTTTTTTTTTTTTAGAAAGCAAGTATGTAGTAATCATGCAACCTTGTACATATCACTTCCACCATGTTTTAAGTGTTATTTGATGTTATATTTCATTTATAAAAAAAAATATTTTACCAAATTAATTTATAATACTGTTGTTGTTTTTATGTTCATTTTTGTGCTTGTAGCATACTTGCACACAATTAGTCAATTCCACATTTTCTGAAAATTGGGGGTATTCCCATGAAATTCCCAGCATAGGTCATAATTTCAGATTGATATGATTTATCCAATTTTATGCAGTGAATGGGACTGAAATATTTACATTTGTTCATTTGGAATGGATTTAGGGTGGCACGGTGGCTTAGTTGTTTTGTTGCACGTTTGAATCCCAATCTGGGTAAAGTTTCCATGTTCTCCTTTTATCCGTGTGGGTTTTCTCTGGGTTGTCCAGTTTCCTCCCACAGTCCAAAAACTTGAATTCAAGGTGAATATGCTGCTTTAAATTGTCTCTGTCTAATTTGTCCCATATAGTATATGTCTGAGTGAGTGTGTGCCCAGTGGTAGATTGGCGCCCTGTCCTGGGTGTATCTGCCCAGCGCCCGAAACGTTCTCCCCTGGATGGGCATATAGAATCAATAGTGTACCCTAATAAAGGATTAAGTGACATACAATGGATGGATGAATGTAATGTATTTGCTTTATATATCATGACACTGTTTTTTAAAGCAAAAATTATTCACACTGAGGGCGGCACGGTGGCTTAGTGGTTAGCACATTTGCCTCTCAGCGCTTGGGATTCCCGGTTCGAATCCTCATCTGGGTGTTTCCATGTTCTCCCTGTGTCCGCGTGGGTTTCCTCCGGGTTTTCCGGTTTCCTCCCACGGTCCAAAAACATGGATCAATGAAGTCAATTGAGTGCTCCAAATTGCCCCATATAGAGTGTGTCTGTGTGAGTGAGTGTGTGCCCAGCGATAGATTGGTGTATCTGCCCAGCGCCCGAAACGTTCTCCCCTGGATGGGCATGGGGAACCCCCCCAGCGACCCTCATATAGGATAAAGCAGAAGATGATGGATGGATGATTCACACTGTTTTTCATATTAAACTCATATTAAACTTCAGAGCTAAGTGTTTAACATGAGATTAGAATTACTTTGTGTTGTGTTGCTTTCTATTGGATCATTTTGTTTGCTAGAAATAAGATGAAAATTCTGGATGCGGTGGAGCTTTAAAAATGCTTTTCATTTACAAATGGAAATGATAATCTCTTCCAGAAAACAGTATAATTGCTGTAATAAATTTAAAAAATGATAATGGCTTTGACTTATCAAACAAAAGAGCCAAGGAGATCTGGCTATTGGCTGTTTATTAGCAAAACAAAAAGCTGTTTGAATCAGGGATGTGAATTACGTTAGTCACTATAATGTTTTTTATGGATGTATTGTGGTTTGCAGTGGTACCTTGCATATCTCACTCATAGATTTTTGATGACCTTTATATTTGTAGCATAATGGCACACTGTAAGATAAAAGATTTTTAAAATCACTGTTATGGTTATTAAGCTCTACCATTTATCTTTATAGTAAGGGGCAATAAAGTGATGTGCATTCTATAATCATATATTACATTTGTAAGTTGACATATTTCAAGACAATGTTATACAATGGTGTGCCAAAGTTTCCACACTGCTTCTTAAATCAAAAGTTGGGTGGTTTTTCTACGTGCATTCACACACTCCCTGTAAGAAATGCTGTATATTTAATGTAACCTGCTTATACACAAGTTTTTTTCTGAATATATGTAATATGTACAATATGGATGTATAGGAAAAAATTAACAAAAAGTCATATGTTTATGTCATATTGTTATGTTGTATTTTTTCTCTAACATGTTGAACTGAGGAGTAAATAAAAAGTAAATGCACTAAGAAGTATATATGTTTGTTCCTATTCCTATAGACTTTTTTTTTTAACAAGCAGTATGTGATCTATGATTTAAAAGGGAAATACAAGTATTTGCATTTCATTGTATATTTCACTTAATTTATTATTTTGAATGTTTAAAAATAAAGAAATAATATAATAATAAAATAGAAAACTGGTAAAAGAAACAGAAAGGGTTATTTAAACCAGTTCTTTTTTTTTATTTAGTTTTAAATGATGTGTTTAAAATAAAATCTCTCACTCTTTTTTTTAAAAAAAAAAAAGTCATTTAATTTTGATGAATGCCACTGTAGTTTCAGTTTGGATATAAAATGACGCATTCCATATCAATCACATATTCTTTTTCTGGTAGATGATGATTTAAATGGCAGAAGCATAATAAACATGCTGATGCCACCAATGAGGTTTAGATGAGTGCAATCTTAGCTAGAATGCCAAGCAGTGTTTCTATGTGGCATGAACCTCAGAGACCTGTAGAATGCTTGCACTTTGCTATTATTGATTCAGATTGGGAAAGCTGGACTTGTGGTGAGGGAACGTGGGGTTTCCATGGTAATAGCATGTTTGGAGAGGTAAGGTAGAAAGAAGCACTTGTGCAAGTGTTTATGGGTGTAAATTTGCATCATGTAATCAATGCAAGCAGCAAGGTTTACCCCACTGTCTGGAGTCTTGTAAAGAAAGGATCTGGAGTACAAGGAGATCTATGTGTTACATAAATGTGTGTGTGTGTGTGTGTGTTTATATATTATGGTCATATAATATAACCATTATAGGTTATGGTCATATATCTTTCTTTGTGTAAAGTGTCAGTGTTCACCTCCCACATTATTTTTTTAGCCTGTGCATAACTGAATTCTTATCATGTCTAAATTTCTTTTGTTGTCTGTGTCCCTTTTCACTATCCTGCAGGTGGTCATGCTGCTCTCTTTGTTTTCCTGTTCCGTGGGCTTCTCCCTTATATTGCTCCTACTGTTGCCGTGCCCTGCCTGGACTTGCCCCGCCCGCTGTGAGTGCTCTGTGCCCACTCGCTCTGTTTCTTGCCATCGCAAACGGCTGGCACAGGTGCCCGAGGGCATCCCCATTGAGACTCGGGCTTTGGACCTCAGCAAGAACCGTCTGCGCATTATCACACCACAGAACTTCTCTGGACTGTTGTTGCTAGAGGAGCTGGACCTAAGCAATAATATACTCTCAACAATAGAACCTGGAAGCTTTCGTGCCCAGCCACGTTTACGCACATTGCGCCTGCGGAGCAACCTGTTGACGCTGTTGCCACGTGGAGCACTTGCTGGCCTAAGTGAGCTGACTTTGCTGGACATCAGCCAAAACCGGTTGGTTATCCTACTCGACTATGGCTTTGAGGAACAGCGACGGCTGCGTGTACTTGAGCTTGCTGACAACGAGCTAGTGTTTGTTGCACCACGGGCCTTTAGTGGCTTGCCAGCTCTGCGGTCACTGACTTTGCAGCGCTGCAATCTGAGTGCCGTGCCCAGTCATGCACTGGCACACTTACATGCTCTGACCAGCCTACGGCTAAGACAGCTAGACATTGCTGAATTGGTACCACATGCCTTCAAGGGCCTGGGCCGTTTGAAACACCTGGAAGTGGACCACTGGCCAGCACTGGAGAGTGTACCATTTTTGGCCCTGCATGGATTGAACCTTAGTACCCTTTTCATAACGCACACCAACTTGTCAGCAGTGCCGGTTCTAAGCCACCTGTCCTTTTTGACCCATGTGAACCTTTCATACAGTAACGTGAGGGTGCTGCCAGCTGGGTGGTTAAAAGGCCTGGAGCGGCTGGAAGTACTGCACATGCGCAAGGCTCAGCTGGTACGAATAGAGTCCCAGGCTCTCCAGGGAGCACTGTCACTGCGTCTGCTTGACCTTTCCTTCAATCGCTTGACTACATTGGAGCGAGCTGTGCTACCAACATCTGTAGTCCTGCAGAGTCTTCTTATTGGCCAGAATCCCTTGGTATGTGATTGCCGGCTGCGTTGGTTGCTGCAAAGGACTCTTCCTTTAGAATTTGGGGAGCTACAGCCTCAATGCACCTCCCCACCTGTCCTAGCTGGGAAACATTTCACAGATGTGATTGAGCCTCTGCTCTCGAGGTATGTCATTTGCACCAAACCCAGAGTCGTTGCCATGTCAACACAACCTGCTCAGGCAGAGGAGGGCCAGAAGGCATGGCTGTACTGCACAGCAGAGGGTGCACCACCCCCTTCAGTATCCTGGCTGACACCACACAGGCGACATATTACCACCAAGAGCACTGGGCGCATGGTTGTCTACAGCAATGGCTCATTGGAGTTTCGAGTGGTGGAGCCTCAGGACAGTGGCATTTACGTGTGTGTGGCATCAAATCCTGCTGGCAATTCTACGCTGACGATAACATTAGATGTGAAAAGTCTGGGTCTCAGAGATGGGGCTCTCTATACTAATCATAGCTTCATCTACGACCCTGAATACAACAGCTCTCTGATCAATGGCACAGAGCATGACACCATCAGAATGGTGTTGGACTTCACCACTATTCTCGTGTCTACAGCAATGGGCTGCCTCAGCTTCCTAGGTGTAGTTTTGTTCTGTTTCTTACTGCTGTTTGCCTGGAGCAGAGGTAAAGGGAAGCACAGAGGAAGTGTGGACATTCAATATGTCCCTCGCAAGAGAAAAGGAGCCAATAGTGAGCTCACAGAGACCAGTGGCCCCAGACGAGTCAACATGAAAATGATCTAAGATGTTTTTGAAAAAATAGTTGACTTTAAACAACTTTGCCTGTGGTCCAGCTGCATCATTAAATACAAAGAGAAACAAGAAAAAAGACCTCTAAAAGTTATATGGCAGGCTGGTAAAGATTTTTTAAGCAGGCCACACACTTGAATATCATAGTGTGTTTGTAGGAGTCTGTATAGAAATTTACTACATTGATTTATAGGCATGTGTCTGCCTATATTATATATGGATGTATTTAACTGTAAGTTTACACATGCTATTTCAAACAAAATCATCTATTCCAAAAATGTTTGTACATCTTCTGCAATTATTTGTCTGTGGACAGCACTATTTGGACAGTGCACACACACGTGCAGAGAATGAGTCGTTGTATTAACATCATATTTGTGAAGATAATTTGTCTATTTATACACATTTTGGGTTTGACTATTATTAATCTTAAAATTGCTGCAAATACTCCAAACTGTCTTCCCCGACAAGCAACGTATCTACAGGAAAAGCCTCAGCAGTGCTGTCTTGTGAAGTGTTTGGTTTTGCTCTGAATCACTATTCTCTCCTGAGAGATTCTCTAGTTAGCAGAGCCTCTGGGAAAAGAGAAGAATCATTTGCCATTTTGTTGTGAAGAACCAATGTGTTGCAATGTAAGGAACTCTATGACATGGTTGGTAGGGGGCTGTGTTTGTGACTCAGTGGAAATCTGTGAAACTCCTTTTTGATGTTCTGTCAAATGCTGCTCAGATGTTTTTACTTAATAAATATATTGGTATATTTTCCAAAGAAAATAAATATTAATCATATAACTTAGTTGTTGTTACCGTCATGTTCTATAGCCTGATTCTACTCATTTTCTAATCTTCTACCCAATATTCAGCCAATTTAGGGTCCTATTATTTTGTGATGTACAGTAATTAAATACTATCCTTAAACATCATATTTATTAAGCAAAACAGATTAAATTCTGTGATATGCTGCACATTTCAGATGCTAAAACATAGCTTGAATTATGCTGATGAATCTGACACCTTATTACCATCTTTTTGTAGTGCAGAATCTACTCCTACTGCTTATTTCAAAGAGTTGGATGTCACTTGAGTTCCATGAAGGCCAAACTCATATTTCATATACCCACAAGGATTTAGACAACTCCTTAACCAGTGAATTTGATGTTTTTACTTACACACAGTGAAATTAAGCAAAGCTGCCATGATCGTATTTCAAACAGATGTATATTAATATTATCATTGCATTTGTCACTTCAAATTTACATTTTTTATTTTTCAGAATGCAGTCTTGTGCAAAGGTTTGTGCACCTCTTATTAGATATGTTTAATTATCTAAGTAAAACATGTTAATTTTCTACAGAGATTTTTTTAAGCTTAACATAATGAAATAAAATAAATTACAGTATTGGGACTTTCAGGATACTTTCTATAGCAAAAATAAAGAAGTTATATATTTTATGCAGTGAAGTTATATATTTTATGCAGTGATTTACAAAATTTTGCACAAGACAACAGACAATAACATTCAATTGTCTTTTATTTTCTTAATTTCCTTAAACAAGTGACTGGTTTAAATGTTTAAGGAAATTACTGTGGGATATACAAATACTAAACAAAGGCTGCCATGGTGCTGTTTGAAAGTTTGCAAACAGAGATATGATTTAAAACATTATCTAATTCTCACATACAGTATATAGACAAAATAATTTACTTGTGCATTTATCTTTAAAGAAACACTAAATAGACTTACATTGTGAAAGTACGTAAACCTTACTATTAATTAATATTTTAAAAGTAAAACTAATGTCATGTCTGTTAATTACTTTGATGGCAATCTGTTAAGACTAAGTTTAAATCAAAGATCAGAGATGAAGTTTGTGGAAATGTTATTAACAAAGGATATATTTATCTTTTAAAAATGTAAAAATATACAAAAATGAAGGTTTTGATAGAAACATAACACCTCATTCCAACTTAAGCATGATGTTAGATACCTTTGTCTGCTTTGGTTTGTGACATATGAAAACACTTTACACCTAAATTTTCTTGTTATAAATATAATCTTCTATGACCATATGCTGTGCCAATATATGGTGGTCATTCAACAGACCAAGTGACTTTTTAGCCATACCTGATAATGGCTAAAAAGTAAACAAGCATGTTGATGAAATGACAAAAATATCTACTCACTTAAACCTGGAATGGTTTTGAGGCAAATTACTGAATGACCAAGACAAAGCCCTGATTAATTTAACTATGACAAATGAAGAAAAGGTCTAAATGCAGGTGCACAAATCTTGTAAAAGTAAAAAAAATCATTAGTATCATTTACTCATTAGTAAATATTTTTACTTCATCATTCTGGGTGATTGACTGTTAAAAGGAAATTATTTCCACATTTAAAAAAAATGCAACACAGGTTAAAGTTAAAACTGTTTTACCTCAAAAATACAACAGGACAACATGCTTCAGAAAGTGCAGGACAGCAGGGCGGTGATTCTAAGCACAAGCACATACTTCTTCAAAGTATTGAAGAAGTCTTGGTAAAAAGTCTACAATACTTCAGATTTTATTGTACATATCAATCATTTATATTCTGTGTTATCACAGTCCAATTGAACAGGTGGCAAAACTGATGGTCATCCAATTAGACTTAAAACATTTTACTGCATGAAGTTACTTTTCCAATGATAAAGGATTATGAAAAAAACATCATTTTTTTTGTTTGTAAAACTTCTACTGACATATTAAAATGTTTACAATGATGCTAAACTAAAATAATGTATATAGAGGTGGCTTTTGAAATCCACCATCTGATGTTTTGCCACCATCATTTCATGCCAAAGAAGAAATGAAAACTTCCAGAAGAAACAGCAGCTCATCCATAAAGCAACAGATCAACAACAGCTCACAGAAAGGGGCAATAAACTGAATATTCCCATCTCTCTCTAGTTACAACCCTTTTGGCAGAACTGGCAGATGTCAACACTGTTAACAGTACGCAGTTGCAGTGCCAAAAGTGAGATTTGGTGGTGATATAAGTCTGTGTCTGTGAAAAATGTTTAGGACTATGGTTTTTGAATCCAATAAGATAAGGTTTTAACATAGCAGAGTACTTCAAGTGTTACCCTTATTGCTTTGCAACATGTTTGTCGTGTCCATTTGCACAAACTGTGGTCTATAAAAATGGTTTAAAGCATATTATTCCTATGCTTAATTAAAACAGTCAAACAGAGAAGGACCAACTCCATATTAATGCTCCTGAAATTTAAATATCATGTTTGCTCACATGCGGTATTTATTTAGCTTTAAATAAATTAATACATTGTCATACATGTACAGTAAGTTTAGTCATTAACATGTATGACGTGTGCATAAATGCATGATGGTGTCTAAATAAATGTGTAATTTCTGTACCAGTGCCCAAAAATTCTTCATGCTGGTGTTACAAGCTGAGCCTTTTGCATCACCCGAGGAACTGCCGGATGTCTGATGCAGCAGAACTAGATAGAGTGAGTCAACAGGCTACAAACAAATAACTCACGAGTGAGCTGAGTTCCTGCCTTAAGGAGTAAAGTTATTAGTCTGTTTTTTTAGAAAGCTGTACATATAATTTGGTATATGAGGTAATGTAGCTTATATTACATGGAGTGGTGCATAGATTGCATGGAGTGCAGATGCGTTCATCTTTCAAGTATCCCAACTTGATGTTTGGGGTTTGAATACAGGGCAGTCATTATACAGCACCTCTAACTCAAGAGTTAAGGACCTTGCTCAAGGTCCCACACTAGTTACATTAGCAGACTTGGGATTCAAACTCCCAACTTTTAGATTGATAGTCCTACACCCTAAACACTGAGCTACCACACCCTCGGTTAATTTTTGCTGAGATTTTGGTACATTTGAGCTGATTGAAAGTAGACTATGTTAGTGGTTTAAAGACAAATATCAATATTTTGATATTGGAGTTATTATCAACTCATAGAAACCTGGTGCGATCGCTTTAAGCCATGTTGTTTGTAAGGCATTAAATCCCAAAAAAATTGGACCCCACAGGATCAAATTTAAGTGTTAAGAGTTGTATTATAAAAGCATGCTATATTATTCATTTTTTTAAATATATTTTTTTAAACTTGATAAAGTAATGTAGTAAAGCACTAATTACAATGATTATAACAAAATATAGTGGTGATATAAATACTTATATATTAATATATACTGTATATTTTGCTACATTTTTCTGCTGAGTGTCTGTAATGTAAAGCATGTTTTGTGTATACATATCCTGCTAAATCTTTTAATAAGCAACCCAGATTATTTCGAATTTACAATACTTTTTTTTAGATGTCTGTTTTGCTAGATATTATTTACATGGTTAAGCTAATACTGATTAGACATGTGGTTTAACTTTAACTCTCTTTCAGCAGGGAACTGTGCTGGAACTGAAGAAAGTTCAGAGCTTTTAGTCAAGTCCCCAATGTTGTCAGTATTTCAAATCAAGAAAAGCAGGAACAAAGAGTGCTAGAGGATCAAAATGTCACACACTGAGTGCCAATCCTAAATCTCATAGCTCCCTTCATATCTTCCAAATGCATCACAGTTACAAACACTATATACACACACTCCCAAAACACAAACAGCATGTACATCCCATAAGTGCTGGTCTGTTTTATCCCAGTTGCATTGTGATGGTCAGCCTGGGGTCCCCAGTTGACCCTGCTGAATCAAAGGCATTGCTTCTTGCTTTGGTGCACTGATGCACTAGTGCCAATGTATTGTAAACAGACCGCTGGCATGAAGGGTCCAGCCATAAAAATAATAGCATCTCCACTCTTCCACACCAGCGCATGCTTAGAGGGTAGGCTGGGTATAAGGAAACCACTCAGGCAGGCTTAATAGCCCAATGAAGAGGAAACATGACAACCACTAATTAGTGCAATGTGCCTGATCAAGGGACAACTTGTCAGTGAGGGAATGTACAGAGATCTCTAATGTCACACACAGAATAAAAATATAAGGATCAAAACTTGTACAAACACACACTTAGCTCTAAAAAAGAGCCACTCTTGTGTAATGAAAAGTAGTGAAGAGGCAGCACCTGATGTGAGCCAATGGCTTCTCCATCGTGCTGTCTAGTAACCTGGTCATTAGATGCATGGAAACGGTTGCTAGGCGCTGCCTAAAAGTGTTGCTAACGGTGCTGCACTATTGTTACCATGACAACTTGAATGCCTATATCTCTTCCTCTGTTAGTCTGGAAAGTCACGGAGGAATCATCTGAATGGAGAATCTTGTCTTGCATGATAAGACCGGTTGACAAAAAACAAAAGACCTATTTACATGCATTGTAGACACCGAAGATGATAAAAAAATGTTAGTTTCTGTGATCACACTGTCATAATTTCATCATTTGGTAAACAACGCATGAGTAAATAGGATCAAGCTCATCTTAAAATGTAATGAGATGAGGGTATAGTACTTGTCTAATAGTTATCAGACAAGTGTGTGTGTGTGTGTGTGTGTGTGTGTTTGTGTGTGTGTGCATAATATAATAAAGCAGTGCTATAATATAACAACCATAATTTTTCCCACTCCTAATTTTAATCAGTTAAACTTGAATCTCAGACTGGTACTCTTTTAATTCAGTTAAAATGCATTTTTAAACAGCAAAATTGATTTATATATACTGCAATTTTAATGCATTCATGTGTCTACAAATATCTACAAATAAACTATAAATATCTGGAGGTGTACAATAAACTGGACTGGACTAAAAACACTGAAACCAAAGTAATAATATAACGTAATAATGATAATTATTCAAATGTGCACTATTATATTATTGTACCATCTGACACACAGTGCAGTATATTTATAGATATTACATAATATACTTTTGGTACGTTTAATTTTACTGCACTTATTGTTAATATTTTATTTCTACTTTTGTATATATAAACATGACTAATGGAGCATCTGTAAAATCTGCAATTTCCCCCCAGGAATTAATAAAGTATTCTGATTCTGATGATTCTGATTCTGATCTAAGGTATAAATAAATAGTAGATTTAGATAGATACGGTAAAAGTATTATACCTTGTCATCTTTTCATGTACTGTACTTTTGGCTTTATATTTTTTACTTGCCCAAGGCTTTTAAGCAGTGGTTTAGTGTTTGAACTGCATCAGAGGTCTGATCTGAAGTTGTCTTCTGA
Organism: Corydoras sp. C115; assembly: GCA_019802505.1. Classification (NCBI taxonomy): domain Eukaryota; kingdom Metazoa; phylum Chordata; class Actinopteri; order Siluriformes; family Callichthyidae; genus Corydoras; species Corydoras sp. C115. The sequence continues at coordinate 9,821,791 of JAFMOC010000007.1, forward strand.
GTATTTTCTCCTCGGGTAAAAACAAGACCTTCCACTGAATCTTTCAGCATTTCTTTGGTCGTTCAGAGCTCATCTGTCACAATACTTTGCCATTTTCCTCAAAATAAAAAACAATAAAAAATGGATCTGGGCACACAAATAATTACAGGCCAAATGCTCAAAAAGCTGGGTCTTAATTTCATTGTGGTCAAACTTCAGTTCATCATTTTTCTTCTTATTTTTTTTTTATTTAACAATAATATGTGAGACCCTAATTCATGAGAAGGCAGCATCATGTTGCAAGCCATTGTGTTGATTTGCTTTTTGTAGACAATATTGTGTTATAATTTGATGCCAACACTTAAATCTGACAAACGTGAATGCTGAACATACAACAGTACTGACTGTACTGATAATTAGCTAGTCAAGCTAATTATCTTAACATTATGGTGTTTATGTAGTGTCTTATCTAACACGTTTTCATCACCTTGAGATGTGTACTGCTAAATCTCTGTCCAAAATAACAACATTGTCAATATCACTGCTAACACAGTCCTGGGTATTTCTTCTCAGCGCCCAAAACTTTCTACCCTGGATGGGGATCTTTGAGGATTAGGATTAGATTAGGATTAAGATTAGGATTAGCAGAAGGTAATGAGATGAGAAATAATGTATTGTGTAATACTAAATGTCTAGTGACACAAAATATGTGAAAGTATTTAAACTAGTCATAGTGTAATTTTTTGGCTTGTACATTACAGATTTTCAGCATGATTTCCTCAGTTTCTGAAAACAAAATACACATTATTTACATCATATTATCTACTCTAATGTCATTAACAAAAAATGTTTGGATTTGTATTGTCCTGCTGACTAAAACAATTAAATCTTGGTAAATTTTGTAATTTTTCTTATAAAAACTTCTTGAACTACACTTTATAAACAACAGTAAATATTTACATATTTATATCTACATATATATTACTTTTTTGCAAACCTTTGTGTATTACATGCTACAACGTTTTGTACAACGCACTAAATCTTCAAACGCTTTACTTTTAGAAAGTGTATTGGAATATACACGCAGATTTCCCATTCATGAAAACCAAATAAGTAATAATAAATAACTACACCATCTAGTGGTGCAGATTCAAGAGCCTGCCAAAATTTGTGTGTAACATAAAGCAGTTTTAGTATCAGTTACATTATTATAAAGCTTTAGTTTTTAATGTGATAACTTAAACTAAATAGACAGCTGCACTTATCAACACTTAACTAAAACTTTCAACGACTGTGTTTTTTTTATTATTATATATCTTATTTGGGCGTTGCATAAACAATGTTATTATAAGCTACAGTGTTATAATTAAATGAATAGATTATAATATGTGTAATATGTTGATTAAAATGGCGGCACAGTGGCTTAGTGGTTAGCACGTTCGCCTCTCAGCGCTAGGGATTCCCGGTTCGAATCCCCATCTGGGTGGAGTTTCCATGTTCTCCCTGTGTCCGCGTGGGTTTCCTCCGGGTTCTCCGGTTTCCTCCCACAGTCCAAAAACATGGATCAAGTCAATTGAATTCTCAAAATTGCCCCATATAGAGTGTGTTTGAATGAGTGAGTGTGTGCCCAGCGATGGATTGGCGCCCTGTCCTGGGTCTATCTGCCCAGCGCTCGAGACGTTCTCCCCTGGATGGGCATGGGGAACCCCACCGCGACCCTAATAGGGGATAAAGCGGGAGATAATGAATGAATGAATGAATGTTGATTAATATCTTTCGAATTAATTAAAATGTATTTCAAAACATTTAGGTATTTAATAATGTATTTTCATTGTGTGTCATAAGACTTACTACCATGTTTAAAAAATTTAAGTAACCACTCAGCTGGATCTCTTTTTGAGAAGCACAGCTTTATAAATTATACAATAGGATATGGCCTGCAGGACAGACAGTAAAAGATAACTGAATGCATTCAATTCTGTATGTCCAAACTGGGCCCAGACACACAATGTGGCCTGCATCTCACAATAATCTGCAACCCTCCCCCCCTCAATTACCTATAATATGGAAATGATATGATATGATATGATATGATATTATCAAGATTTATCTGAAATGTAACCTCGATTTGAAATAGCTTAACATTAATAAAAGACAATTTAAACACATTTCAATGTTGTGATAGTAGACAATTCAAAAACAATGTTTCTTTGAGCAAAGTAGCAAACATTTTCTGTCTTTTACCAACTACAGTTCATAGTATCCTGAAAAGTTTTATGGAAAATCTTGCATGTAAAGACAAGAACAGAAATGTAAAGTGAATCATTGATGTATTATGGAGAGGCGTGTGCTGCTATCAAGCTTTACTTTAATTTCATTTACATTTTCAGCAAAACAATTGCCAGAACATATTCTGCAAAACTTACACCATATTGGTTTGTATACATGAAGTGACTGTCCTGCCTGCAGTCTGGATCTGTCTCCTATTGAAAATGTGTGGTGCATAGTGAAAAGGAGACTCAGACAACAGTGAGCAGAGATTATTAAGCAGCTCAAGCTTTTTATAGAGTAAGAAACTAAAACTACTCGTTTCTCATTCTAAAGTTTTACTAAAAGAAAAGATGATGTGATGCTTTGGCAAATAAGTCTCAGTTTTAGTTTTTCTGTGTTAAAGGCATTAGATTGTACATTTCTCTATATTTATCAAATTGAAAAAAATGTGTCATTTAAAACACCGAGAATCTCTTTTTATGTATTATTGTTTTTTAAATAGAAAAACGAGAAAATGTCTTTGTTTTGGCTTCTAAAAATGGATCGTGGCTTCATCGTTGCCGGCTGAATTCATTGATCATCCCTTTAATTAGTGAAAAGCTTTCACACTGACCGCGCGAGGGCGATAACGTCTTTTATCACCCGCACCTCTTCTTCACTAACATTGCGTTCACAACAGGAAGAGAAAGAGAGAGAGAGCTGCAGACAGGAACGTCATGGGTTTGGAATAAAATCAGGTAAGAAACGTTTATTTAAACTTATCTGATGGTTCAGTATCTTACATTCATTACAGCTGCAGTTTACCTTTAGATTTCTCATCAGAGACGTTTTCAAAAGCCATTAACGAACGTGTTGATGGTTACAACAATTCTTTACAGTTTTACAGTGTGTGCGTATTATTAATGTGCTGCTTTATTTATATATATATATATATATATATATATATATATATATATATATATATATATATATATATATATATATATATATATATATGTGTGTGTATATATATATATATACACACTATTGCCAATCCATCGCTGGGCACACACACACACACACACACACATATATATATATATATATATATATATATATATATATATATATGTGTGTATATATATATATATATATATATATATATATATATATATATATATACATACACACATATATATATATATATATATATATATATATATATATATATATATATATATATATATATATATATTATCTGTCTGTTGGTACACATATAGTTATATATAGAGAGAGATAGGCGGCACGGTGGCTTAGTGGTTAGCACGTTCGCCTCTCAGGGCTAGGGATTCCCGGTTCGAATCCCCATCTGGGTAGAGTTTGGGTAGAGTTCTCCCCGTGTCTGCGTGGGTTTCCTCCGGGTTCTCCGGTTTCCTCCCACAGTCCAAAAACATGGATCAAGTCAATTGAATTCTCAAAATTGCCCCATATAGAGTGTGTCTGTGTGTGTGTGTGTGTGCCCAGCGATGGATTGGCGCCCTGTCCTGGGTCTATCTGCCCAGCGCCCGAGATGTTCTCCCCTGGATGGGCATGGGGAACCCCACCGCGACCCTAATAGAGGATAAAGCGGGAGATAATGAATGAATGATATATAGTATATGATGTGTGAATATATATATATAATATATACAGTAGTTTCTCCACCTATCATGAACAATTGCAGTTACAGTCTTTAGAACATCTGGGGTTTTTTTTAGTCCTTGCTTGGTTCTCTCTGGTCAGGATCATCACAGAACAGGTATGATTTGGGTGGTGTATCGTTTATTGTCAGTTCTGTTCAGCTGCTGTAGTTTCATTTAAACACCTTAATGACACTGCTGGGATAAGAATAATGCACCAACCAAATAATCCCTGCTCTGTGGTGCTACTATTGAGATTCTGACCATTAGAGAACAGAGTAAAGGGCACGTGCACAGTATGAACTGTAGTCCACAAACAGGTATACTACAGTCTGTAATTGTAGAACTGATTATGATGATTATGGCCAATTAATTTTATCATCATGATTAATATTTTGTGAGTTCAGAGCAGATATATTTTTGAGGGCTTTTGATTTACTGTAGTGTTTTTATAATTTTTTACAATATAGACCTTGCAAGCTGGAAAATGAAGCTGGTGACTTTATCCTGTCTACTTAGAATCAATTGTTTTCTGATCTTTGGACAGTGTTTGGTTACTCTTGTGTTTTAGCACAAGATCTGAGGAGTAAGGACATTTGCAAATCACCCAGCCTTATTAAAAAATTGGAAACAGAGAAAAAAATGTGACTACAATATTGCAATCTCTTAAATTTGCTTCAGATGTAAATCATAGATGTCTTTAAGCTTAATCACAAAATCAAATCAGGACACCCACACATAATTTTTTTCTATTGCACACAGATAGACAAAAACAAAATAAAAATAAGGATTTAACTTCATATCTAAATAATAATAATAATGTTAAATCATTATGTTTATTGTTTAAAATAGCTAATGATTTGGCTAGTAAAAATTTACAAAATGTATCTATGTATCTACAAAATATGCTAAAGCCAGTGATGTGTTTCAAACATATAGTATTTGAACATCTGTGAAACTCAAAATTAATATTTGGTACTGTAGCCTTTGTTTGCAATAACAGAGGTCAATCGTTTCTCTTTATGATTTCTAAGTGAGTGAACTTGGAAAGTCACATAGTGTTCAATTACTCAATTTCCTCACTGTATATATATTTCCATCCATCCGTTATCTTTCGCTTTATCCTATATTAGGGTCGCGGTGGGGGGTGGTCCCCATGCCCATCCAGGGGAGAACATTTCGGGCGCTGGGCAGATACACCCAGTACACACACACTCACTTTATTAATAATACAGGAAATAACATTGGAATGTTTTATGTTATATAGTGTCAGAACACCTACTTATTAGACCTTATAGGAGTTTTTATGACATCCTATTCAAATTTGGTCCCCCACTTTGCTATCACAACTTCTTTTCTTTTTGAGGGGCTGTCTTCAAGATACTTAATTGTGTCTGTTGATAATTTTGCCTATTTTTGAGGTAAGACTGGCATTGGATGAAAGAACCTGTCTCGGTTCTGGTTCATCCATAATTTAGGTTTCAGAGTCAGGGCTGTGTGCGGCCACACAACTTCTTTTAAAACAAACTCATCCAGTTTTGCATTTGTGGACCTTGCTTTGTGCCATGAAGTGCAGACATACTGGACCAGAAACCCCCCAAACTGTTCCCTTAAAGTTGAAAACATACAGTTGTCTAAAAGGCTTTATTTCAACTGAGATGTTTGAAAGTTCGTGCAACAGGGCAAAAGTATTTACTAAGCAACTTGTCGTTAAGTATTGAAACATTGACCAACTGCCTTTGTGATCATACAAGGAGCTAAATTTAATTCAGCTTGAAGCAGTATTAAATAATGGATGGATAATAGTCAATGTATTCAAAACTAGTGGTTCAAACATCTGTAATAGATATGCAGTAATGGTTACATGATGTATATTATCTTATTGTATTTTGCTATATAGTGAAGGTGTGTATGTGTGTATGTATGTAACTCAGTATATGAACAGCAGTGAAACACAGAGCAACAAATATAATCAATAGCTTTTAGCAGGGGGCTGATTGTTTTGTATTTTTAACAAGGAAGCCTGTGATAAAAGGGTTGATAAGCTTCACACAGCTTACTCATGAAGGAAACAATTTAGGAATTTAATGTATGCTTTCTATTCTTTGTTAATTTAATTAACCAAGCGTCATGTACCTTATAGCAGTAATAAAGCTAAATGCTTTCAAAGTAGAAATTTAGCTGACATTTAACATGACTTTATTGAGCTCAGAGGCACTGTACAGAACAGGTCGTGATGCCTGTCTGTATTTGCTGTTCCCAGTGCTCCGATGTGTAATGAATTTCCCGTGAGCTGGTAAATATTAATAAAGCTCTTTCTGTACCCTTTAATTTATGCAGGATTCTTTATTGGATGCAGGTACAAATAATGAAGCACATATAGGTTGTGAGTCCTGACTCCAGTGAAAGAGTTCTTGGGAGAGGCACCATGTCGGCTGGTTGCCCACCTCAGTCTCCTGGTGTGGCTAAAACAGAAGTGTTGTTGGAGAGCTGGTGTCCCCTATTGGCAGCTACATTTGCCTATTGGGACAACATCTTGGGGCCTCGGGTTTGGCACATCTGGGGCCCTAAGGAACAAGGTTCATTGTTGCTTAGTGATGGGGAGGTGACCTTCTTGGCAAACCACACACTTAACGGCGAGATCCTCCGCAGTGCTGAGAGTGGTGCTGTGGATGTGAAGTTCTTTGTTTTGGCTGAAAAAGGTGTCATCATAGTGTCACTGATCTTCGATGGTGAGCTAAATGGCGACAAGAACACCTGTGCACTGTCCATTATTTTGCCTCAAGCTGAACTGGACTTCTACCTACCGCTGCACAGTGTGTGTGTGGAGAGGCTCAAGCATATAGTTCGCAAGGGGCGCATATGTATGCAGAAGGTCTGTAGTATTTTACGTTGTAAATTGCATTTGCTTTGTGGTTTTGCAGACCTGATGTGTGTTTGCTATTTACATTGCAGGGGTACAGTGTTATCCCTGTTTTAACATCTGAGATCATTCCCATCATGGAACTCCTTTCATCCATGAAGACACATAGTGTACCAGAGGAAGTCGATGTGAGTCAGTATCTCTTTCTTTGATCCCATTTGTCTTGCAAAACAAAGAATACAATCTGTGTTCTTTTTTTCACAGATCAAGGACACTGTATTGAATGATGATGATATAGGAGACAGCTGCAGTGAGGAATTTTTGCACAAGTAACTCCTGAGAAACCTAACTCGCCGTGTCATTACCGATGCCCAGCGGATTTAGAGCTCAGCGATAATATTAAGACCAATAACAGAGTGGCACAAGAAAGTCGTATTTAGCTCTTCCACCTCAGGAGATACTAAATTGCACTATGACTGTATTACTTGTAATCATTAAGGCCATACAGTCCTTTATGGTCACTTAAGAGGTCCAGTGTAATGAATCATATCTTATTAGCTTCCTTATATAATCGTCAATTTATTTAAACAATCTGAAGTGGTAGGTAATATTATGATTTTAAATGATGAAAAAGCTAATGAAATCTTTGGAATTAAAGAAAGATAATAATTATTACACTGAACTTGTACTCCAAACTGATTCACATAGACAAGACCTCATTATGCCCCATATGGACTGCTGAAGTGTTTAAAAATGTTATAATGGCTACATGCAAATCCACATGATCTATAATATAAGGATGTGCGTGCATGAGCATGTGTGTATCTGTCTCTGTCTGTCTGTCTCAGTCTCTGTCTTTCTATGTGTGTGTGTGTTTCTTTTTCCAAAAACACCAAACACCAATAAATGACCAATTATGCTTAAATTAACACATTTATCAGGAAATGCAATTATAAGCTTGGCCGAGAAAGGGCTAGCTACTATATTGTCATGTGGAGGAGATAGAGAAACACCCTGGGACAAGTGGCTTGTCCCGATCAATCAGAGCAGAAACTGAAACAGAAACAAACACATAACAAATTCATATATTCTGTTCATGATACTTGCATGAATTGTTGGAGGAAACAAACAATTGGCAAAAACTGGAAGTAAAAATTTGGGGAATATGGACTTGCAAACTGCACACAGGAAAGAGCTGGGACTTTATGAATGTAAGAAAATTCTTTATGCAGAAAGATGAGTTGAGTTTAATCAAAACCCTGATGAGTTTCAAAATACTTTACATTAACAATTTTTGGAAGCACTTTATTAATTGACTTCATGATTATAAAATGACAGTGGTTCAGTTTCACATCACATTTCTGTTTTATTTTAACTGTTATTGTAACTAATTACTCATCAACTCTTATTGAATATTCTAGAGCGATCAGCTCTCATCTGCAGACATGCGGCTGCTCTGTCGTTGTTGGCAGTAATCCAGACAAAGTCAATAAGGTACACGCACATCAGTCCTTCACTCGACAAGTGTATTCATAGCTGCTAATTATTTATTAGTGTAAGCACAGGAAAAATTGAACCAGCTCAGTTTTGTTTTGTGCTGCAGATTGTGCTGACGCTATGTCTGTTTCTCACACCCACTGAGAGGAAGTGTTCGCGGCTGTGCCGAGCTGATGGCTCCTTCAAATATGATACTGGCCTGTTTGTTCAGGGACTGCTCAAGGTACACAGTTAGAGCTACATAACACCTTGTACCAGCCAACAAACTCATTCTTTAGAATCCTCATAGACACATTAGGAGGTCAATCCAGAAAATACTTAAAAGCTTAGGCGGCAGTCGATCTTCTATAATTACTCTGATGCACCAAACCTGCCATTATGAATTTAGATCTAGTAATCATTTCCTCACTCGCTTCATATTCACTTCATATTTTAAGCAAAATGCAATGGGTGGAGTTAAAAAGCAAGCAGACCAAACCCCAAACGGTTTCAACACTGTAACAGGTAAAATAGCAATAGATTAAAACACAGTATCAAACACTGTATAACATTCTGTAAACTTTGATATTTCCATAGACAGTACTTGAGCCAACCCATTAATTGGATTTTCTGATTCTTGGACACTTTTGCTTAAAAGTAGGCTGCCAACAGCCAAGTGCTACACCCCTAAGAAAAATCTGATTTACTTGCTATTAATTAGACACATTTGATTCTCTTGCTGAAGATTAAAGCACATAAACTGCCAGACGGGAGTTAGAATAGTTACTCATGATGTCTCTCTTTGCAGAGTGTTTGCACAACTATTCAAAGAGGAATGTATGGCACATTGCTAAGAAAGCATTAAATACAAGCAAAAAATAAAGCTCTCTGATGAGAAAGCGTATGTTGCATTATTGAATCCACACAAGTGCTAATGTGTGCCATACTGCAAACACCACAAAATCATCAGTAGTTTTTTAAAAACTGACATGGTTGCTTAAGGGTTTCATGTCATTAAAGCAGCCAGGAGAAAATATCTTAGTGTTTGGGTGTGATTTTGAGAGATTAATGTGTGGACTCATCCATTTCAGTGTGAGTAGCCTGTAGAAATGAGCCTAGGGAACATGTTTTATAAAGATTCTGTTATTATCATCTGATTATTAAAGAACTATCTTAAATTTCTGATACCTGGACTTTACTTGAGTTTACCTATCAAACAGATTTCCTTGTTTTACTCTTTTTTTATGTTAAATGTTCTGTATTCTCTTTATCCCTCTCTAAACAGGATTCCACAGGGAGCTTTGTGTTACCCTACAGGCAGGTGCTCTATTCTCCATACCCTTCCACCCACATTGATGTGGATATTAACACAGTGAAACAGATGCCTCCGTGCCATGAACACATGTACCACCAGCGCCGCTACATGCGGGCTGAGCTCAGTAACCTCTGGAAGTCTTCCAGTGAGGATGACATCAGCTCTGACAATCGTAATATCCAGGACTCCTACACACCTGACTTGTATGATCTTTCATACCCTGCTAAGTTTATTTCTGTTTGTGAAATCTTGTTCTTAAAATTAAGCTTTTTTTCTATAAAGCATAAACTATAAATTACTGTCCGTAGCATGTTGCAGGAAATTGTACCCCTGTTGCTAAGAGTGAAATTTAATTAGTAGAAATATGACGCTTTGAATTGCATTTTGGAGTTTATGTCCATTATCCATGCTAACTGCAGTCTCTTGTTACAATATACACGCAAGTGAGTGAGTGAAAAGGCTTTGTTGTGTGTAATTAGAAAGAGTAGCAGTATTAGTTTTGACTGTGGTCTTTTGAAAAACACTGATCTTTTTTTGTAAAACAACTTAACAAAGGTCAGTTATTAGTTCCCTTTTACATGTACAGTCTTTAATGTTTGTGTGGGTGGTGGAACATTATAAGCACTGCAGTGAAACTGACATTGTGGTTGTGTTTCATTGTGTATTGTAATCATATGAGTAGATCTGACACAACTGCTGAAGTGACACTGATTTGTTTAGAAACTACAGCTGTCTGTGATCTGTTTGCACCAGTACAAACCATTTTATCATGCAACGACCACAATATTGTCACTGCAGCGCTGAGAACAGTACAACACCTACATAATACCTGTACTGTGGGAGTCCTCTTTTTTAAAAAACAAGTAAACGAGGAATAAAGATGCATGCAGAAAAACAAATGTCTTTTAAAACAAATTTTCAAAAGCAGAACTACAAAGTACACATATGCACTGGTTGGAGCTGGTTAAATGAACTGTATGTGCAGCAGAAAGGAGGCACCTTTAATAATGCAGCTGATATTATATTTATATATAATTTATATACTTGTTTATATTTGTCTATATACTCAAACTAAAATGTAATAATATATGAAAACTCCAAAGTAACTAAAAAGGTAGATGTAAAATTTTATCCCATTTATTTTTTAGTTGTTATAGTTAATTTGGTTATTTAAATGAGGAGGGGGAAAAAAACCTTTGTTCACCAGCACAGTTAGCTGCCAAATGCCTTCCTCGCTTAATGATGATTAAAGCAACTAGCTTTCCACCACAGAGATGAAGTGATAATTACACGGAGAAGGTCATTTGGTAATAATCAATGCAAACTGTTTCAGCTGTGAAAGCATTAGAAGAGATTTTAGTCTGATATCCTCAATATCCTGAAGCTAGCTTGTCAGTGCCACTTAGTGGTTTAGTGGAGCTGCTCCTAGTCTTTCAGTGTTTTGAGTGATGCTACTGCTAATTCAAATCAAGCCCCACATTCTGCAATTAAATCACTTTACATTGTGTTAATTTCTTACAATATATAGATAAATGTTCAACTTTGTTTATTTTCAATGAAATGTATTTTCCCCAAACTATTTTTCTTTGTTCTAGAAATATATTTCAAGATGTTATGCACAAAGACACACTAGTAAAGAATTTCATAGACGAGGTAAGAGCAAGCCAGGGTGCGCTTAGCCAGAAACCCATCTTACATTTGTTCCACACATAAATTAATTAGAAATGGATATGCTAAACAGAAATTCCAACTCTATTAATGTGTGTTTGCAGGTTTTCCTTTTGAAGCCAGGCTTAAACTTGCGCAGTGTATACTTATCCCATTTCCTACTGCTGCTGCACAGGAGGGCTCTGACACTTCTACGATATATCGAGGATGACACGTATGTACCATTTTGTTCTACAGAATGTTTAATTTTAACTTAGAAAGTATTGTGTTGTTACTGACCAAAGAAAAAAAAAGACTAACTTGCAAAGAAAAAGCACAGCACTACTAGTGACTGCTTACCTAATGAGGGAATCAGGCGTGGTGTAAGCTGCTAATTGTCAAATCTTAAATCTAACTGAATTCAATGAAAAAAAAAAATTTCAGCAGTCAGATCTGCAGTTATTGTTTGGAATTTGATAGATTTGATTCACTATGGGGTGGCTTAGTGGTTAGCACGTTCGCCTCTCAGCATTAGAGATTCCAGGTTCGAATCCCAATCTGGGTGGAGTTTCCATGTTCTCCCCGTGTCCGTGTGGGTTTCCTCCGGGTTCTCCGGTTTCCTCCCACAGTCTAAAAACATGGATCAAGTCTATTGAGTTCTCCAAATTGCCCCATGTAGAGTGTGTCTGTGTGAGTGAATGTGTGCCCAGTGATAGATTGGCGCCCTGTCCTGGGTGTGTCTGCCCAGCGCCCGAGACGTTCTCCCCTGGATGGGCATGGGCATGGGAACCCCCCCCCCCCCCCCCCCCCCCGCGACCCTAATAGAGGATAAAGCGGAAGATAATGGTTGGTTAATGGAAGGTTAATGTTTTGAAGTTATTTAAGGTTTTCTGTGGCGCGAGGCCATTGGGATGAGTGTATAATTGTTTGACAGTAATATTCAGAGGTCTGGTTAATCCAGTTTTGAATTGTAGGCAAAAGGGGAGGAAGCCATTTCGCTCGCTACGTAATTTGAAGACTGATCTGGATCTGACAGTGGAAGGAGACCTGAACATTGTCATGGCAATGGCAGAAAAGCTGCGTGCAGGTCTTCACTCTTTTGTATTTGGAAAACCTTTCTACACTAGTGTGCAGGAGCGTGACCTCCTCATGAACTTCTGACTTTTTGTCTCTTAACTCTGTCAGTATTGCTTTGCATGAACTGTGGGTCGCATAACTCCTCTTTTAAAAGCATGTATGTGAATGTGTGCAACATCATCTTGCATTTTAATGTTTCAAATGAGTATTTTAATGTTGGTATATTGTGAAATTTTGTTTGATGAGATTTTAATGCTGCTATTGACTGCCCATAAACAGCCTTACCTTTTGTGTTTTCTTTTTCTGTGCACAGCAAATGAGATAAATATTAAAAATTATACATGAAATATAAAATGTTTTGTTCTTTTTTTTAATCAAGATGAAGTTGGTTAAATTATTTGAACCTCATCAAAACTCAGTATAGGGTTTTAAACTACAAAGATCTTACTTCTAAGGATGCAGACATAAGGGTCTATCCTAACTGCTACTATAATTATAAGAAATAATAAGACAGACGTGTGAGTGGGCATATGTGCAATTAATATATCTCGAAAAGCCACTTGGCAACAGTGGTTAGTTCTGTGACCTCACAGCAAGAAGGCTTTGAATTTGATTCATAGACAGTTCAGAAAATGTTCATTCTGTGTCTGAGCCTACATGCGCTCCCTGTTTGTGTGGGTTTCCACCTGCAGCTTCAGTGCCCTTCAGTTCCCTTGGTCTATAATGCTAGTAGTTACTAGCATTATTCTATTTGGTATAACTAAGTAAAACTAAACTACCAAATTGTCTTTAGTGGTGCACATGTGCAGACCATGTGTGTCTAATCTGCAAAGGACTGGTGTGATCAGCATGGTATTTGTTTACCTTCTACAAAATAAGTCCAGCAAACTGGTCTTTGTCCATTTTTCTTTCAACATTTCTTATCCTGAGTGTATTTTTCTTTGCAGTCCAGGGTTCCAATTTTTTTCTAAAAGCAAAGCTAACAGGCATAGATATTCTTTCTTTCAATCATTTTATATACACAGTAAAAACATTAATCTGGACAATCCTAATCAAATGTGTATACACAACATTATAAGTGCGTGCGTGTTGTCTAAAAATTTTACTCTTGCTTGTCATCATAACTCAATCCTAAGGACAGTCCATTATCTTGTGTGAGCAACACAATCCAAGGCTTTGCTGAAGCATGTGTTTACCTTTTGAATTTTGTGCCTTAATCCACTCTGCATCTGATATCTCTTGTTCCTCTATCATTTCTGAATCCTGCTTGCATATCAACAATCTCTTTTTCAAAGTAAGAATCTAGTCTATGCTGTAGAATATTCAGCATAACATTACTGGTATATGGAGTCATTGTTCGTTTGCACATTCTAATGAAAAAGCATTACAAAGGACTCAAAGTGGGATCTACAGGAGTGGGATCTACAGGAGTGGGATCCCCACTCGACTTTTATAGCTGATGCCTGTTGAAAACTGGTTTAAACTAAGGTCCGCAGAAGATGGTCTGTAGTATTAGTTCACTCAGTTCACATGCACTGTTCTAGGTATCAAGCAATAATTCATACTTTCCATCCCATACATTCCTTTTTACTCTTCATTTCTTGGCAAATGTTTAATATAATTAAAGCTAATGTTGGACTAAAACTATCCACTGTGTGGAATAAAATCATGTTTTACTCTTTAAATATCATTTCCCACATATAAAAGTAAAAAATGTAAAAGGACTTGATACAAATACATTTTCTTTAAAGAGTTATTTATATTTTATTTTAATGTAAGTGTGTCTGTTAACTTAAAGTTCCAACAAAGTTCATGAAAACCATGAAATATGGAAATATGTGGAAGAACTTAAAAACATCTTGTTGCTGGTGCTCTGGGTTGGTATTCTTTTGATGAAAGTCATGTATGAACAGGTCATGTAAAATATGTAAATTCCATTTCTGACAGCTTTACATTTGTTACGGTAGGCAGTTTGAGGCATGTTAAGAGTGTCCTAGATGTTAAGAAATTGCACCTGAAAATTTTCTTAACCTTTTGAATTTTTTAATACCAACCACATTTGTTTGAAATAACTAACCAAATGCCTGACGTATCATTATTACTTCAGCTGATTTATTTTACTTATTTATTGAAAGGACTATATGAAGAACAAGAGAAAGGAAGGACGTCATTGTGAGGTAGGCAGTCATGTGAATTTATGTAGGTTTAACTGTGCAAAAAAAATTAGGACCAGAAAGAAAGTAAGGCATTCTAGGTCACAGGTGAACAGCATTAGAGGATAAAAAGGTTTTTTTTTTTTTTGCTGCTACCCTGCTAACTAAGTTCTATCCATTGTGTATCTAATGAAGGGGCAGAAGGCATAACCACAACATTAATCAAAAACTGATGCTAAGTGACATTTAGATTATCGAGATAACTGCATCACTATTTGGTAAATTTGATCTTTAAATGCTTGATGACTATAAAAATAAAATAAATGTAAGGCTCTTCTTCATTTTCACTAGCTGAATTGTCATGTGTGGGAGCCAGCAGCATCATGTTCCTTTTCAGTGACTCAGACATGATGAAAAAGGAGGCTTTTAAAGATGTGGTTAGAAATAGGATATTAGGCAATTTGGAGAACTCCATTGACTTGATCCATGTTTTTGGACTGTGGGAGGAAACCCACGCGGACACGGGGAGAACATGGAAACTCCACCCAGATGGGGATTCGAACCGGGAATCCCTAGCGCTGAGAGGCGAACATGCTAACCACTAAGCCACCGTGCCCCCTATTTATTTTATTTTTTTGTTTTATTACAGGTAGCACATTGCCAGTGCTGTAAACAATGCTTATTTCTTAGGCTAAAAAGTTTAAAGAGGTTTAACCTTGAAGTTATGTGTAATTAAATTATATAAATAGTTTCAATTAGCTTATAAATTAATTAAAATGTTGTTCTTCCTTGGTTTTGTATGTGACTTTTGTTAATATTGTATTGTTATCTCAAAGACAAAATCATTTAAACCAGTTGCCTTTCTGTAATATTCAATAGTTGACATTCTGCCCACAGTTTCTTCATGGGAAATTTTATCATAATTCCATTATACTGAAAACAAATACGATGTATTTTATTTACATGGGATTTTGAACACTCTTTGTGAGTCATCAAAACCTTTGGCAGGTGGTGATACCTCCAGCAAATAAAAACACGAACATAAAAACCAGGGTAATCTTTTATCAAAGTACTTTAATGGCAATAAAAATCAAATGTGTTTTGCTAATGGAAATAATATACCTGTATATCTCCTTTTACTGTGCACATATTAATATTTATTGGTGGTTAAGTGATGCTTATGGTGAATATGTAACTGTGGTCGGGCATCTAAAAGTAAGTGTACATTTATAAATGCAAGATAATTTACAAGATGAATTAGACTTAAATGCTCTCTCTTTAGCATTACTGAGCTCTAAACACCAACTTGCCTTGTTAATGTGTAGCAAGAGCCAATGCATAATAAGCACATCATCTGAAGAATATCCAGCCAGTAAATGTATTTTGTTTGAACATATGAGTTTAAGCAAGTAAGATAATTAAATATTCTACATTTTCAGAAGCTTTTGATAGTGTTGCTTACACCAACTGTGGAATGTTCATGGACAGATGGTTATATCAATGCATCTTATTGTATGGGGAACCTACAAACCGAAAGGTTTTATATCAGCACAGAAGTAAAACAAGGCTGTATTTTGTCATTATACTTATTGAACTTGCACGCTGAACATACACTGAGAGAATGAGGACAAAAGTAAGATAATCAAAGATTCAAGATTGTTGAACGACATGTCAATAACCTGGGGGCATTCTAAGGAAAAAAATGAGTAAAATAATGGGACTAAATATGAAGATGATGATTCCAGTCACGGCAGGAGAGAAACCCATCTTTACAATTGATGGAGAAGATGTGAAAGTGTGGACAAGGTTTGCCTACTTATATACATCATTAACAAAAAGAACTCTGCAGTCAGGAAATACACAATCAGCCACAGACTATCACTCAACAGAGCAAAGATGATGGAACTGGAAAAAATTTTAGATTTAATTTTACATGTTGCTATACAGGCATGTCCACCAATAGACCCCTGGTGTTGCTCAATCAGTTAAAAAGTTACTTTTTAAGGATTTGTCATCAATTCCCCGAGAAGTGATATCTGAAATCTGATGGACAGTTATTTGAGTTTTTAAGTGAGAATTCTGCCACATCAGTGTGTTGAAAAATCTTTAATTTAGCATCAATCAGGAATAAGAAAGCAAACTGAATCTTCAGTTAAAAGATTTATTTGGAATCGGTTGGTTCATCTTCCAGTTCTCTTGGCTGCGCAGCTGTCTGATCTATCCCCAATGCCGGGAAAGTGCAACATTCCCCGACTAAAGTGTGTCCTTTACACATCAGCCCACACCTACTCTTTGTTCAAGAACAACTTCTCATGTAGTTACAATGTTCTAGTCTAAGCAGAAGACCAGAGAACAAGCTATTTTGATTGTGGTGCATCACATGACACTCAAGAACAGACTGTTTCAATTCTGTTGAGCTCTTAGGGTGGAGGGTTCCAACTATAAATTCCACACCTATTGGTTTATGCACTAACTACAGAGATCAAATAAATATTGCACAAGTGCTGAGGATCCAGGTTAGAATCCTGTTCTAGGTCCAAGTGTCCAAGTTGGTTTTCCTATGTTTCCTAAAACAGTCCATAAACATAGATTCAAGGTGTGTGTGAATCTGTGTGAGCAATAGATTTGTAGCCTGTCCTGGGTGTATTTGCCCAGTGCCCAAAATGGGCATGTGTTCTCCCTCCTCTTCCCTGGATATACCCCCCCCCCCCCGCGGGACTCTAGTAGAGGATTTAGCGGAAGGAACGTAGATAAAAACAAGTTTTATGGTTGAATGGCTAGATGTAAAAGAGAAAGTGGACGACAATGAAAAAATGTTTGAATGTATGTAATCTATGTGTTTTAATGGTTCAACTGAACATGTAAATAGGAACAATGGTTTAAGACACAACTATTGGATATTTTGACAAGATAAACGACTGTTATCTGGGGGTTCAGTTTCATGCAAACACACCCAAAAGAAGGTCAGCCCACCTAAGCATATATAGAGACACGGCCACTGAGAATTCAGAGCTCTGATTTTTCCAGTACACTTGGTTGTTTATTCAGTAACCTGCATTAAAATCTGTTTTGAACAACCTGCATCTAGGGTGGCACGGTGGCTTAGTGGTTAGCACGTTTGCCTCTCAGTTCGAATCCCAATCTGGGTGGAGTTTCCATGCTCTCCGGTTTACTCCCACAGTCCAAAAACATGAATCAAGTCTATTGAATTCTCCAAATTGCCCCATATAGAGTGTGTGTAAGTGAGTGAGTGTGTGCCCAGAGATGGTTTGGCTCCCCTGTCCTGGGTGTATCTGCCCAGCGCCCGAAACGTTCTCCCCTGGATGGATGGGCATGGGGAACATCCCCCCCCCCCCCCGTGGCCCTAATAGAGGATAAAGCGGGAGATAATGGATGGATGGATGGACAACCTGCATCTCCGAGGCCGTTTATTGAACATCTAACAGTCATCACGGCCGGCACGGTGGCTTAGTGGTTAGCATGTTCGCCTCTCAGCGCTAGGGATTCCCGGTTCGAATCCCCATCTGGGTGGAGTTTCCATGTTCTCCCCGTGTCTGCGTGGGTTTCCTCCGGGTTCTCCAGTTTCCTCCCACAGTCCAAAAACATGGATCAAGTCAATTGAACTCTCAAAATTGTCCCATATAGAGTGTGTCTGTGTGAGTGAGTGTGTGCCCAGCGATGGATTGGCGCCCTGTCCTGGGTCTATCTGCCCAGTGCCTGAGACATTCTCCCCTGGATGGGCATGGGGAACCCCACCGCGAACCTAATAGAGGATAAAGCGGGAGATAATGGATGGATGGATGGACAACCTGCATCTCCGAAGCCGTTTATTGAACATCTAACAGACATCACGGTGGTTTAGTGGTTAGCACGTTCGCCTCTCAGCGCTAGGGATTCCCGGTTCGAATCCCCATCTGGGTGGAGTTTCCATGTTCTCCCCGTGTCTGCGTGGGTTTCCTCCAGGTTCTCCAGTTTCCTCCCACAGTCCAAAAACATGGATCAAGTCAATTGAACTCTCAAAATTGTCCCATATAGAGTGTGTCTGTGTGAGTGAGTGTGTACCCAGCGATGGATTGGCGCCCTGTCCTGGGTGTATCTGCCCAGCGCCCGAGACGTTCTCCCCTGGATGGGCATGGGGAACCCCACTGCGACCCTTTCATTCATTATCTCCTGCTTTATCCTCTATTAGGGTCGCGGTGGGGTTCCCCATGCCCATCCAGGGGAGAACGTCTCGGGCGCTGGGCAGATAGACCCAGGACAGGGCGCCAATCCATCGCTGGGTACACACTCACACACTCTATATGGGGCAATTTAGAGAACTCAATTAACTTGATCCATGTTTTTGGACTGTGGGAGGAAACCGGAGAGCTCGGAGGAAACCCACGCCGACACGGGGAGAACATGGAAACTCCACCCAGATGGGGATTCGAACCGGGAAACCCTAGCGCTGAGAGGCGAACGTGCTAACCACTAAGCCACCGTGCCGCCCACCACGGCGACCCTAATAGAGGATAAAGCGGGAGATAATGAATGAATGAATGAATGAATGAATGAATGAATGAATAACAGACATCACCTTCTGAAGAAACGCTTCAAAATCAATTTGGAAACGACTATTTTGCATCACGTAACCACTCATGTCAGAAAACGGGCCGCTTAGATGTTAAACCAAGAAATAAATAAATAACAAACAAAAACATAACCGTGCCCTCTGATTGGTTACAATGTGCACGCGGGTCAGGCACCGGTAACGCCTATCCACCGCGTCTGTAAAGATTCCGGAAAGGCAGGCTGCGATGAGCGCTGTCAACGGACTGAAAACGCGGACAGAGCCTCGCAGGAGTAGAATACCGACGTGATGTAACGTTCTGTGTGTTTACTAAACGCGGTGAGTTTGAACTGGAGCTTGCATTCTGAGAGTCTAACAAAACGAGACGTTAGGAACCGAGGCCTGGGCGTCGTTAGCTTACCGGCTAACTGCTCTACTCAGCTCTCACTCGCATTAAGTGTAACACCGACACCCAGCCGTCTATATAGTTCTCCATTTCATAACAAGTCCATCAGAAAGATACTGTCAGCTGGCGCTGCTTATATGTAAGGGCTTAATGTGATGGGGAGATGTTGGCTTGTTGTTAAATGTCTGTGCGTCTATGTTTAGTGCATTAATGTACGATATTGTAGTGATGAACAATAATAATGCTGTTGCTAATCACAATGATCGATCACACAATGTAAGCTATTCTCCAAAACCCCAACACTGTCTCCCACTTTCAGAATTCAGGACATAACTATTCAGTACACTCCTACTGGTTTATAGTATAATATTCCAGTCATGTTTCTTTAACAAATTGCTCATTTGTTTTGAACGTGCACTTGGTTTGTGTGTTCAGGTCTGTTTTTTGTATAAGAAGGACATTTTGTCTTGACACTCTGTTCCTTCATCAATAGACAGGGACACTCATTTGGAGCAACACTGACCAGAATAGTTAGCAGAATATTCGTTACTGACCATAGATCATGTTTGTTACACGAAACAAGAAAACGGAAGTGCTATGTCAACATCAGATCTTGTGTACGGTTAAAGGTGGTCTGTTGTGTTTAGATACTGTATACACACCGACTGGCTATTTTATTAAATACACTTTGTTTTTGCCCCCACCAACAAAACTGTGTAATTACATGAAGCACTTTTATCTTTAAATGCATTCTGGGTTGTTTGGTGCAAAGGCTAATGATTGTGATATCTGATCATGTGTACCATAAGTTGTAACACTTTTTGTGCAGCGCTTTCCTGCATTACCTTCCTCTATTCATGGTTTACACAAGTTCAGTAAGTCAGAGGTGTCTTGTGTCGCACAAAGTGTGTTTGTAACCTTGCGCCTACTGTGTGTAAAACACATCCACAATTGTGCATCTCAATGTTCTTTTACATGAATGCTGTTTCACATTCGGGGGTTTTAAAACCCATCAGGCTTAGTGGTTAGCACGTTCGCCTCTCAGCGCTAGGGATTCCCGGTTCGAATCCCCATCTGGGTGGAGTTTCCATGCTCTCCCCGTGTGGGTTTCCTCCGGGTTCTCCGGTTTCCTCCCACTGTCCAAAAACATGGGTCAAGTCAATTGAGTTCTCCAAATTTCCTCATGTAGAGAGTGTGTGTGTGTGTGTGTGTGTGTGTGTGTGTGCCCAGCGATAGGTTGGTGCCCTGTCCAGGGTGTGTCTGCCCAGCGCCCGAAACCTTTTCCCCTGGATGGGCATGGGGAACCCCACCGCGACTCTAATAGAGGATAAAGCAGAAGATAATGAATGAATGAATGAATTGAATTGCCTTTAATTTAAGTATTGATTCATTTAAACTGCATTTTTTTCAACTGCATTTCAGGTTGATGGTGCATAAAACAATTAAAATAGTGAGTGAATCTTACATTGACATGATGGAGAGCTTTCTCTATTGGCCTGGTACATCTGTGTGAGAATTATTTCCACAGCTTAGAACATGGTGACAGGCAGATAGAGAGCACTAAAAATATTTTTGCACTACCAGATCTGCTTTGTTGTATCTCCTTTTATGTTGGCAAATGCTATTAATCATTTGTTATTAATGATGGTATCATCAGGAGTTATATTGCATTCTAACTGGGAAGACTGTTAAAAATTCTGAGTAAAGTAAAACTTACTCAAAAATCAAGTGATTTAACTGACTTGATATGTTGCACGTCAACTCTAGACAGAGCTGACACACATATTTATTTATTGCAGAACTGGCATACAGATTAAAACGTTCTTACATATTTAACAGCCACTGTCATTTTGTCAATCATGTTTATTGAAGAATGTTGATGTTGTATACTTATATTTATTTGCCACAGAATGTGGTCGATGTAATTCAATATGTGGTAGTTCAGGGGTTAGGATGTAGGGCTTGTAATATAAAGGTTAATTAATGCATCTGACGTGGCTCTGCCTTTAAAACCGGGAACAGCGCATGCCACGGGGAGAGAGATGTCATGGGCCTGACAGAACTGGGGTGACTGTGGGAACCAGCATGTTTACGTGAAAGTGGTACTGTAAAGTCCAGTATTTCTTGTATGTAGATGTGTTGGTGTCGTTTTTTTAGTCAATAAAAAAAATTGACTTCTTCATAAAGGAAATGTGGAGTGTGTGTGTGTGTGTGTGCATAGAGAGATAGATAGATAGATATTAGAAATCTAAATATAGCAGCATATAAAATGTGAGATGTAGCAAACTTTATGTATATAAGTATAAAAAGTACATGTAAGATGAGGTAGATGATGAGGTATTTTGGTGGAGAATGATATTTGGATATTTGGAGTTTGGAAAGTGTTTTGTGAACGTCTGTTTTATTAAATGGAGTTTGTGAGTCTTACATTTTCTGCTATGAAGCTGTTCCTCAGTCTGTTTGTTCTACACTTAATGCTCCGCAGTCTCCTGCCTGAGGGGAACAGAGCAGAATAATGAGTGTGCTGGGTGAGTGGGGTCCTTCGTGATGCAGGAGACCCTTTTCCTGTATATGTATGAGGTGTAGATGTCTGTGGTGGTGGGGAAACTGACTCCAATAGTCCTCTATGCAGCCTTCACCACCCTCTGCAGAGCTTTCCTGTCTGCAGCAGATCCTGGAGCACAAGACGCTCTCCACCACACATCTGTAGAAGGAGGATTTGATATTATGGCTGCTGCTTTTGTCTTACATTTCAAATGAAGACTAAACATTTTTATCATTCAGCCTTTTTGTAGCTTTAATGTTCTTTTCAATTTGACTTTACATCTTGACTTTTTATTTTTATAAATGGCATTTTTGTTCTTTGCACTGAACTTTACTATAGCATTTATTTCACTTTATTTTGACTTATGCTTTTGTGTAAATGTTAAATACTGCACTGTGGCCTTACCTTTGAGTGAGGGAAGAATTCCTCATCATTCTTAAAGGTAGTTGACCAAAATCAGTCCAGAATAATCTTAGTGTAAAAAAATGTAATGACAAAAATGTCATTACACTTGCTTATGCAACAAAAAAAAAAAAAAAACATTTGCTTTTCAAGGCTTTTCTCTGTCATGTATTCAACAATGTTGTAGATTAATCTGTTGTCCACTTTATTTTCAAAAAATAAATTAAGTATAATTTACTTACTTCTGATCCTTTAAATAAAAGTGTTTGATTGCAGTTATAAGGCAAATAGGGCTTAATTTAATGTGATGTACAGTTTATCCATTATCAAATCTGAATTACTACCAGCAATAAAGCAGCGATTCTACTGCTAATTATTTTAACATGTATTAAATTCTGTTGCATTTCTCAAAAAAATCTCAAAATGTCTTTAAGTGAAGAATATTGTTATAATTACATGCATGAGATTTGATAATATTTCTGTTTTCGCTAGCTGACTGAGGTGAAATTGAAACATGGACATGAACAACACTCATATGCTAAATGATCTCAATATTTACCTTGAACAACGGGATTCCAAACTTGTTTGGCTGCTTTTGGGTAAGTATTTAAAATACTGTTGTTATAAAGTATGGATAAAATGGCTAGGGAATCCTAACGCCGTTTTGATTTTGTTTGTTTAATATTAATACCATTTGACTGTTTTAAACCCCCTAGCAACTATTCTATCCTGTGGATGGATTATATACTTGACATACTACAACTCCAGAAACATTGGGCTCATCCTCACGCTCATCATCAACAGACTGTACAAAGATGGATATATTCATATTGGTCAGTAAATGTCATGTGCATGTTTGGGAGGGAAATAGTTCGATGCATTTCATCAAAGTGTAATTCTGTGTGCTTGCAGGTTCCTTTTCTTTTTCTGTGCTTTCTGGGAAAGTTATGTTCAGAGATGTCTATTACATCAATCGGGATTTGTCAGTGAGGTATTCATGTTTATCTCCTCCCCCATACTTGTTTCTTTGAACCTTTTAAGTATTGAGCACATAAAGGTCATTCTGATAGATCTGTAATTTTACATTTAATGTGCTGCTAATCACCCAACCACCCAATCATGCCTTTCCCAGAATTCAAGATGGCCTCCTTATATTTCGCTGGTGGAAGCTGTATAATCCTAAACAGAAGCAGCATGGTAGGAGAAAGATCTTTCTTTCAGGGCTGAATATATGGATTGGTGTTTATAAATTATTGCTGGCTTTTTTTCCTTTAAGATCCAAAGGCTGAAACACGATTGTATGTGACTGTAAATGGCTTCGAGTTTCATGCTTATAACCGCACAGACCTGTATTCACGTCTACAAGATATGTTTGGCTTGGAGCCCACGCTGAGCCAGCAAACAGATGAGGAGAAAGGCAGAGAGGATCAAAACAACACCCTCGACAGGTAGCATCCTGTTCTGTTCCCAGCCTGTCAGCATCAGCAGTCAGTGTTTTAAAAACTTTCTTAATTTGACAGATATGATGATGATGTATATTTTGCTGTCAAAAAGTTGTTGAATATGTTGAATGTTGAATATGACATGCTCTCTGCTGCTATAACAATTACTTTATTTTAGTCCATATTTAGTTTTGTTGTGGAAGCTTTTGTGCTTATTGTAGCTTTGTAAAGCTTGCAGTAATATTGTTCACTGTGTGGTTTTTTTAATGTAACTGATTCCTGTTCCTTTCTAGTGTTCATATTGAAGCTAAATCTCAGGATCCATCATCATCATGGAGATCTCTCATTCCGGTCATAAAGGTCAATATCAGCACTGTAAGTACAATAAATGTTTTTCAGTACACCCATAATGAGTTCATTGTATGTACACCACAAATTCAGATGCACATTGGGACTTTTGTTGTACATTTTACAGTAAGCCTCAATAAGCCTTTTAACAACACTACAACATGGCTGACACACTATACAGTGAACTATCTGCACTATATGCAGCTTCTGTCTGTTGTATGAGGTGGTTGATCGGCTGATCTAAAGGTGCCCTGTTGGCCTTCTGAAACTCTAAACTTAGTACTTTTATTCTGATGAAACAACATCATTCACATTAAAAATTGTTCCAGTTCAAAGTTGGCATCCAGCCCAGCATAGATAAAAAAACAAACAAACTGTGTCCTCAATCTAAAGGATTGGTAACTTGAAACTTGAAATTGGTAGAAACATTGGTAGAAATTTCATATCACACATAGTTGACTGGTCAGAAACTGTCATGTCATTTAACCAGTTTTATTTATTTTTTTTAACATGTAACATTTCTTTGTACAGACATCCATTGTTGAATTTTGTATTCATTATATGTAAACTTTTTAAAATAATGTGTAAAAAATTCAGCCAATTTTCTGTTCTATGTGCTATTACAGATATTATAGATATTACAGTAAAGATGAATGTGAAAATCCAGAATAGACCTAAATCTGTAATAACAGCTTGCATGCTGCTGTTCACAATTCATATTGAAGGTGCTGCATCCTCTTTACAGGGGATCTGGATGTTTTTTTAGTGAACAAAATGCTCAGCTCCAAGAATAGGAATCCTTGAGTACTGTATTATGCATTAAGAAACACTCTTTATTTTGCTCCAACACAATAGTGAAAGTCTATAAAGAAAGATTTTATTATAACGGACACTTGTGTATGTTAATTAATAAACAATGGTTGTCTTTGCAATCCATCTTGACTTGATGTCTGATTTCTGTATTGCTCAGGGTCGGGTAGCTTTTGGCAATCACTACCTTCCTCACACACTGTGTATAAACTTTGAGGATGCCTTCCTGACCTACACTACCAAACCTCCCAGCAGCCACCTGGACCAGTTCATGCACATAGTGAAGGGATCGCTGGAAAATGTACGTGTTATGCTAGTGCCAAGTCCTCAATACCAGCGCTTTGATCAGCTGACTGATGAGTAAGTATCGAATATAAACCTTTTAGCTTCATGGCAATGTAATCCAGCATCCTTTTAACATGCATTTCGGCCATTTTTCTATCACAGGCACATCCTTGGATATTATTATTTTTCATAAAATGAGTAGGTCCGGTCCTTAAATCTGATTGGCCTGCTTATCCTGCCATTACATCATTAACAATAATGCACACATCTGACCGCTTCACATTTGTTTTAATGCGTGAAATGTGTGGAAATTGTTACTTTAAAACAGGGGTGCCCACACTTTTCTACTTTTCCATTGGACAGGTCATCGAGATCTACCAGGGTTAATAATTTTTTTAGGCTTTTATATTGAAACCTGTTTACACACATCATGTTAGTATTGGGGCGGCACGGTGTCTTAGTGGTTAGCACGTTCTCCTCTCAGCGCTAGGGATTCCCGGTTCGAATCCCAATCTGGGTGGAGTTTCCATGTTCTCCCCGTGTCCGCGTGGGTTTCCTCCGGGTTCTCCGGTTCTCTCCCACAGTCCAAAAACATGGATCAAGTAGATTGAATTCTCCAAATTGCCCCATATAGAGTGTGTGCACAGTGATAGATTGGCGCCCTGTCCTGGGTGTATCTGCCCAGCGCCTGAAACGTTCTCTGCTGGATGGGCATGGGGAACCCCCCCGCGACCCTAATAGAGGATAAAGCGGAAGATAATGGATGGATAGATGGATGTTAGTATTATTGAATCAACATAGAATAGACGGCTTCAGCAAATAGCATGGAGAAAACTTGGTTTTAGTACACCCAAACGACCAAACACAATGGAAGTGCAATGGCTACTTGGAAAATCAAGCAAAGGCATTTTGAGTTTGACATTGCAAAAAAATATTCATCCTACCACTCTAAATGAAAGTGGTATTTTAGTTCTTTTTGAGCGAAGCGAGAGAGACGGGGGGCGCAGACCGCTCGCTTGCAGAGATCGTGATTCGGAATGAATCACATTGTGTGTTAAAATACGTGGGCGCGTGTGTATAAGTGCTTCCGATACTGTGTTGTAAAAAAGCGCTGATACGTGATTTTTTTATTTTTTTATTTTTTTCAAACCTCCATCGCGATCGACGTATTTAGCACCCCTACTTTAAAACATGTGCCATTAATGGAAATTCAGATTAAATGAAACGAGACATTTTCCCAAGACATTTTAAATAATTTAATTTTAAATAAACACATTTATTAATTAACACTTTTTTATGTTTTCATAACCATTTTATAAAAGCAATAAAGCATTTGATGTTATGCTTTATTGTGAATAAGTCACTGGAATTATGTGTAACGGCGTGCCGTACGTGTTGTGTCTAACAATACATCTCTCGTTATTTATTCACAATATTGCACACCCCTTCATGCCTTATTTCACTGTTATTATATGCTATTATTATTTATTTTTCCTTATTTAATTGTAATTTAATACATTATTTTTCTTTGATTCGTTCCAATTTGTGAAATTTTACCATAACATTTTTATGTATATACCATTTGGGGCAGTCGTAATCTTGTGGTTAAGGAACAAACCTTGCGACTTGAAGGTCCCTGTTAGATTTCCGGTCCCACCAAGTACAATGGCTGAAGTGCCCTCGAGCAAGGCGCCTAACCCCAATTGCTCCTCAGGTGTCGTATCCTAGGCCGCTCACCGCTTCGGGCATGTATGCTCACTTCACAAGTGTGTGTTTCGCTGCATGGATTGCAAATTCCTCTGTGTATAAGCACAATAGGCAACTTTGCCTCACTTTGTTAATCTCACTTTCTTAATCTCATTTGCTCTTTTTGACTTTCAGAATTAAAGAATAACAGAAATCTGTGGCTTTTCTCACTGACAGCTTTTTAGTTAGTTCCAACATTTGCAATTTATTCTTTTTACATTGTCATCTTCCACTCTTTCATTGTTGAAATTCAGAAAAATCACTCTCACAAGCTCATCTCTTTCTTTTCAGTTCTTATTTTATGATGACCGAGTTTCAGTTTGACATTTAATTGCTTAGACTTCAGTTCTGTTGACAGCTAATGTTTTCCTCTGTGTCTAGCTTCATTTCCTCAACATCAACATCGATCGCAAACAGAAAATATCTTGTAAGAGAAACAAAAATAAAAGAAATATATTCACAGAGAAGACAGAAAAATTAATAATAGTGAGTGAGATGTACATGTTTCAGACTTTCTTCCATTTTCCATTAACTTAGGAAAAGTTATAGAGTTGGCCCTCTATAAATTATGTATCTTTTTTACATTGAGTTTGAAAAAAAAAAGCTTGGGGAGTGGGCTTGTGGTTAAGGAACAACCTAGTGACCTGAAGGGCTTTGGTTCAATGCCCAGTCCCACTAAGTTCTATGTCTGAAGTACCCATGGGCAAGGCAGTGAACCTCAAATGCTCCCTTTGTGCCGTGTACAGGGCTGTCCACCACTCCGGGCATGTGCGCTCACTTCAGTACTTTGTGCATATGTCTGTGTTTTACTGTACAAATTAGTTAAATATGCAAATTAAAAGTTTTAATGTGCAGTCTCATATTGTTTTTTTTACATAGTAAAAAATGACTAGCAGTAAAAATGTGTGCTTTGCTGCACTTGAGTGTAAGAATAATGTTGGGTGAATGTCTTACTACAGATGCTCTTCTCTTTTTATAGCCCACCTAGACTTATGGGAGAGGGGTTTGTTGTCATGCAGTCAAATGATGTAGACATTTACTACTACCAAGATGAGCCAGGTTTGTACATTTTAATATTTAAGTTGTATTTACCTGATTGGTCCACCTGCTCTTCCTGATGGTTTCCTGTGATTTGCTTGTGTATTGCTGTGTGTAGGTCTTGTCCCAGAGGAGCTTGAAAATGGTGAAAATGAAGCTTCCTCTGAGGGCACCAAGCTCCAAGATCTGCCTCCATGTTGGGGTTTGGACATTGTGTGCGGAAAAGGAACAGACTTCAACTACGGCCCCTGGGCTGATGGACAGAGGTTTGAACATGTGCACAATCATATCAGCTTATTGCTTATAAACACTAAGGTCATATGTCATTTGGTTGATTTTCTCTGGATGTGGTTTCTACAGGGACAGTCTGTGGAAGTTTTTTATGCCTGCAGACTATCAGGCGATGAAAGTGAGTGATGTTTCCACTTCAGGAAAACCAAGACAAATCCAGGCCTTTGAACTCCGAATGAACATCATAGCAGATGCTACTATAGACTTACTCTTCACCAAGAACAGGGTACATTTACCACTTTTAATGTGTCACTGATTATTTTTATTAGCTGTTGTTTACTGTGGACCTGAAGTAACCGGTGTATTCCGTTTGTTTTACAGGAAACAAATGCCATACATGTAAATGTTGGTGCAGGTTCCTATTTAGAGGTCAACATTCCTATGACTGTAGGAGAAAATGGTACTTAATATTCATTCATTCATTATCTCGCGCTTTATCCTTCATTAGGGTCGCGGTGGGGTTCCCCATGCCCATCCAGGGGAGAACATCTCGGGCGCTGGGCAGATAAACCCAGGACAGGGCGCCAATCCATCGCTGGGCACACACTTACTCACATAGACACACTCTATATGGGGCAATTTTGAGAATTCAATTGACTTGATCCATGTTTTTGGACTGTGGGAGGAAACCGGAGAACCCGGAGGAAACCCACGCAGACACGGGGAGAACATGGAAACTCCACTCAGATTGGGATTCGAATTGGGAATCCCTTGCGCTGAGAGGCGAACGTGCTAACCACTAAGCCACCGTGCCGCCTGGTACTTAATAAATTAATGTAATTATTTGCAATCACAAGATTGATTCAGCCTTTAATATCCTTTCTCCTATTTTTCCTTTTTTTCTAGGTTATTCGCCAACAGTTAAAGGTCAGTTGCTACATGTGGACACCACTAGCAGCATGCAGTACCGGACTCTGCTGGAGGCTGAAATGCTGGCTGTGAGTTAGTAATGGAAGTCTGTGCCTCTGTGTGTTTGCCTATTCTGTGTGCCTTTGTGTCTTTGTCTTTGCCTATGTCTTTGTGCCTCTCTGAGTGTCTCTGTATGTCTTTGTAGTTTTTATTGTATTATAGTTTGTTATTTAAATATAATTTTTTTTGCTAGTTTTAGTGAAAGTATTTAATTATAAGAGACCATGGTAACAGCATTTATTGCTTTTTTTACCCCTCTTTTTCAGTTCCATGTAATAGCCAGTTACCCTCGTGTGTGGAATATGCCCCAATCCTGGCAGTGTGAGATTGAGGTGTACAAAGCTACTTATCATTTTATTTATGCACAAAAAAATTTCTTTACTGGTAAGCAACTGCCTCCTCTCTCCCTCTCTCGCTCTCCTATTTGATTCCTTATTAATAAGTAAAGAATTCTGGACTTTGTAGTTCTACAAAGTTACAGACTGTAGTCCATCTGTGGACTACAGTACATACTGTTTACTTCCCCTTTACTCTGTTCTCTAATGGTCAGAACCCCAATAGTAGCACCACAGAGCAGGTATTATTTGGTTGGTGCATTTTTCCTAACCTAGCAGTGTCATTGAGGTGTTTAAATGAAACTACAGCAGCACTGCAGCACTAACACCCCCTCACCACATCAGTGTCACCATACACCACCCAAATTAGACCTGTTCTGTGATAGTCCTGAATAGAGAACAGAGATTAACAAAAATGGAAACAAATTTTAAATAAATAAATAAATGTAAATTATTTATTTATTTATTTATTTATTTTCCCACTAAATTTTTTTCAAAAACTATTCACTGACTCTTTAGATTTGATTCAAGACTGGGCCAGTGACAGTGAGCCAGATATCTACTCATTTGTTCCATACTCCTGGGAGTTTAAAATACTTTTTCATCAGTTTGAGATGATATGGGCTGCAAATCAGCACAACTGGATCGACTGTTCCACCAAGCAACAGGAGAATGGTAAGGGCGAACAAGATGGTTAATATAATGGTGCTAAAACAGAATAATACATTAAAAACAAATGTAGTTTTACCTTACCATTTACATTACTTTATGATGCTACATTTTTACTTTTTGTCAGTGTCTTTGATCAGTGTCTATTTCCAAAATCTGAAAAATGCGATCATGTTTTTACCCTTTTACTTTTCTTCTTTAGTTGAATTCACCATGTGCATAACCATCACAATAAGTTATAATATAGTAAATAGTAGATATCCAGAGAGTACAGAGAGCATTAGTGTGAGTACATGCCCAAACTACACGCTACTAATTATTAATGATTCCTTTATTTCCCTTTTAATGAGCACTTTTACAACTTGCCTGTCATGTGACTATTACAAAATTTAATTCTAATGATGGTTCCTCAGTGTAATTCAGCAGCCTGTTACCTGGATACATTATAAGTGCAGAAAGTGGTTAAAGGCTTAATGGCTTTTAATGTAGATTTTCTAAAGCGAAACCTGAAAATATATATGTTCTGTTCATTAGCAGAAGTGATTTAGGATTATGAAGTTATTCACTCAATCATTTGTCATGCTGTGATTCCATGTACTTCTTAAATCTCTCCAGTGTATCTCGCTGCCTGTGGAGAAACGCTGAACATTGACTTCACTTTACCTTTTAACGAGTTTGTTCCTGTCACCTGTAACACACGTTTCTGTTTAAAAGTGAGTACAGGCTCACCTTCACACGCTCCCACTTATTTATTTATTTTTTAAATTTATTTTATTTTTTTTGCACATGCTGTTTCAATATAAACAACTTCACACATACCTTAAGGTACATGATCAGGTTTGTTGAACAGTTGTGATGTTCTCTTAGGCGGAGGACACGGTTATGCGGCTTTGTCTACCAGACTGCCATCCCAGTCGATATGCCCTGCTGACGCTCTCAAAGGGCTATCTGTTCAATAAGGGTCCAGCAGACAACAGCATGCCGGCAGAAGCTCAAGGACTTCCTCCAAAGAACAACAAAGCACGCTGGAGAAATATGACCAACACGGAGTATGGAGCCTTTGTTATTAACATCCATCCAGATTATATTTCAAGCATTTTTGATTAGTGAGTGATTAATTTTTTTCTTTGTTCAGTGCTGGATGGATAGACTGCTGGACTGTGCCAAATTTCCTGCTTATTATAGATTACACATGGCATCCGATTTACCCTCAGAGAGCTGATCAGCAGCTTAAGCGTTCCTGTGAGTTGTTTACTGTTTTTAAAATCAGATACATGCAGAATGGTTTCAGCTGTTAATAAACAGCAGCTTTGTCATCCATGCATCCATCTATCACGCCTTGGACTTTTATGGATCACTGAGGCTAGTGGTTTGAACTGCTTGCTATCATCATTATTAGTTTTGAACCAACTTATTTTGTTAGGGTTTGGAGGGTGCAGGGTTTGCCCCTAGGCCATATGCACACATTTACTCACACATTTACTTATACAGAGCACGTTATTAAGCTTAATAAAGAGAAAACCAACATATAGTTATTGTTAAAAATGTTTTCGTTTTTTTGTTTGCAGTTTCTGAAATGGCAGAATCCATGGCATCAGTCTTACAACATTCCCCTTCAGACCCTCCTCTTCGCATACCATCTGACCCCAGTCTCCTTCCTCCTGACCGGCTGCATGTGGAGATGGAGCTGAGTCCAGACTCTCACATAATCCTGTATGGACCCCTACTCAGGTCTCTGCTCTCCATCAAGGTGTGTCCTCTCATTCACACAGCTCGCACTGCACTTATCAATGTGGTGTATAAAAAATTCACGTAATTTAAGTTCTTTGAGTTTTTTTTTTTGTTTTGTTTTTGTTTTTGCAAATGAACTAAATGAGAATGTGACTAAAACAAATTGTGACCTTTTTAGGAAAATTACTTTGGGGAGGATGACATGTACACAGATTTTGAGGAGTCTCTGTCCAGCCCAGTGTTAAGCTCGTGTTCCTCCTCATCTGGCTGGACAGGAGTGGGCCTGCAGGAGAGCAGCCACAAGGACACACCTCACCC
Source organism: Corydoras sp. C115 (assembly GCA_019802505.1). NCBI lineage: Eukaryota > Metazoa > Chordata > Actinopteri > Siluriformes > Callichthyidae > Corydoras > Corydoras sp. C115. The sequence continues at coordinate 9,854,054 of JAFMOC010000007.1, forward strand.
TCTCTCCATGCGCCCCTGGGACATCACTGTTCTCATCAACCTGCACAAGATCCATGGACACCTGCCTACTGTAAATATATATGATTATGTCTACATGTGTATTAAGAATGTTGATAATAATAATGATAATGGACCTAACACTAAAAACCTGAGGCATTTTAAGTTGCGATAACTAACAAGTAGTTGTGTGTATGTGTGACAGCATTGCAGCAGTGACAGTCCAGAAGGGCCGACTTGTTATCTGGATCGGCTATGTTTCGAAATGAAGAAAGGCTACAAAGAGACCCTGCTGCAGCTTATCCTCTCTCCTGTACATGTGTTTGTCAGTGATAGCTACCAGGTTAATTGATTATAAAGTTTGCTGGTGGTTTCTCATTGTATTCCATGAGTGTTTTTTTCAAATGATTTCGTTTACTTTTATTTACAATGATTTCTGCAGAGACCTGCTGTCGATGGAGTGCTGCGTGATGGGCATCTGAGTCTTTCAGGTCTGCAGATGAGAGCCCATGCCATGTTCTCAGCTGAAGGTTTGCCACCTGGAAGCGATACGCTTGAGTATGCCTGGCTTATTGATGTGCAGACCGGCACACTTACAGGCAGAGTCTCTATTCCACAGGTGTGCTCAACATTAGGATTAAAATGATCCTTATTTTTGCTTGTTATAGATGGAAATAACTGAATCTTATAATATATAGAAACTAATGATCCAAGTCAAAATTGCTAAATATGAAGCTATTAATGGTCAAAGGTGTAAAAGACAATTTATGCACAATTGGTCTTTAAATATAAATATATGGGTCGGCAAAAATAAGTTGTTCTGCACAATAGCGTTAATCACCCTTGGTCACCAATCACTGGTGTTGATGCTTGAACCACGTAAAGGTGGTGAGACAGATGGTGAGACTTTGTAGGGTCCAGAACAGGAATTGTGTAAAATATTGTGGTAAATGAATTAACAGTGTGGATTTGTACAGGAAACATATTTTCAGCTTTGTTAATAATATACCAAACTAATGTGCTTTCATTTCAGTGTGCCTCCCTGTTGGAGTGGGCAGAAACATTTTTATTTCACGTAGTGTCTCGTGAATTCCAGCTGGAACAACCTAAGCCATCTGTTATCTGTCAGCATGGAGTTGACCAGAGGTTATGTAATTCCAAGGTAAAACATTATGTCCTACAGACAATGCTGATGTTAAGACTTAATGGTGTGTTCTGTACTATAATGCATGTGTGAAATGTCTCTAGTATGCAGCATTACCCGGACCGTGTCGAACATCTGAGGACTTGAAATATACCATGACTCGGTTCTCAATGGACGGAGCACAGGTGTTTATTGTGGAACATGGCTGTGCAGCGAACATTAAGGTCTCACCTTTAGGTTGTAGAATAATATCTGGATTTTATGAACTAGTCCTGATTATGAGATGACATTCCGAATGCTGTGTGTCTTGCAGACGGGCTCATTGCGGTTAGCTAACTGTAACCTGCACACGGCTGCAGTGGGCGAAGGCATCAGCGCTGTCCTTCAGGATGTTATCATTGCTCAGTACATAGAACAGCAGGAAATGGCGAGGCAGGGCCTGCCACCACCCGTTCTTAGAAGATCTAATTGGTTGGAAGCTGGTTCATTGACCTTCAACCTCATCACTGCTGATGTGGCATTGGCCGCTGACCATCCTGTTAAAAATGAGGTGCAGCGACATTTCCTGGAACTCCATGACATGAGAACAAAACGGTGAGCTATTCCTCTTGTTGGACATACACTGGATAACTCAAAATAACACCACCTACTTCTTAGGGCTGGGAGCTATGAATGTTCTGGATGAGTCAAGCTTTTATGTCTGCGTGAATCAAAATAACTCAAAAATAAGTTTGACAAAGTCTTTGTTTCAGCTACTGGAACAGATTTCTCATGTCGCTAGTTTAACTTCTTTTTACAAGCTTTATGGAGCATAACCTGGTTATTCCTGTATCAGTGAAGCATCATGATTTACTCTGTCATCAAGGACATAGTTTGGTATTTAAATTTTTTTTTTTGCCATCTTTTTGAGGAAATAAGTATTTGATCCCCTACTGACTTTAAAAGTTTTAATACAAAAAATGAAGCCAGCTTTATTTTAACAGTGACACATAGAATATCAACATAAAAACTGAGAAAATTACATGAAATGAGTAATAAAAATTTATTTGAAATTCATTGAAGGAAATAAGTTTTTGACGCTCTAGTAAAACATCATTTAATACTTGGTGGCAAAGCCCTAGTTGGCGAACACGTCAGACGTAGTATTTTATAAGGTTTGCACACACTTCAGGAGTAATTTTGACCCACTCCTTTCTGCAGATCATTTCCAAATCCTACAAAAACATGATACCATGCATGATGATGGTGTTCGAGGCCAAAGAGCTCAATTTTGGTCTCATCTGACCACAGCAGATGAGTCCTCTTGGAGTCATTAATATGCTCATTGGCAAACTTGAGGTGGGCCTGAACGTGAGCCTTCTTCAGCAGAGGAACCGTTCGTGCACTGTAGGTTGTTAAAGAATTACATCTCAGTGTATTACCAATGTTTTTTTTTTTTTTTGGTGACTGTGGTCCCATCTGCCTTGAGATCAATAACCAACTCCTCCCGTGTAATTCTTGGCTAATTTTTTTATCTTTCTCATGATCATTAAGGGGCGGCACGGTGGCTTAGTTGTTAGCACGTTCGCCTCTCAGCGCTAGGGATTCCCGGTTCGAATCCCCATCTGGGTGGAGTTTCCATGTTCTCCCCGTGTCCGTGTGGGTTTCCTCCGGATTCTCCGGTTTCCTCCCACAGTCCAAAAACATGGATCAAGTCAATTGAATTCTCAAAATTGCCCCATATAGAGTGTGTCTGTGTGAGTGAGTGTGTGCCCAGCGATGGATTGGCGCCCTGTCCTGGGTCTATCTGCCCAGCGCCCGAGACGTTTTCCCCTGGATGGGCATGGGGAACCCCACCGCGACGCTAATTGAGGATAAAGCGGGAGATAATGAATGAATGATCATTGAGACTCTGTGAGGTGATTTCTTGCATGAAGCTCCAGGGCTAGGTCGGATGACAGTAATGTAGTACGTCTTCCACTTCCAAGTAATTGCACCAACTCTTGTCACCCTCTCATCCAGCTTCTTATTTATGGTTTGTAGCCCATTCCAGCCTTATGTAGGTAAACAATTTTATCCCTGACATCTTTAGACAGCTCTTCAGGGTAGAGTGTCACTGAGTCTGTTGGCAGGTGGATTTTAATACAGGTGATATTTTGGGACCGGTGTCTCTCATGCAGGTAACGACTTCACTAAGATTAGGGTGTGTCAGGGGTCTGTGGAAGCCATCATTAGTCATCAAATACTTATTTCCCTCAATGAAATGCAAATAATTTTTTATTTAAATATCGTTTCATTTAGATTTTTTCACTGATAAAAGCAAAAAATCTGTTAAAATGTTTAATTATTTGTGAGAGTAAAAACTTTCAAAATTAGTGGGGGATCAAGTACTTATTTACTCCACTCTATGTATTGGTGACAAAAATAATTTAAACCTTTTCAGTTGTCAGACCAAAAGGTTATTATAAATGCCTAAATTGACTTAAACCTGTATGTGTTTTACTTGCATGCAAAATTTGAAAATAAAAGGTTTATTTTGAAATTTGTGGCAGAATAGTCAGAAGTGTGTGGCCTTAATTATTATTTGCAAGTCTTTCTTTATGTTGTTTGTTGTCAGAGACTGCTAATAGCATTATGGGTAAAAATGGTTTATTTTGACACAAAGCCCCATTGGATTACTGTACATTGACTAGATGAGAAATTGGTAGTTTTTGTGCTCTGTCAATTTTAAGCTGGTAAGATTCAAGATACAGACAGAACCTTAGTTTAAGACTTATAGGATTGATGTGCTTTACTGCTGCCTGACTCACTGGGTTTGCTGTTCATGCAGCTTTAAGGAAAAAGAAAACACAAAAGTAAATACTCATTTTCTAGATAAAGATGCTGGCTGAACGTGCTAGGGCTTGTATTTACCTTATGTTAACATATTATTCACTTCTGTTTCATTAAGAATGTAATGCACAGAAAGTATGTCTTATGTAAAGCATGTTTCTATAAGAGAACCTTTGTGTGAACAACATGTCAGTGAATTCAGTTTCCCAGGTGCTTTACTCAAGTGGTGCGCTGAATGTACCTCAGCAGCCGGGAGATTGCATGCAGCTATATGTGAAATCTTGTTCTGTTTTCATTGTTTGTAGTCTCAAAATGTTTTTATGTTTTGTTTTTTGTGCTGGTGTTTTTGAAGGCTTTGGTTCCTGTGGCCAGAGGAGAAGTATAAGCGAAGCAGAAACCGCTGTGGATGTCTGGGTGGATGTAGTTTTTTTGGCGGCTCAACTGATAGTATGGACTATTTTAAACTGGAAGAAATGACTCCATCATCAAGCTCTGCCTTCTCAAATGCTGCTGCTGAGACTGACATGAGCTATGGCCAGTCACTGTTACAGCCTGGAGAGTGGATAGTCACCAAGGAACCACCTAAAATTCCTGAAAGTATGTAAACTAGCCATTGTTGATTATTTTTTCTCACGCTCTTTAGAAATAATCAATTTTAAACTATTTTAAACTTAGTTTTCCAAACATTTTGAACAAATCATTTATGTTTTTGTTCTTTTGTGTTTAAAAAATGTATCAATCTGGCCCTTTCTATCAAAAGATTTTAATTCATCCTAATATATATATGTAGACCTGTTATCCTCTGACCTCAGAGACCTGTGATCTGTGACTGCAGCTCATCTGTTAACTGCATAAAGCTTGGGGTCAAATACATGATTTTATTTATGAGAAAACTCTGGCTAAATATAACAACTACTACTAGCAGCAGTAGACACAGAACTGAATTGAGTTTTGTCTAAAAGGAACATTTAAAAAAAATCTTCTGTTACATGCTAGAACAAAATAAGAACTGAAGAACTTTTTCAGGCACATAAACAGATTTTTATTAACAAATTGCATAAAATACAACACTGCTAACTTAATATATTTATCATTATGCCATGTTCCTGTCTCCATGGCAATCTCTCTCATCTCTATAGTATCAGTCGAAAGTTTGTCCATTTGATCCATTACCATTACAGACTACAGTACATACTGTATACATCTCCTTTACTCTGTTATCTATTGATCAGGACACCAATAGTAGCACCACAGTGCAGGAATTGTTTTGTTGCTGCATTATACTCATTCCAGCAGTGTCACTGAAGTGTTTAACTGCACTTCTGCACTAACACCCCCTCACCACATTAGTGTCACTGCAGAACTGACAATAAACAATACACCACCCAAATTAGACCTGTTCTGTAATGGTCCTGACCAACAGAGAACCAACAGGAAACTGCTGTATTACAGTCTGTAATTGTAAAACTAGTCCAAAACAAGTCCATCATGGGTGCCAAATGCATTACGATGACTACAGAATGCACAATTTAGTGGTCTATGCAGTCTTGTTGCATATACTTGACTGATTTTGCCACTTGTGGCTAAATGTCAAGTGCACTCCTACCAAGGAAATTACTGTCACTGTCAATTTCCGACTGTTGCTCACTACTCTGAACACACAGGTTTACCCTGTTTGGTTACGAAACCTCTGTAATAAGCACATAATTACCATGTAGTCCACTCTACAGTAAACTTATAAATTGATTCCAAATACATGTAATGATGCATTTCCATGAGTGGACTCCCACACGAACCCTGTGTTTGGCCTTTTATTCCTTTTGTTGCAGGATTTTAATTTTATGTTAATTTGTTGCTGTGTTGTTTTTTTGTAACTTTGATTAAAGACTCTCTTCTGTTGACAGATAAAGGGGTGAGCGTTCGCAAAGACACGTGTTCTCCAGCTCCCGTGGCTGACCTGGAAAGACGTGGTCAGCATCTGAGTCTACAGGTACCCCAACGTTCTCAGAGCTCAGCTTCTTCCTCTGAGGAGAACTCATCCTCCAGTGCTGCACTTCCATTGTTAGCGGATGAGCGAGAAAGCCCCTCCCCCTCTGCACAGTGAGTCTCTTGCACAAATGCACTCATTTATAGGGGATAAAAGACTTTCTTAAGCAGTTGCACACTGTGAGTAAATCTTACTTTGTTTTTGTGCAGGTTGAAGAATATGACTACTGATGGACTGGTCAATGATGTGCCACCCATGAGGTCTCCTCTCCGCTCCCCCCTCAAGCGCCAGTCCTCTGTGCAGTCAGCTCGCCTCGGTAGCACCAAGAGCCTGTCAGCTGCTGTGTTTGTTGAAAAGGCTCCTCCCCCTGCCGGGGTACAGTTCAGTAGTGAGGTGTCGCGTAGTGATGAGAACGTTTTAGACTCTCCACGGCAACGCAGGAGCTATGGCTCGTTCCCCTTTACACCATCAGCTGACTCCAGCACGTTCCACCAGTACCGTTCTGTGGACTCATCTATGTCGGTTGCTGATAGTGAGGCTTATTTCAGTGCCACTGAGGACTTTGAACCAATCAGCAGTGACGAGGGGCCAGGCACATATCCAGGAAGGAAACGACGGCGGAAACAACAAAGCCAGTTCCAAATAGAATACAGTCGTACCTCAATATATCATAGTGTAGAAGGCCCGTTGTCTATCGCAGAGGCTCGCCAACCTCCACTACCTAGCCACACCTCCCAGGCGTCTTTTGTCTCTGCCCTGGGATTGGAGGAAGAAGGGTCTGCTGAAACTGAGAGGCCGGACTTAACAGCTCAGCCTCATCTAATGGCTTGTTACTATGATTATCTAGCACACTACCATGTATCAAACTGGGCTGTCAAGCAACCGACCAATAAGAGAACGTCAAAATCATCACTGCACCGCCCACTTGACCTAGACACACCTACTAGTGAAGAAAGCTCCACCTCTTTTGATCAATTGTCCATTCCTGCCTTTAAGGTTGGTGTATTTTTTTCCTTAGATTTTTTTCATATAGTTACCAAGAAACTGAAAGCTTTTAAAGTTGTGCAATTAATATTCTGTGCTTCTACAGATGGTGAAAGCAGGGCTGTCTGCAGGTTCTTTGTTAGACAGAGGGGTTCAGCTCATGGGAGTTACAAACAGGTAATAGATCTTGTGTAGTACATGGAAAAACCTGAATCTGGAGTATAGCCAGTACCTCTTTAATAAAACAATACTAATACTGGGCCTTCCTTTTCTCCTAGAACAACCTTAGTGTTCAAGGCGTTACCTATTCAGAAATTCATTACTACCCTCACTGAATTGGCCACCTTGAGTTATCACATTAGTAACTGGAGGATTGTCAAGCTTTGAGAAAAAGGGATCAGGTTAAAGTGGTCCATCAGATTGGAAAGCCTTGTTTTTTTTTTTCCTGAATCCAAAAATGCATGCAACTGCATCCAGGTCATACATCACCAAGAACACTGCAAATTGTTGGATGCCATTGTGTAAAGCATGCTACCACTGGACTAGCAGTAGATACATGTTCTCTGGACTAACAAACAAATCACGCTTTTCTGTCTGGCAAATACTGGGTTTGGCTGTTGTCAGCAGAACAGTTTAACAAGTCCATAAAGATGCGGAGGAGTGAGTTTGGTGTGGAAGAACTGTCCTAGAATGAAAAAGTACATCCAACAAAATAGAACATTTTTGGGAGGAATTAAAGCAGAGAATGTGAGCCATTTATAATACAAATAAATATAGTCACAGAAATTAATACTAAAACTCGAAACCACTACACACTTTCAATAAATCGCTTATGGACAGGTGATGATAATGCAGTGTTACATGTCTTCTAAATATACCGCCGACTTCATGTAATAATTAAAAATCAAACAAATGTATTTGAATCGTTGTCTCTTAATAATATTAGCTGTGTATGTATGTGTAGCATGCCATATACACCACTTGACAAGCAGGCGATGGAGAACACAGATGAAGACACAAATACAGAAGATTGGAACATGGATCAACCATTGGCTCAAACCAGGACCACCGCTATAGTAGAAGTGAAAGGAGCTGTCAATATTGTGCTGACTCCTCTAGTGGCTGAAGCCCTGGACAGGTAACGTGTTAGTGCTTCCTATTCAATATCTCTCAATTTCACTTCAGTATATGTCAAAAATCAACATAGGTGACTCTTTATTCTGTAGGTACATTGAGTCCATGGTGCATTTTGTCAGTATTCGGCACCCTGCCACCATCCTGGATGACCTGCATGGCAAAGTGCTGAATGAAGTCTATCAAATCAGCAAGTCTACAGTAGCTGAGAGCGTAAGTAATGTGGTGAACATTCACTGATTCATGATGAGCTAAAATCTGATTGTTATTGAAAGTGTTCATTGTTTTTGCAGAGCATTGCGAAGCCCGAACATAAGATCTCTAAGAATGAAGGCTCACTGAACACTACTCAAGGGCAGACTGACCTGTCAGTTAAACCTGATAATGTCAAAATAAAGGGGCTGCAGGCTAACGTTACCATCCCAAAGGTAACCGAGGTTCTACTCAGTGGAGGCACTGCTTAAAAAAATAACCTTGACTGTTTTTTGAGTTTTTTGATGTGTGTATATATATATATGTGTGTGTGTGTGTGTGTGTGTGTGTGTGTGTGTGTGTGTGTGTGTGTGTGTGTGTGTGTGTGTGTGTGTGTGTGTGTGTGTGTGTGTGTGTGTGTGTGTGTGTGTGTGTGTGTGTGTGTGTGTGTGTGTGTGTGTGTGTGTGTGTGTGTGTGTTGCAGGTGAACCTGTGTGTGCTACAGGCCTCGGTAGAAGAAAATTCCCCTACTAATAAGAGTGTAACCCATGTTTCTCTCGTGGCCCTTTGCTTTGATCGAATTGCAACCCAACTACGAATGAACAGGTAAACCTAAATTTTTTTTTTGTTTTGCCTTTTCCCCAATATATTGTTATATATATATATGAATAATAAATGTATAGTTTTTATATATGATCACTCACATAATGTGTGTGTCATTGAGTCTTTGCTGTCATAACAACGTGATTCATGGGTATGTTTTGAGCATAATGTGCAATAAACCAATCAGCATGTCGCTTACCATTCCCTTAAAGAACCTGGTATGGTCTGATATTGACAGATTTCTATTTCAATGTTGTAGTGCTAGCAATTATGGGTAAATTATTGTTTACACCATTTGCAGGTAACATGATCACAAGCCTGGACCAATCAGCTATTAGAATTACTACATAAATTGTTATAGAATTTTCCCTTATTTGTGATGTTAATCAAGAATCAAGCTAAAAAATCTGATCAATCAGAATACTTTATTAATCTCCAGGGGAAATTGTAGTTTTTTCAGATGCTCCATTAGTCCTGTTTATATATTCAAGATTAAATAAGAAAATTAACAAAAAGCACAGTAAAATTAAACAAATGTACCAAAAATACGCAATAAAGTAAAAATAAAGTGGCATGTGTACAATGTTATATTATTCTACCATCTGACAGACAGTGCAATGTATTTTCAAAAAAAATTTTTGTATATATATTGCACATTTGAATACTTATCATGATTGCATTAATGCACATCAAAGTAGTTTTACTGAGTGAGGAGTTAAAAAGACTTGATTATACAGTTTGATGGCCACAGGTAAGAATGAGCTTCTGTCGTGCTCTGTGGTGCATTCAATCTGATGAACAAGTTGTTTTAAATTGTATTTGCAACTTGTGTTGCACTTGAATTGTGTTTCTAAATCCAGAGGGATTGTGGAGGACCCAGAAAAATCTTCTGTGATGATGGAGAAGTTCTCATCTGCTTCTAAGATGGCACCCCAGTCCAGTGGCTCTCTGCGCTCAAACGCAGGAGTGGAGAAGGGCAAAGAGATTGCAGCCAAACTCAACATCCACAGAATACATGGTCAACTGAGGGGCCTTGATTCATCAGGTACATACTTAAAAGTTGCTGTCACACACCTATGCAAGTAAATCTAAGTAAATAATAATACTTGTTATAAATAAGTTTATTATTATTATTACTAATTATAATAATGGGCGACACCACGCTCTCAGCACAGGGAATCCAGGCTTGAATCCCAACTTGGGTGTAGTTTCGATGTTATCGCCGTGTCTACGTAGGTTTTCAATGTGTTCTCCTGTTTCCTCACACAGTCCAAAAACATGGATTCCAAATTAATTGGATGCTTTAAATTATATATTGAGTGGGTTGAGTGAGGTTTGAGAGCGACCTAAATAATCATTTTGTGATGGGCATAGGAAAACTCTCACCTTATAATTTTTAATAATATAATATTAAAGGGCATAAAACAATCACACGTTAAAATTTTTTAATAAACGTTAAAACATAACAATTAAATACAAAACAGTTCTTAAAATATAAAGTATATATTTATTCAGTTTTTCATGTACATTAATTTGGGAAATTTTGCAGATCCCTTTATTATATGTTTGGGGTCAGAGTACACTTTTTTTTTAATTCCTCTTTTACTTTTTACACAGTGCCAAGCAAATGTGGCAAAATGCCACATATATTATATTTTATACAGCATTGCTTATTTCTTAATTATGTGTACCCATCCAAATTGGCTTATGAACTGATGAACTGAAATACGAACTCCCATTTACACAGAGGTGAATCCAGTTCTGTGATGACCTTATAATGTCCTGCCTTTTAAGCAAAATAAGTGTCTCCCCCTCCGCATTTTTTAAATATATATATATATATATATATATATATATATATATATATATATATATATATATATATATATATATATGTGATATATATATATGTGATATATATATATGTGTGTGTATGTGTGTATGTGTGTGTGTGTGTGTTTGTGTGTGTATAAATATATATATATCCTAGTACCTAGTCACTGAACATAAACATGAATGGGTTTGAATAGGCTTCAGTAACCCTGAGAGTTAGGAACGTGCTTGTGTGTGAGAAGCAAAATCCTAAATTGATCCGATACTTACCTGAGAGCCAGTAAAGGCTAAACAGAATTGGGAATACTATGATACCTTGGCTTAGCCCTTGTTAACGCCTTAGTAGTTGAGCTTTGTACATGCTGTAAACGATTAGTGTGTCTCTCCAGTAAGCTCAGGAGAGTTACGACAGATGAACAAATACAACAGCATGTATGAGCAGTTCGGCTGCAGTAAAAGTTTAACAATAATCATAATAACAGTAATAATATTATGACTAATACAATAATAACATAAAAACTAATTACTACTGCTAATAATAATAATCCATCTATTATCTTCCGCTTTATCCTCTGCTAGGGTCACGGGTGGGGGTGGGGGGGGGTTCCCCATGCCCATCCAGGGGAGAACATTTTGGGCGCTGGGCAGATACAGTACACACAGGACAAGGCACCAATCTATCGCTGGGCATAACAATAATAATAATAATAATAATAATAATAATAATAAATAAATAAATGTAGGTGGGGGTGCTTCTACCCTTCCAAGCATTATTACTATATTAACCAAAGAAATAGAAAGCTTTTCCTTGCCACTGTCACGTCGACTTTCTTTTTAGAGGTTTGGGCTTTAAAAATATAAAGTTGCTTGTATAAATAAAAATTAACTTGAATTTGCTTGTGTCTGTCCATGTGGCTGTCTGCGTGTCTGCATGTTTGTGTGTGTTGCAGATCTGGGTGCCTGTGCTATAACTGCTATACCATTTGAGAAATCAAAGGTTTTGTTCAGCTTGGAGGAAATGGATGACTTTGTCATGGTAGATGAGACAGAGAGATTTGTCAGTACAGACTATGTTCCAGAGCACACTTCAGATCCAACACGCTGTTCTGCTGAGAAATGGGGATGGATCATGTTCGAATGTGGGATTGAGAACCTTACAGTCAAAGGTAAAAAGCATTATTAGATATAATATTGCTGTAATTCTTTACATTTTGATGTAACATCCTTCCTGATCAGTTTTATGTGTGTACTCCGCTGTTCTCAGGGGGAAGACAGTCGGGGGCTGTTCTCTACAGTGCTTTTGGAGTGATGGGTGCAGCTGACACAGGTGGGAAAGGTGGCGTCTCCAAAACAAATGGTTCCAGCGGCTCTCAGACTGGAAGTGGTTACAGCACAGATGTGTCCAATGACAACCTGCCCAATGATGCACACAGTCCGGGATCTGATCCCAACAACTCCGACTCTGATGAGCAGGTACAGACATTCTGTTCACTAAGTGACTTAATGTGCTCTTAATTAATGTGATTGTTGTAGGTCTCTGGGTCTGATTTAATCAATAGTCAGGTTCATTCATTTGGTACAAGTAGGAAATCTGTTTTTGCAAACGAATCCTTTAATACAGAAATGTTTGCATCACCACTTATTCAGTCATGTTATGACCTACTGTTCAGCACAGTCAATCTTTCATGTTATAGCTTTTTATTAAGTTATGTTTACTGTTATACTAATCAGTACTCTTTTATATAACATCTGTTAATTGATTTTTGGTGCATTGGTGTGTAAAATCCGAAAATATTAAGTGTAATAACTCAAATGTGAGCTTTTATTCATTGAGATATTAAGTGCTTTTATTGTTATAGAATATTTTAGTATAATGTAAAACGTTTACATTCGTTAAAGTAACTAATATCACATGAACCTAATTTGATCCATGCAGGATGAGGGGGTTGAATCTGATGACCTAAAGAAGGACCTCCCTTTACTTCCTCCTCCACCTGACTCCAGCAGTATGAAACTTACAATAAAAGAAATCTGGTTCAGTTTTGCTGCACCAACTAACATTCGTTCCCAAACACAAGCCATGTCCAGGTATAAAGATGAGTTTAGAACATTACAATAAACACTAAAAGCATCTGCTGTTTCTTAAAACTTTGGACTTGGATATTGTATTGTAGACAGCTGAATTTGTTGAGTACTGCAACTCCAGCTATCGGTGCATGGCTTTTACCCATCGATCAGCTGAAATCTTCTCTTCAGAAGCTGGACATGGAGAGCACACTGCGTGTCTGTGCTGTTATGGGCTGCATCATGACTGAAGCTTTAGAGGTTTTTATCGGAATTAAATATAAATCCTCACATCTTTGTTACTTTGAGTGGTTTAAGCCACAGCTGGTGAAATGTGTCTGTTTTCTTTATCATTACAGAAGAAGAGCATTCACATTCCTTTTCGGAGCAAGTACAACCGTGTTACAAAGCGCGCTCGGTACCTACATGAAAACCCATCCTGTTTATTGTGCAATATTTTACACCGGTACCTTCAACAAGCAGACTACGGTGTTATAGAAGAAGCTACCATGGTGCGTATTACATGTTCTTACATATACAGTCTGGCATGTATAAACATTGCAGAAGCTGTTCATCCTCTCAGGGTACATTTATGTTGCCCATATTTTGGGAGTGATTATGCAAAAAATGTGTTGTCATCTTAAATGTAAACAAAACAAAGAGTTGCCTTCTTGGATGCCTTTTACTAGTATTACTGTACATGTCACAAAAACACTGGTTTCCTTGGTGATACTCTTATTTAATTGAAGTTTAAATGAGACGATGGTAGGTTCTGAAATGTGAAATATAATTCAGATGTAGCCAGTTAAGAAAACTGTGAATGTTCTGAAAAGCCAAAAAATATAACTGATCCTGGCAGAAGGGTAAGTTAAAACCCCAACATGACTATCCAGAATATGTAGGAAGATTTAGCTTAGCCAGGAGTGGTGCATGAATCCGCAAACATCTCTGAGCTGCTAATGGTTGTGTTGCTACAATTGCCATAGCAATAAATAAATACATTTTAAACCCTAATTCACCAGATTTTTTTTTTGTTTTATACATTTTAAGTCATCTCATCTTTTTCAAAGTTTAATTTATGACCTCTGCATTTTCAATGTATAAAAGGTGCTATATAAAAAAGTTCACCTGCATTCATTTATTTTAATTGGTTCTCTTATCCTGTTAGAACGATGGTCTGCCTGCCCTTGTCACACTCAAAAAAGGTCTTGTCGCACTTGCACGTCAGTGGATGAAGTTCATCGTCGTCACCCAGGCTTTCAAAGCAGTCGGTCTGCTTCGACCCAATCCTCTACCAAAACCCAAAGAACCCACCCCAACTGACCCCGACCCTACCCAGGTGGTGGACAACGGCGGGGCCATTCAGAGTGATACCAGTGCAGATGGTGCAGAGTTTGAGTATGATGCAGGTAATGGCTGATTGCACTCAAACCCTTAAACACTCCAGCACATGAGAAGGATTGAGTGAAGTATGTTAATGGAAGGCAGCAAGAGAGGTGAAAAGGGTGCTGCCTACTGTGCTTCCAGCTGTATTTTAATTTCTCCCACTGATGATCATGTTTTGTGACTGTAAAAGGGTAAGATCTCAGAAATTGTATTCTTTTTATGCAGGTCTGTTTTTTTTCAGCTTTGTTATTTGACTTTCCATCATTAAGCAGTCACCGCAAAGCCACCTTTTTCCATACTTAATGATTTATTTTTGTTTATGATGTGTAGGCACAGTAAGTGAACACACAATGCTTTTGGAGGGGGTGTGTAGTCGACCTGCCCCCACTGGCAATTCAGCCACAGTGAGTGGGGTAGAGATCATGAGGAAACTCTCTAAATCTCACACACACAATGAGTCCGGTCTCAGGATCAAGGTATGTATGCCTGTTTCTTAATGATGACATTTACATTATTCTGGTCAGTTGCCTCTTCAGTCTAAAATCATAAATCTGTTGTGTTCAGGGTTCCCATCCTTACCAGTCTCTCAGCTACACAAGTGGAGACACAGCAGCTGATTCACCCGCACACGTATGCCGAACAGGACTTCAGTCCAATCACAGCCCACGGAAGGAGTCGTTGTTAAGTTACCTGACCGGAAGCATCCCCAGCCTGCATAATCTTCTGGAAGCCACACCTTCTCGTAACAGTGAACTGGTAACGGGCAAGAACAGCTCTCTAACCCGCACAGGTACACACATTCATATGTAAGGTGATGGAAATATTCATCTTCTAAGCTGTCTCATTAGTGCCCACTGCTTTTTTAATATGATTTCTAGTACACATATACACTACCTGGCTTTAAGTATTTTGTTCTAATTATGAAAGTGTAATTTCACAATGTGTCAGTCATTTTCACATGTGAGTTGTTTCACAGTCCTGACCCTCTGAAAATTTTGGATAAAAATAAAAGTGATATTGCATATGGCTGTTGAAACTTTATGCAGGTCCATGTCACACTAGTACAGCGAGCAGATCATCTCTGTAAAATAAACCCTGGTATCGTGATTTAGAAACGTGATGTGTAATGGAATCGTGAATCTTCCTACAATGTTTTGTTTTGCAATAATAACTGTACCGCTGTGTGTTGTTCCACATTACATAGCATGTTACCGAAAAATCTATTATTTAACATCAGATATTTTTCTAAAAATATTATTTAATAAAATATTATAATAAAAATTTTAAGATTTTTTTTATTTTTTTATTTCATTAACAAGTAATTAAAAAAAAAAAAAAAAAATAAAAAAAAAAAAAAAAAAATATATATATATATATATATATATATATATATATATATATAAGTGATTTATTGCTTCCACACTAGCACAATGGAAACATAGCGTCTATATCAGTGGTCTTTTATGAAGATATGATAAACTGCTACATGTACTTCACAAAGCTGTTATTATAAAAGCTTACTGGATAGTGCTATGAAGTTTTAGTATTCAAGGCTAGGTCATATATAAGACCTGCACATGTTATGTAAATGTAATAAAAACAAAAATATTGTATTTGTTACTGTCATGTGGAATATATTGAACACACATTTACGTTTTGGTATGAACGGTCTTCCCAAATTGTTGTATAGGCAACAGTCTTGGTACAGACATGCTGACGGAGCATCCTCTTCTCTCTGAGCCGTCCTCTGTCAGCTTCTACAACTGGATGTCTAATGCTGTTGGGAATCGTTCAGGAGGACATGTACAGGAATCTCCACTCAACCGCTCTCAGCACAACAGCCTACAGATGGGAGGTTGGTTTGTGTGCTTTTACTTTAATACTATTTAAAGCCATTAATGTCTGTTGTAAGTAAATACAGTCAAAAACATAAGCACTTTCACTTTTTTCAGAAAATGCACCAAAACACTGTTGCAATTACAAAAGCTTTTAATATCATTTAACACATAATACCAAATATGGACAAAGTTTTACATCAGGTTGATTTATTTACTTAACATTCTACAACAGTGTGTCCAGCGACGGATCGGTGCCCTGTACTGGGTATAGGATTAGGCGGAAGATGATGAGATAAGATGAGATTTTTTTTTTTAACAGTATATTGCCTCTAAGCAGTTTTAATGTTCTAAGCCTGAACCCCCAAAGAGCAAGCAAAAGTGACAGTGAGAAGAAAAAAACTACCATGGCATTTGTTTTGTTTTTTAAAAAAAACCTTGTGAGAACTAAGGCTCAGTGGTGGGTTGTCAACTTTAAGTGGCCATGCAGTGTTAAAATTGCAAAGTTGTTGGCACCCTTTAATTAATGTCTGGTACCATACAATTCTAAATCAATCTGATTTGACTTTTCCCTCGCTTCTCTTTTGTATTGTTTCACTATAAACAAAAGAAATTATCTACAATTGTTTGTAACTGCAACAGGTTTTGTGGAATAGTGCTGTCCATGTGCACTTTTCCACACATGGACAAGTGCATATCCATGTGGTGTCCATAGGGGTGTCCATGTGTTTAATAATGAATGTAGGACTGTACATTCACTCTATTAACCGATGTGTGTTGATGTGCAGGAATGCTTCCAACTATTCCTTCAGCCTCAGACTTTAACACAGTGCTGTCCAGTGACCAGAACACAATTGACACACATTCTCAGCACACTCATTCTCAACATAGCACAAGCCAAGATGACCTCCTGGAGCAGGACGAGACCAACCTCTGTCCGGCAGCAGTACAGCTGGCAGATGCACAGGTTAGTGCTCCCATTTTTTGTGAATCTGCTGATCATCATATCTCTATAATTAGTTGTTGCTGCATCTGATGGTTACTAAGGAACAGTCCCCATGGCAGCCTTTATTCAGCCAGCAGCAACTTAAAAAGGAACACGACCAAAACAGACTGCATACTATTATTATAATATTAGTCATTGGGTATCATTCAAAATTAATGAAACTATGTTACTTATTACATGTAAGGACTTCGTTACTAGTGAAATAATCAGTTTAATTAAGTGGATCAAACTGGTACAAGGATGATGAAACAGAATCAGTAACGATACCTATTATATTAGAAATTCCTATTATCTGTTAACACCTAAAGTAGTGAAAATAGATCAGTTGGGTCTCACAATAAAAACTATTATAAAATTGGTAGTTCAGGTCCTTAAATCTGATTGGCTGAGCTATTGGTCCAGCCGTTAATGACGATAAACGCACACCTCTGACCTTTTCACATTCGTATCAATGAATGATATAACATACATTATTTTAAATCTTGGACCCTAAATGGAAATGCAGACTAATATAAACAACATTCCGATTCCTGATGAGCACTGTCTGATTCTGCTGTTCTTTATAAATTGTATTCTGTAATATGGCCACTAGATAGCATTTTCTGATTTGTCCGAGAAACCGATATCCTGTTACTCTGCAGTGTTCACTTTACAAACCGGACTAGATACATGTCTTATTGCTTTAATTACAGTGCCTGTGGTGTGGTGGTAATGATGGATTAGTTATTAAATTCATACTTTAAAAATGTACTTATACAGTTCACTTTGTAAAAATGACTCCCAGGTTGTAGAAATATTTTATTTGTTCTGACGTGTATGTATGTGTGTGTTCAGGTGGTTTTTGAGCCCTTGCTCAGTCACACAGGAATTCAATCTCAGGACACGCCCCCACTCAGCTATAAGATGTATTTTGGGGAACACCTCTCCTTTAGTGGTACACTGGAGTGCCTGAGGGCCGATATTGTGGACTCAGACACAAGCAAATACAGGAAGAGCAAACAGTCTCACAGGTTTGATATGTTGATATGTGACTGTGGCCACTGTGTAGATCATTTTAATAGAAATGTTTTATTTTTATTCATTAATAGTACATTTGTTTCAATGTCTTCAAATATGTAGATATTATATTACATTCAAGACTTGTACTCAGGCATGTGTATCTATGTGAATGTAGGCAGGGCATGGTAAATCTGCCTCCACTGGAGTTTAAGCCGGCACTGATGATTGAGACTTTCAGTCTAAACGCAGTGGTGATGGAGAAGTGCATGTCTTCCTCATGGGCTTCATCTGCCAGCGCGCTGTCCTTTCACGAGCTGAGTCGACGTCCACAGGCCAGCGTCCACTGCCATTTCACACTTGCCTGCCAGGCCATTCGGCAGCATGTGGACATGGCCCTGGTCCGCCTCATTCACCAATTCAGCACTATGATTGATGAGATTAAGGCAACGCAAACTGACATCAAGCTGAGTCGCTATACGGCCGGCTCAGCCTCACCAACGCCCGCCTTTAAAGCGCGTCCCCACGGTCACTTTCGCTCCTCGGATTTTAGCCGCAGTTCTCGAGGGAGCTTGAATGGCACCAGCCGCATCAGCACGCAAAAAAACAAGCGGGCTGCAGGGGGTCCGGCTACAGACACTCTAACCAGAAACCGAGAGCCACGCGGCAGAAGCTCGCTGGCTAGGTCCGAGAGACGTACATCACGAGTGTCCCGCAAGGGTTCACGAGACGCCCCTGATCACATGACCATTCAGTTGGACGACTCAGACTCCATCACTGTGTCTGAGCAAAGCGAGCCGTCGGCAGAGTGTTGGCAGAATATGTACAAACTGCTCAACTTCTACTCGCTCATTTCCGACCCCACAGGAATCCTGGAAAAGAGCCAGGAAAACGCTCTCTCAGGTAGAGTAGCAAAGACATATCCGGCTCTTTTTACATCATGCAATGACTCATAAGCTGCATTCACATTACAAGTGTCATTGTTCAGATCAGCTTAGTCTGTCTGAATGCGTCACATTCAGTTAAGCCAGTGAGCTGTACCTGTCTTTACTGGCTTACAGTCACAATACAATACTGAGGTATTGCTTTTACATCGTGTTTCTGTTGGTTTGTTTACAGAAGGTGCGAGAAGCCCTGCAGAGCCTCCATGTCAGTTGACATTAGAATCTGAGACAGAGTCTCCGCCAAACAGACCAGGGCGAAGGCGGAGCTTGGTGAGCACTGAGCCCCAGCATGTGACCCTAATAGTATTTGGAGTGGGCATGGTGAACCGTACACATCTGGAGGCCGACATCGGGGGGCTAACCATGGAGGCAGAGCTGAAGAAAATACATGGCAGCTTTACACTTAAAGAGAAAATGAAGGGTATTGGTTACACACACAATCATCTGGCCATAAGTATGTGGACATTGCTTCTTTATTAAAATTAGGTGTAAAACCACAATGTACTTCCAGTTTGTCAAATAGTGGTGTTGTCCAAACCATACTACCATGCTACCAGCTAAAAGAAAGGTCACCAATGCCACTTTCTAATTAGCCAACTGACCGGGGCTGCCACTAAAGATATTAATCAAAAGCCAGTTTAGGTTTATGTTCAGTTCATTTGTAAATTATGTTCGAGGAATGACTCCATGATCTACCTTGAAAACCCTTTACCATGAAACTATGGATCAGAATCATTGTAAACTGGCCTTTCGCATATCCAAGGGACAAGTATCCAAATAACTGGAAAGGACAGAACACCATCACATTTTGGTTATGTAGAGCCTGTGTGATGAAAGCTATGAAAAAAATAGTATTTTTGCTTTAGGATACTAGCTTATTCATGCAGCCTGAATCACTCTGATGCAAAAAAAAACAAGGTGTGAGGTGATATTCCACATAATTTTGGGCATATTTATTTATTTATTTATACACACACAGACAGATTAGAATGTCTATGTATTAATCAAAAAATCTTTTACTCCAGATATTCTTCATCAGAAGATGACCGAGACGTGTGCATCAGCCCATATTGGAGGTGTAAACATTGTGCTCTTGGAGGGAATTTCACCAGACATCCAGTCAGTATCTGTTCTTAAGAGTTCCATATCTTTGTATTTAAATATAAACAATTACATTTTTGTTTAGTTTTTTTATTTATGTATTTATTTTTAGTTCAGTTCTTTGCTGTTATGTACTGAAATCACATTTACATACTGATTTCTTAATTATTCCTCATGATGCGTTTGATGCCATGTTTCCACTTTTAGTTTTTTAACTCGTTTTTTAGATTACAGGCTTATTTTTGGAGGCTTTTGGTTTTACAATTTCCCTGAATGATCTGTGAGAATCTGTTTTCTTTCCTTATATTCGTTTCCTTTGTCATGCTCTCATCTTTTTTCCTCTCCTGTTTTTCTGCCTTTCTCACTGGCAGACTGGAGGATTTCCCAACCTCCCCTACCAGCACAGCCAAGCAAGAGTTTCTGTATGTTCAAATTTGCTCTGTCCTCTTTTCTGTTACGCACCTGTTTTTTTTTCCCCTGTAGACCTTCATCACAACTATTCTATCAATTGCCATGACTATTGTTTTTAGCAATAGGTGCTATTGTGCTGCAGTTCTTTTAGAACATTTATTTATTTGCATCCTTTTAGATGCCGTCATCTAAAATGATGACATTGTATGTTGCTTTGTGAGCTTCTATGTTTATTACGTTTATTAAAACATGCTGTTAACTGCTTTTGTAATATACATGTCTGTAATATTCAGAGTGTGGGGATCTTCATTTTGTGCTGCCAAATCTAGTAAAATGTAAAGGGAGTAATAGAAAGGTAGTTTATTTAAAACTATGTGCCACAAGCCCAACATACTTAAAGGTGAGACAGTGGTGACATTTAAAATTAGACCCAACATATAGTGGTGGACCCGTCATCTTTGGCAGGCCCAGTAAAGTTAGCCAGGATTTATGTTGAATACATTATAAGTTTACCAATGAAGAAAAGTGATTGACATCTGTCAGTTTTCAGAATTCAGAGGTCACTTTGTAGCATCAAAACTTAGTTGTAAGCAGCAGCAAAATGCATTAGAAACATCATAACACTAAGGCACAGAAAATTTATTCCGGTGCAGTATAAGATTTTGGGACAACTAATTGTAACATTTATTAATTTGTTTATTTATTTTCGAATCCACTTAATCTTGATCAGGGTCATAGACGTTAATGAAGCCTATCCCATCACTCATAACGTTAAAGGCAAGAAAAACAGCAGCAAAGGCCAAACACATTCATGCACATGTTTTTATGTAAGGAGCAGTTTTATAATCATCATCTCATGTTGTGGTATGAAACCCACACGAATAGTAATCTAGTCCCCCACCTTGCCATAAGGCAGCACCAATCACTGTACCACAATGCTGCCTTTGACTATAGCAGTGTAACTGAATAACAAGAAGGTTACATAGTCATGAGATCTCTCTGTGTTTCACCACTACACCATTAACTAATTTATGTAACCAGTGAAAGCACTAAAACAACAGCATAAAACATCTCACGACACTGGAAGTAAAGACATCAAATTCCAGGATTGATGTCATTGTTTTTATGGAATAAAATGAGTGAAATTAGGATATATTGTTCCTAAACAGAGGCAGGGACACCAGGGGCTAAAGGCAAAAAAGCCTGAAATGTCACAAATGTGGCTTAGTTATAGAGAAGAGATTCAGGATATTTTTATTAAAGGTAAGGTTTTTATTGAAGGTAAATCTTAGTTTATGACCCCTAGTTGCCATAATATAAAAAGTATAATGTTTGTTTTGTACGCCGACAAATCGGTTGCTGTACTGTTTATTTTAATAGTTATATTTTCAGTTATATGATTTCATTACTTCTCTATGACAAACTGAATATTCCTGTAGTGTACACATGACATTTAAAGATGTAGATGTGAGCTTTGGGAAATGCCAGTTGTATTTTTGTGTTCAGGGCATTCTGCCAAAAACAAATCGTTTAATATAGGCCTCTGAATTTATTGCCCTGGAGCCACATCTGGCCCTTAGGCTGTCCCTGGCTTGCCCACATGAGGTCAGTGGAACTCAAATGTAAAATATTACACTTTTTTTTCATCTCTGAAATGTGCACACATACATAATTTATACCAAATGGAAGACTAAATGTAATGCAGTTGCATTGTGCATTTCACATTAGGTCTATCCTATTTGTGCTGTCTTCCACAGCAGTCCCAGTTTCTCATATGGCCCTTTACTCAAAAAAATAATCCAACCGACTATTTGGTCAAAGTAAGCACATGGTTGGTCACAGCGTCCCTGGACCAATGAGGGTTAAAGGCCTTGCTTAGGGACTCACATTTAACTTCATTTGGACCTAGGATTTAAACCCAACACTTTCAGATTGACAGCCCAACACCCAAACCACTAAGCTACCACGCCCACACATTCGGTGGTAAGATGTGTATGAGGCTATCAATCTATAGGTTGTGGTGTTCAAATCTCATGTGGGCCCTTGTGCAAGATCCTTAAACCTCATTGCTTCAGGGCTGCTGTATCATGGCTGACCCTGTTGTTTGGCCCCAACCATGAAGTAGCTACACTTGTAAGTTGCTTGGATAAAAGTTAAAAAGCTACCAAATGACCTACAGTAAATGTAAATAGTCATTAGTTGTAGCTCCAGTTTTTTTCAGAAGGTAAAATGAGGCATGTAGTGAACTGGAACGAATATAATAAAAGGTGCTGAAGAACTAGTTAAGAAGTCAAGTCAATAATTTTTATCCCTGGCACCTTATGTTTTTTATTACTGTGTGTCAATTAACCATATTTCATCTCTTACTTCTTAATCTTATTTCATCTTTAACTTTTAAATATCTCTGTATTCACACCTCACTCTACTATCCCTTATTTCACTTTACGTTACTTTTTTAATGTACTCATTTCTCCCATCACAAGTTTTTGCTGGCAAACAATAACTTCACTAATGAGAAGCTTTTTGTCCGTTTTTCGATCAAGTAACTATTTTAGCATTGTTTAAAGTGTGTACATATTTTTTATTGCAAGTTAATTAATGTATTTTGTATTGATGTTTTGTACTGTTTCCTATTCTATTGTTTTAGTACTGTATGTTTGTGTGATGTGTCTGTAGGACGGTGGTGAAGTGCAATATTGCTAAGTCTCAGGCTCTCTACAGTGCTCAGCGTGGGCTTAAAACCAACAATGCTGCAGTGTTCAAAGTGGGTGCTATTATAATCAATATCCCACAACACCCTGCCACACTGCATAGCATGATGGTGCGCAGCTCTCATCAGCTCTCTAAACAGATTTCAGACTTGATTCGTCAGCCTTCTAATCCGTGAGTCAAAAGCAAATGTGTTTGTGTGTGCTGGTTTACATTTAACTTCTATACAGTGTCTGCTAAAGTAAGAATTAAAGGAATTAATTTAGTTGTATTTAATTTAGCCCCCCTCCGAATAGGGAAGAAACACCCACCCCACAGCCATCTGAAAAGGCCTCCAGTATTAATCAAACTCCTGTGGAGGCCAATGAATTTCCACAGCTACCTGAAGGACTGGAGAAGAAGCCAATCGTTCTAAAGTTCAGTGCTATGTTGGATGGGATTACTATTGGTGCAGCCTTGCTTCCCTCCCTTAAGGCGGAATATAAGATGGGCCGAATGAAGAGTCATGGAATGACTGGTACTTAAAGCAACTAAATTATTTGACCTGGATAAAAAGAATTGGTGCATTTAAATAATTTCATGTTGTTTGTTTCTTTGCAGGAGCTCAGACCAGGTTCACATTTGAGCTTCCGAGTCATAAGCTGTGTTTCCAGTCCAAACTGTCTCCTGTGGATGTGACTGCTGTACCTCCTTCAGCCAGCCTGACGCTGCCACCAGTCACAATGTCTGGAGAGTACATCATCCAGGAGCATGAGGGCCATAGTGATGCCATCTGGGGTCCAGATGACATGCCCACCAAACATGGCAGTTATCTACAGGGCAACTACTTGCGCTGTGTGGCAGAGGTTAGTCATTTTGTTAAAAAATGTATATAAAAAAATAATATATATTTTGCCTAATGTACTTGAACACAGAGGAATTTGTACTTCACATTTAACCCATCCGTACAGTAAAACACACATATACACACAATTGTGAAGTGAGCATGTGGGTCAGAGTGGTGGGCAGCTTTGTATGCTGCTTCCGGGATGCAATTGGGGTTGGATGCTTTGCCCATGGGTACTTTCGCCATAGCATTTGGTGACTGCTGATTTCTTAACAACAAGCCTATGACTGCCTCTAATGTATGTGCATATGTATAGGAATATACAGTATAATGATTAATAAGTAAACATATTTTAATATCTTATAAGCTATTCTGTTGTAAACAAAGTTCATTCATTATCTTCCGCTTTTATCGTATATTAGGGTCGCGGTGGGGTTCCCCTTGCCCATCCAGGGGAGAACGTTTTGGGCGCTGGGCAGATACACCCAGGACAGGGCTCTAATCCATTGCTGGGCACACACTCACACAGACACATACACACTTTATATGGGGCAATTTTGGAGAACTCAATTGACTTGATCCATGTTTTTGGACTGTGGGAGGAAATTGGAGAACCCGGAGGAAACTCACACGGACACGGGGAGAACATGGAAACTCCACCCAGATTGGGATTCGAACTGGGAATCCCTAGCACTGAGAGGTGAACGTGCTAACCACTAAGCCACCGTGCCGCATAAACATAAAGTTGAATATAAAATTTTATTATTAGATCTTTGTCTAGAATTTTGAAGTCCCTTTATCTGACCTGTATTGTTTAAAAATACAATGTTAAAGGATGTTTATGTTTACCTTAAATTAATCTCGTAAGGTGGTGTGTATACATAACTCTAGGAAATATTGGGAAATCGTAGACCACTAAGACTGTGTATCATTCTGTTGTCGTTATGCCCACATTTTCCAAAGATTTCCTCTACCACATTCTGTGGTAAATAAATATACACAAATAGTAGATGCCGTGTTTGCTATATTTGGCGCCCTGGAACTGAGTGTGATTTTTCACTAGCAAAAATGACTAGTCTCCCATCACATTCTTTGGATGTTCTTTGAACATTTTGCTCCTGCACATCATTAGATTCTATGAATTACAAAAACACCTTATCGTACTACTAAATGTAATCTTACTCCTCACTTTAATTGGAATCAAGACATTATAACAGGTGGTAGTGATTGCACCACTTTATGGTTTGTCTTCTTACAAACACAAAAGTATTACAAATTGTAAATCACACAACATTCTTGCTATCTGCTGTAACAAAACAGAGCTAATTAATTAAATATATTGCCTTCAATATCTTTACATCATATGACTAAGAAGCTGAATAAAAGGCTGCCCTATAAAACTCAAATAACTTAGGTGACTACCAAAGTCAACAACTGTGCTGATTTGTGCACAAAGCGCTCAGTCGAATTATGTCAATTCATTAACTTGCATCCTAAAATATTAATATTATGAGTATCAACTGACCTTGTAATTCAGATAATCCAGTAATGTAGAGCAGAACATGTTCACATAAGAAAATGTCATGTTCTGAATATTTTTTTGACTGAGGAGACTTTTACGTAAATTTTTAATTTTTCCTCCATTATCTTCTGCTTTATCCTCTACTAGGGTCGCGGGGGGAGTTCCCCATGCCCATCCAGGAACCCCCCCCGTTTTATATAGTTGCTCATCTAATAACAATGATCGATTCAGCATGAAGTATGAATAAATTGTTCTTATGTAGGAATGATGTTGAATACCTGGCATAGATATAGATGTGCTGTTTTAAGAAAACATTCGGAGTAGTCTAATACATTTTCCCGTGGCTAGAGGTTCACTGTTATAACATTTGCACCTCAGGGAATGTTGTAATTAATCTTGTATTTAACTTTTCAGATTGGCTCATTTGAGCATAGTCTGACTACAGACCTGCTCAATCACTTGGTCTTTCTGCAAAAGGTCTTTATGAAGGAGGTTAATGAGGTCATCCAGAAAGTCTCAGGTAAGTGAACCCATTTTATCACAATTCACTGACTGAAAAATTAAATATTGAGGGTGATGGGACATTTTAGGGGAATAAAGGTCAATTATTCACATACCTGGGTTTGTAGGAGGCGAGCAACCAATTCCCTTATGGAACGAACATGATCTGTCCACTGATGGAGACAAACCAAAGATTCTCCTTTACTCTCTGAACCTTATGTTTAAGGTAAATATCCAGCACCAAGTTTTCTTTTTCTTTATTACGCAGTGGGGGTTGTTTGGGGAAAATAGTTATATAACACTGTACTTCTAAATCGTAGGGTATTCAGATGACCGCCACCACTCCTTCCATGAGAGCTGTACGCTTTGAGACTGGTTTGATCGAGTTGGAACTGTCAAATCGTATTCAGTGCAAGGCAACACCAACAGGAAGCAGCTATCTAAAGCTTTTTGGAAAATGTCAAGTGGATTTAAATCTGGCTTTAGGGCAAATTGTAAAACACCAGGTATTTGTTGCAATGCCATGTTTTCAGTCACTTGCTTTTTATTTCACTTTCTGACTTGTATATGTATGTGTATGTTATACAAGGTCTATGAGGAGGCGGGGTCCGATTTTCATCAGGTTGCATATTTCCGCACTCGCATTGGCTTGCGCAATGCACTTCAGGAAGAGATTAGTGGCTGCTCTGACAAAGAGGCGGTCCTCATCACTCTTAATCGACCGATTGTGTTTGCCCAACCTGTTGCTTTTGATCGAGGTAAAATCTCTATGTAGATAAAATACTTTTTTTCTCTTTGCTTTGTGTATCAGTTTAATGGGCTGTAGCCTCAGGACTACCTTAACTAGCCATTTTAAAAAGAAACATTATTTACTTTTAGTCAATTAAACTGCATTACTATGCTAATATTCTAAATTTGCTACTTGCCATTTTGTGGTAAAATTGGTTAAGTCAACTGGACTCACTGACATGTTCATGTATCATGAACTGTCATCATAATCGGTAAATTTACATTTACATTTGGTCATTTAGCCGACGCTTTTATCCAAAGCGACTTACAAGGTGAGCACAGGGTTAATCACAACATCCCTGGAGCAATGAGGGTTAAGGATCTTGCTCAAGGACCAACATTGATAACTTTAGTGGACCTGGGATTTGAACCCCCAACCTTCAGATTGATAGCCCAACGCCCTGACCACTGAGCTACCTTGCCCTCATTAAATTTGACCTTTAAATGTGATTCACATAGCCAGCATAAATATCCAAACATGTTCTATGTTCATTGGTTGTTTTTATTATATATTATCATTTTCTAGCCATTATTCTGAGTTGACCTCCATTTTATGAGCGAGTCATGATTCCTAAAATATTTTATCTATCAACAAAACTATGTCTAATTTGTCTGGATAATTCTCATTTGATTCCTGCTCTATGATCAGCTTACTGGATAATTGCAGTGACAGGTTTAGATGTAATCAGTGTTGACTCACATTTGAATACAGGTTTTAATCTATAATGTGGGTTTCAGCTGTGCTTTTCTGGCTGAACTACAAGGCAGCATATGACAACTGGAAAGAGCAGCGTCTAGCATTAAACTCAGACATCCATATGGCCACTAAAGAGGTGGTGGATAAACTCCCGGGAATCCAGCAGTCCAGTGTGCAAGCCTTCAGCACGCTGTTCCTCCAGCTCACAGTGAATGACCTGGGCATCTGTCTCCCCATCACAAGCTCCACACAGGTACCACACAAACCGACTCTGCTTTTTTAATTAACTACACACCAAGACTTGTTGCATTTCATTTTGTTTCTTCTGTTTTCAGACAAATCTGAACTTGGATTTTGACACCGGCTCAGCTCTGGTGTTGACCATAGAGAGCACTTTGATCACAGCATGCTCATCTGAGTCTCTGGTCAGTAAAGGTCACTTTAAAAACTTCTGTATCCGTTTTGCTGAGGGCTTTGAGACCTCATGGGATGACTGGAAGCCTGAGGTTAGAGCAGACCTGGTCATGAATGCCTGTGAGTATAATTTGAACTGAAGTAGTAAAGGTTTAAGTGAAAACAAAGCCTTGATCTAGTTTAAAAAGTCAGTGTCTTCTGCTATTTTGCTAGGAACAAAGAAAATTTTTATAATAAAAATAATCACATCAGTACAATTGTCCATTTATGCCTGTGTATAGTAGACATTAATTTACTATCAGCAAATAAAATATAAATGGGATATGCAAAATCCTGTGCATAAGAGAACACAATAAAGTGCGATAAAGTGATCTATTTTTACACAGACAAATTTGTCCTTCATATTTAACCCATCTATGCAGTGAAACACCTATGCAGTGGCAGCCTTAAGCACGGTGCCTGGGGAGCAATTGGGGTTAGATTTCTTGCCCAAGGGCACTTTAGCCATTGTACTTGGTAGGACCAGGAATCGAACTAGGGACCTCCAGTTTGCAAGGCCGGTTCCTCAACCACAAGCCTGTGACTTCTCCAAATTGTAGCCACACATGTGGCTCTTCCCATGATGATGGTGCACTTTAAATCTTTAACAGGACACACAGATGATTAATGCAAACACAGCCCAGGCGTCATTATCATACACAATTCCCTGTCCTCCAAGTTTGAACAAAGTGCAATGTACCAAAAATCCATTTACATTTAGTCATTTAGCAGATGCATTTATCCAAAGCGACTTACAAATGAGAACATTACAAGTCAGAAGCTACTTCTGTAAATAAAAACGTATTATTTTTTGTGGCCCAGTACCAAGTTTCATGGCTCAGTCACTGGTCACCTCTGATCTAGACTCTGGGTATGTTTTGCACTGTACAACATTAAATGCTGGTCTCAAAACTTGAACAACTATGTACATAATTCTGAAAGCATAATGATTGAGATGAACTGTACCTGTAAATAAACATCTTCTGGGAAAATGCAACTGTTATAAGCAAGACACAATATATTCATAGTGAGAAAAAATCCACATGTTGAGGTATTAAAGACCTCACAGACAATTTAAGCAACCCCAAAACAACCCTCGTTCTCTGTCACTGCTGAAGTGTTTAATATTTGTTTTTGTGTGATGTTAGAACTGCTTTCTTGTTAATGCTATGGTAATGTATGTATTGTGTTTTACACCTCTATACATAATTAAATAATTAAAGTTTCTGACAGTGTTCAGACCGTATCAGTGCAGACTAAAAAATGGGGGGTTATATAGGCATTTGTGTAGCCAAATGGTTAGGAATAATAATACTGTAGTTCAGCCAGTTAACCCTAATTTAGCAACTTGTATTGTTCTCTCACTTGTAAGTCATTTTGGATAATAGTGTCTGCGAAAAAAATGTTGTATAGTTCATAATACAGTAAAATGTTAAGTAACCGGAAGATGACAAACAAATTGATTTTTTTTTTTTTTTTTGATGGAAAGCCAAACTGGAACAATTCATAGTTTAAAACTCAGATATTTTTTTCTTTTAAGGCATCGTTCCAGATGGTACATATGAGGTTTGCTCAAGAACTACAGGGCAAGCATCTGCAGGTAAGTGTGCTTGTGTGTATGTGTAACATGTGTAAGGCCATTTGTATTTTTGGGCTAAATAGAAATTACATGACCTTTAAACAGAGAGCAACAGTGCTGGAACATGGACTCTGAATGTCTTATGGAAGATGTGTGGAATAGATGTGCACATGGACCCGAATATCGGCAAGCGTCTCAATGCTCTGGGTAACACCCTCACATCACTGACTGGTGAGGAGGATGTAGATGATATCACTGACTTGAACTCTGAACACATGGCTGATCTATCAGATGAAGATGAGAGTGATGACATGTCTCCCTCTATACACATGGTAAGTGCTTTGGTTTCCTCTGATCTTGTTAACTACTACTAACTATATCAGTACATGCTTCTGCTTCTGTTAAGTTTCTTTAACATTTTCATTTGAATAAGTGTATTTACGCTGCTTTTCTATGCGTCACTGTGTTTACTACCATGGGTAGCCATTTGGCTTGTGAATGTTTGGCTTGTGAATGTTTCCTATGCTGTGTACAAATGAAATGCATTTATATGACAAAGTGTGATTGGTCTAGCTGTGTATGTGGCTGTTGTTTGCAGTGTAAGGAAGGGGATCTTAGTCCCAGAGTCTCCTTCAGGAAGCGACTGGTGAACAGCATTTTGGGCATTAGCCCAGCACTGCCCCCACTCTCACCTTCCTCAGAGTATCAAGATGTTTCCAGTGCGAGCTCGATCACTCGGGCCAAGTCGAGAAGTGTTCGATTGCCTCCCTCTGCCAGTGCACAGAGAACTAGGCACCCTAGACCCCTGTCTTGGGGCTGTGTATGTACTGTAGAGTTCCCCCTGGCTTTCCTTTCTTTTCTGTCTTTTCCTTTGTCTTTTCTGTTCTTTATCCTCTGCGTTTGTGTTGCTTTTGGGTGAAAAGTCACATCATGCTAAATCTAACCTTTTAAAAACCAAGCCTTTTGGGTCTAGGTCAATTTTTTTACCTGCATATTTGCTGATCTTTCACTGATAGTTAAGCCTATGATACTTTTACTCCTGAAGTGATCGTGACCCGGTTGCTGAACCTTTCTGAAACCTCTTGCTCACTGATACTGGACCCTTCTCAGTGAGCAATGGGTGAACAATATCACTTCAGTACTTCTCCCCCCCATTACCAGAGGGCTTTAATTGTGTGTTTCTGTGTGATTGTGTGGAACGGTGGATGCTCTGGTAATCAGTGTGGGTGATGCAAGCCGGGTGATGTGTTATCTTTATTTTTTATTTATTTTTTGCTGTAGTGTAAAAAAAAAAGTGTGTTGCAGATGGTTTTTCAGCATGTACTGAAGTGTATGAGGACAATCATATTCTCCCCTGGGGTGTGACCTTTGGGATTTTCTCTAGAAGTGTGCATGCACCATCAGAATGTTTTATATACAGTATGTGCATTGATTTTAGACTACTTTTTCCAGGAGTCCATTGATCCTCGCAGACAGGTTGCTGTGGGAAATCAGATCATTGACCCCCGAGGACGCAAATTCACTAAGCGGTTGGTAGACATCAGAGAGCTTAATGAGCAAGCCAGAGTCATCGATGACCTCAAGTAAGCAATCTGTAGAAAAGAGGTGTGCATAAGATATGGATGAAATTAAAGACAAAGGTGTGTGTGTGTGTATGTGTGTGTTTGAATATGATTACATAAATGCTGAAAAATGAACCTGTGATGATTATCAACTGTGTCCATATCAGTTTTAGTCTTTGTTGATACCTGGGCCTAAGTGGTCAGGTGAACACTGTGAACACTTAGTTTTTCAGCTTTCGCTCACACTTTTTTTCTTTTCATAATTGACTTGCTTTTTCCCACAAAAAGAAAACTTGGAGCTAGTGAAGGCACTATAAATCAAGAAATTCAGCGATACCAGCAACTGGAGTCAGTAGCAGTGAATGATATCCGGCGTGATGTGAGAAAAAAGCTGCGACGATCGAGCATGAGGGTAAGATACTATTTGACACTTTTTTTTTTTTTCTTGCCTGTTTTTTGTATGTAACTCAGAAAACTTACACCTGTCATTGTATTACAGGCGGCCTCACTCAAGGACAAATGGGGTCTTGGCTACAAGCCCAGTTACAACAGGTCAAAAAGCATCTCAACAGCAGGTAGACCAGCAATGAAGAGAATAGAAAGACAGAGGTATGACACACACACACACACACGTGTATTTAAATAGACTTCTATTAGTTTTGTAGCGACTTACCAACACCTTAACCATAAATACCACCACCCTAACAATAACCATAATTATAACCATATACTTGTTTACATTGTGCATTACCAGCTTGCATAAACAGAATTACATGAGATCACCACAGTGTTTTATTTTGGATTTGACTGCTTATTTTGGTGTACGTGTGTGTGTGTGTGTGTATGTATGTATGTATGTATGTGTATATATATATATATATATATATATATATATATATATATATATATATATATATATATATATATATATATATATATATATATATATATATATTACACCCACACACAAATATGCAGTCAGATCCAAAGTAATATTGTAGCTCTGGGCCAATAATTATCAGGTCAATATTAAATACAAAATAACAGATACAAACAAATGTTTGCACATATAACCACTTGTTTTTAGCTACCCTCTGAAGACTGTTCAGTGAACACTGTGTTTAAAATAGCATTAACAGTGATGTTTTTCATAGTCTACCACCACTATCAGGTAAGACAGAGTGTCAGAAGTACTGTGACTGTATATCTGTATTAACATTTAAAAGTTTGAAAGCATTTGTGTATATTTTAATGTATATTCATACTATGCTAGTTCCAGATTAGGTGATGTGGATGACCTGCCAGATATTAAAGTAGAAGCTGCATCTCCAGGACCAAGAGTCACCTTCAACATAGATACGGTATTGCATTCATGTGTGTTAGTGAATTTTGTGTTGTGAATTATATCTGCATGCTATGACTATTTTAATAGTCATTAAAATACCAGTTTAATTATTAATTAGCATGTAACTTTGAGTTTTAAATCCTAGTACATATCGCACCACATTCACATTCTCATGCACACATTTGTACTTGCAGTGTAATCTGTTTGAAATCTGCAACTATACCTTACTGCTTTGTCTGTTGTTTGTCAACTTGTTTTTACACACACACACACACACACACACACACACACACACACACAAGAATTCACATTTTATTCACGTTTATTTCTATATGGGCATCATGGGTATTTCATAAGTGTACTTATGTTTAAGCCAAATAATGTGACTCCCTGGGACACCCTGCGAACGCCTTACTCACCCCCCCAGAGTCCAGCTGACACTGTCTTCAAGGTACTGCTCCAATGTAAAAATCTCTATCTTTGGATAACCAGACTTCATGATCGAAATCCAATCAAAGTTGTGTATATTGCAAACTGAGCAGCGGCATCTCTGCCATGGCCTGTGGTTCTTTCCTGTCACTGAAATGACAACTGTTCTAAAACTAAATTCTGGTGATGGTTTTTCTAAAACTCACATGATGCACATACAGTGGTGTTTGAAATTTTGTGAACCCTTTCAGCTTTTCTGTATTTATGGGTAAGTATGATATAGGTAAGCATGTTGATTTTCACACTGGTAGGTACAGGGAACCTAATGAAACTAGTGAGACATATAAGAAATATTTTCTCTGGGTCAATTATTTAATAAGGAAATGGATCCAATATTTCATGTGTATAAGTGACAAAACTATGTGAATTTGTAGAATGAGCAGTTTATTCAAAATTAAAGTCAGTTTATTTCATTCAGTTGAATAACAATCAGATGTAATTGGACATTCTATTCCATTCTAATAGATTTGGAATCAGTCAGAGTGTATAATCTTTAAAAATTGTTTGTGAATGTATTTAAAGTTATAAACTGTTATTGGCTGGAAATGGTTAAAAATCTCTGCTCCACAGGCATGTAGATTAAATAAATGTTCTAATAGATTACAATTAAAACCATTGTAACTCTCAGCACAGGTGATTAACAAAGAACTCTTCAGTAGCAAGCTATATAGACATTTTGGCTCACAAAAGAACTCAGAGCAACATCTAAGTAATTAAAAGCCTCTCACATTTGGATAATTTCAAACCTGCCTACGTAGGCATACCTGGCAATAAATTTGCATACCAGCATGCCAGAAAATCGAATATGGCAGTAGATAACACACACCTGACTCTTCCAGCAGATAGATTTACCAAAATCAACCAATACATCTTTTAAATGGCAAAGTGAATGGGGCAAAGTACTGCACAACAAACTACGAGATATTAAACTACAACCCAAGCGGTAACAGACTGGATCAAACTATTATTACAAGATGACAAACACAACTAACACACACAACTGCAGAATGTGACGAGTGTCAGTTAGTAAGAACACATAGTGGATCACACCATATGTAAAAAAGCAAACAATCACATAACTTTTCTTCTCACGGATGTATATATACAGTCATATGCAAACGTTTGGGCACCCCTATTAATCTTAATCATTTTTAGTTCTAAATATTTGGGTGTTTGCAACAGCCATTTCAGTTTGATAAATCTAATAACTGATGGACACTGTAATATTTCAGATCCTGGATGAAGGTATTTTTGACCATTCCTCTTTACAAAACAATTCCAGTTCAGTTAAGTTTGATGGTCCCGAGTTCATAGATGCTTCAAATCATCCCACAGATGTTCAATGATATTCAGCCTGGGGACTGGGATGGCCATTCCAGAACATTGTAATTGTTCCTCTGCATGAATGCCCGAGTAGATTTGGAGCGGTGTTTTGGATCATTGTCTTGCTTAAATATCCATCCCCTGTATTGCGCTGTATTGTTGACCGATGCACAGTGACACCATCTGCAGCAAGATGATTCTACAGCTCTTTGGAGGTGGTCTGTGGATTGTCCTTGACTGTTCTCACCATTCTTCTCCTCTGCCTTTCTGATATTTTTCTTGGCCTGCCACTTCTGGGCTTAACAAGAACTGTCCCTGTGGTCTTCCATTTCCTTACTATGTTCCTCACAGTGGAAACTGACAGGTTAAATCTCTGAGACAACCTTTTGTATCCTTCCCCTGAACAACTATGTTGAACAATCTTTGTTTTCAGATCATTTGAGAGTTGTTTTGAGGAGCCCATGATGCCACTCTTCAGAAGAGATACAAATAGGAGAACAACTTGCAATTAGCCACCTTAAATACCTTTACTCATGATTGGATACACCTGGCTATGGAGTTCAAAGCTCAATGAGGTTACCAAACAAATTGTGTGCTTCAGTAAGTCAGTAAAAAGTAGTTAGGAGTATTCAAATCAATAAAATGATAAGGGTACCCATACTTTTGCACCTGTCAAATTTTGGTTTAATGCATATTGCACAATTTCTGTTTGTTGAAACCTCATTTCAATCATGAAATATTACTGTGTCCATCAGTTATTAGATATATCAAACTGAAATGGCTGTTGCAAACACCTAAATATTTAGAACTAAAAATGATTAAGATTAATAGGGGTGCCCAAACTTTTGCATATGACTAATGTTGGATTGATTTCTCGAATACATTATAATCAAGTATACTTTTTGTGGCTTCTCTTTATTTTAGGAGTGTGAACGTTAAAACGATGTGTAAGATTATATTTATGCAAATAATATTGAACGTTTTAAAGTGTTCACAAGTTTTCAATCTCCACAGCATTCTGATCACAGATATGCACATACACTAACTCACACAGATACATGCAGACTTCATCCTTTGTGGCTCGTTTTAATCTACTTTCGTTCACAGCATTTCATGTGATGTGATCTGTTGCATCCTATTTCACTTCCATTTCTGGCCATCTTGACCATGTCATTGTTACTGCTCTCCTCCCTCTCTCCTCCGTTGGGTTTTAAGAAGGGCATACACTAACCGGTTGGCTGTGGGATCATCTTTAGCACTAGCTCAGCTGTGTAGGGTTATGGGTAGAATTCTTTAACCTAATGCTTTGGTTTATACTAAAGGTACTTTGCCAAATTAGTCATTAAATCCAGTACATTCAAATGATTCTGTAAGCCAGTGAGAATACTAACAGAATCTTTAATGTCTGTGAGATAAACATATAGTAAATTAGCTGGTAGAGCCTCTGACTCTTCATTCTCACTGGTTGTTAAAGTTCCCGGAGGAGACGGAGATGGATTTGTTGTCTGTCGCCACTGATGATCAATCTCGCCATTACCCATCATGCTCAGTATTCAGTGCACCTGGCACACCTGAAGTCTTCTCACCCAGCATTCCCTTCCAGCCCAATGACAGTCTCCGTGATGACCTGTCCTCTTCTTCATCTGAAGACACTGACAAAGAGGAGGAGTTTGATCGTGAGAAAGCTCAGAGTTACTGTCGCAGACCAGGGTGAGTGTCAGTGTTAGACCAAAGGCTGGATTTATAAACCTTTTGCTGTTGATTCACACAATTCTCTGACAGCATTCATTAAATTTGAGTTACTGCATATTTAGTACATATGCATATAAGGTATTGTAAATGTTAATCATGGTCCAAAACATGTACAGACAACATGATGTGTAATTTATTAGGAATAATTAATTAATTGACTAAATGTAACATGGAATGACAATCATATTTGCAGATAAGTAATGTGGCTGATATGAATGTACAAATATTTATTATTTAATCTACTCTCAATGCCGGTGTTGATCTCAAATTTCTCTGAGTGCTGATCTATACCATTTAGACACAATGTTAAAACCAACTCCTTGTTTAAACTTATTGCCTGCTTTATTGCACTTGATTTGTATTACATTACATTTAGGTCATTTTGCAGATGCTTTAAGTATCCCAACGTCATAGTTGGGGTAAAAATACAGGTTCAGCCATAATACAGCACCCCTAGTGCAATAAGGGCTAAGGGACACTTAACATTGTGAATCTATTAAGTTGTTCTACATTGTTTTTATTTTTTTAAGTGTAAATGTATTCACTTTTTTACTTCATGAAAAAAAAATTGTTTGCTAGTATTCATTTCAATTTGTTACACAGATTCGAATCGTAGTCTAGCCAAGCATCGCATCTATGAAAACACCTTCCAAATGAAACGAAGTTGAAAACCTATCGACAATTTAGTGTGTCTAATGTACATGGAACATTTCAAGTGCATCTCTTGCACATTACAATGTAGAATATATGTAAGCATATGGAATATGTATTCCCATGTATACTGATTTACCAGCCTGTTTGTATTTTGCAGAGTATCTCAGAAAAAGTCTTCTGGCTTAGCTGCTTTATTCGGAGACCGTTGGCCAACAACACCACTTAAGAGTGTTGTAGTGACTCCACCCATTGAGCGCAATATTGATTTTGAACTGGATGTTCGTGTGGAGATTGACAGTGGTAAATGTGTGTTACACCCCAGCACCCAACCTCCAGAGCATGAGGACCTGGCAATGCGCAGGTAAAACAGACACGTGATTATTTAGCGGGCCTGTGTTTTTCTGACTGGTGTGTCAACGCTCATTCTTCTCCCAATAGAAGCTGCGATCGAAGCTCAAGAAGTCTGGATCAAGATTCTCCTCCAAAGAAACGGAAACCGCAGCCCAGTTTCAATTCCAGTTCAAACATGTTGAACTCTAAGAGAGCCCCTTCTTCCTTCCAGAGCAAGAGTAGTGACATCGAGACCACCGTCTTCTACATCCCTGGAGTGGATGTCAAGGTCATCAGCCATGCATTACCACTCACAATTACATGCCTATAAACTGCATTGTTCACTAATTAATGATTTAATGCATCAGAGATCATTATTGAGTTTAATAATGTTTTGAACACAAAAAAATTAAGTATCAGTTCAGTTTATTATTAAAGTATAAACTATCATAAAGTTATTTCCCAAGCCACATCTCAAAGACGTACATATTAGCACAAATATAAGTAAAATAAGTAAAGAAATGGCTTTTATTACTAAACTTTTTAACAATATTGAAATAATGCAAACCTAATACGTGATTCTTCTGCAAAGCACGAATATTCAAATATGTTTATAGAGGAATCGTCATTGCATTACATTATTTTCTTTCATTTGTAAGTTGCTTTGAATCTGTTCATACAGATGTGCAGGGAAATTCCATATTTAAATATGCTTTTAGCTACACCTCTTTGTTTCCATGCTAATTGTTTTACTGTGTAGATTAACTTTATAATTCTACAATTACCCAGTGATAGATTGGCGCCCTGTCCTGGGTGTATCTGCCCAGCACCCGAAACGTTCTCCCCTGGATGGGCATGGGGAACCCCCGTGACCCTAATATAGGATAAAGCAGAAGATAATGAATGAATGAATGAATGAATGAATGAATGAATGAATGAATTCCACAATTACAGACTTCAGTCAATCTATATTGTTAGTCTTCTTCATTCTGTTCTCTAATAGTAAACACCACCACTGGACCACCAGGCAGCAGGTGTTATATGAGTGGTGGAGGTTTCTCAAGCCTTCAGTTACACTGATATGTTGCTGGTATGATAGTATGTGTTGAAGTCGCCACATACAGCAGTGGAGTTGTTTTTAAACACTACACACTGTGCATGATTTACTACCCAAAAAATCAGGATTAGGTGATAGGATCAGGTTTATTGTGAGTGGTTTTCATTTCTTTCTAATTGTGAATCTGAATACTGGTAATATTTAGAATATATAGAATTCTACAGGTAGGACATAGGTTTGAATTTAAACTGTTTTCTATTTTGCTTCTAGCTCATTTATTCTGATTTTTGTCTATAGCTGCACTACAACTCCAAGACACTGAGAACCGACTCGCCCAACACCTCACGAGGCTCTTCTCTACCCAGAACTCTGTCGAAAGAGTCCAAGCTGTATGGTATGAGAGATTTTCCCGGCCCTGTGCCAGCGGTACCAGACAAGTCTAACACCCTCCTGTCCCCCCCTCTCCCTCTCCCCACTCCTCCATCAGGTACACACATTATATTTCTCCCCTTGTTTGTGTGAAGTCGCATCACGCGACTCGGCATGCCCACAGCCAAGCTCGCATGCATGGACAACGCACGGACAGCACCACACTTCTGCTCTGCTTTAATTCTATATCAGTTCTCTCTCTCTTATTTTGCCTGTAGATCTTATGGAGCTGTTTGTATGCCATCTTGGGCTGCATGATATGTCATTAGTAAGATCCGGCCTCACATTCAGATTGGTTGAGTAGTGATGTCACCGTAATAAGAAATCTTTAAAAATTAAACCACTCGGCTAATGTAATGACTAAAAAAGGCAGCTCAACTAATCAGAAATCTCATATTATCACACTTTCCACATAACTTACGACATATCGTGTAGCCCAAGTATCGTCTCTGCATAGCCATCTTTGCAATAACTTTTCACATAATTAACAAATAATAGAGTTTTTGATAGTAAGATTCTGCATATGCAAAGAAAATAACCTTAATACATAGACATAATGCATTGTTGTTCTCCTCCACTTCATTATCTCATTAGTAATACCAAAGAACACAATGATAGCTGCACTTTTATTGTTTTTCCCAACATTATATGTAGCTGTTTTTTTTTTTAAAAAAAAAACTTTTTATACTCTAGTGATTTAGAATGTAGTTTGATACAATTTGAATTAGTTATGTCCTTTTAATCCACTACCTTTGTGCAATATGTGGTATCATAAAATAAGCTGACAAGTTTAAAGAACAATAAGCTCTGTCATTTCTTTAAAAAGAAATTTTATATACATTAAAAGAGTCTTCATGTTATAATATTTGGTCAATTCAATATGCGGGTAATAGCCAGGTGTACACAATACATATACAAAAAAACAGGTTTAGAACACTTTAAATTTGCATTGATATATATTTATCTAAAAAATAGCCTTGGACTTGAACTTGAAAAACAAAGTACTAACCACTGTTGCACATCCAAAAGTACAGAAAACCAATTCTATCTGCACTTTACTTCCAACCATAACTGGCATGTTTTAGGCATGTTTATTAGTTGGCATGTTTGCATGCATAGAGGCTGAGAAACTGCAGTCAACCACAGCGAATGTCACATTTCAAATCCTCGTTGTTGGTATATGTGTAAATATATAAGCATTAATGTGTTTTGTGATGTGTTAATTTGTGTTTGCAGCTAAAGCTAAGGGGAATGCTGGGGTAAAGACCGCTAAGCTGTATGCATGGGTAGCTCTTCAGACACTTCCAGAGGAAATGGTGATTAGTCCTTGTCTGCTGGACTTCCTCGAGAAAGCTTTAGAAACCATTCCAATTACACCAGTGGACAGAAACTACACAGGTCTCTTTTATGTTTCAGAAATTCTTGTTTAGGGGGAAAAAAAGAACAAGAATAAATGTGTTAATTTGTCCACACAGCGCTGAGTGCACCAGAGGATGATGTTGGTCATTTTGATTCGGTGGATCCACTGGAGGAATCTCAGGTCTCTCTCGTGTCCTCCTCCACATCTTCATACTCCTCGTTCCCAGTGGATGTTGTAGTCTACGTGCGAGTTCAGGTACAACAAATACTTTCTAGCAACAGCACCATCAAATATGTAGTGGGGTGATATTGTCTTAGGTGTTTGTTGTACATATGGCCAATTTACCAATTTATTGGTAAAGAATTAACTCAAAAAGACTAATTGGATCAGATTAGATTATCCCAACATTTTCAATTTCATTTAGTCACATTTTATATGAATTATTTAGAAATAATTTCCTTAAATGATGAGGCCCATTGGCTTTCATTACAGATTGATCGGCCCAGGTCCTTTCTCAATAGAATTTGTATGTTCTCCCTGTGTCATCCTACAGTGCACTACATGTACAAGTCCGGATTTAAACATATATAAGATTTTTTGTGCTGCTATAAAAAATTGCTGAAACCTTAATAATTTTAAATAATTTTGCATTTTAGAATAAACTACTGCAGAGGATTCAAACTTTCTCTTTCTTATTGTTGCACAGTGGTTCACTGGTTAGCAATTCTGCCTCATAGGTCCCAGGTTCAATTCTTGGTTGTGGTAAACAAAGCTCCTTTATTTCTGGATTTTGCATGTCCTCCATGAGCCTGAGTTTGGTTTAATGCAGTTTTTTTGATTATTGCTGTGTGTACACTGTTACAGTGAATTATATGTTTGTCATTTAGCCATCACAGATTCGATTCAGCTGCCTGCCCATGTCTCGAGTGGAGTGCATGCTGAAGCTGCCCTCTCTGGACCTTGTCTTCTCCTCCAACAGGGGAGAACTGGAACCCCCTGGCTCTACCCACCCAGGGGATGCACAGCACACGCCCTCTTCAACACCTCCTTCAGTGCATAATCCAATCAAAGTACCTGGTAGCAAAGGTATGTTGCGCTATGGTTCAGTGTAATCATTTATCACATAAAGTTGCAAGAACATTACCTATTTGTGGTGTTGTCTTTCTAGGTCCGTCTTTGGGATTGGGTAGTCCTCTTGGGCGAAGTCGACATAGCAGCAGCCAGTCAGATTTATCAGGCCCGACCCCAACTAACTCCTCAGGACTGAGCTTTACAGCCTGCATGTCTGATTTCTCCCTCTACGTGTTTCATCCATATGGAGCTGGAAAGCAGAAATCTGCAGTGACAGGTCTGCCGCCTGGTTCAGGACCACTGGGTAAGAATCAAGAATTCAAAGGTCAGTTAACTT
This sequence comes from Corydoras sp. C115, assembly GCA_019802505.1. NCBI lineage: Eukaryota > Metazoa > Chordata > Actinopteri > Siluriformes > Callichthyidae > Corydoras > Corydoras sp. C115. Next base: position 9,895,267 of record JAFMOC010000007.1, read on the forward strand.
CAGATACACTATAAAAAGAAGCTATTCATCCATTGGTTTCAATTAATTTATTTATAGTTTAAGATGCTTGTCTTAATTGGGGTTTTGTAATAATGGGGTGCTGGAGTCTCGCCTCTCAGTGGATAGGAACCAAGAAAACATTTTGGCGAGATCACAGAGCATACACATTCACACCTTTTCTTACTGGGGGTCAGGGGGGTTAAAATGCACACATATGCCACTTTATTGATATCTTTTTTTATTTTCCATTTCAATTCAAAGGCCATGTAGTTTACAGGACATAGCCTCATCAATTTTGTACGGTGTTGTATAAAACTTTAATGAGGTATCATTGAGGTTGTCAGTAAACGTGGTCACTGTTGTTAAGTCAAGCATCTGTGGATTCTGTGTGGCTTAGGAGCAGTGGAGGACGAAAGCACCTCGGTGACTGGCAGAAAGGATTCACTGTCCATCAACCTGGAATTTGTTAAAGTCAGCCTGTCCAGGATGAGACGCACAGGTTGTCCAGCTTTCATTGACACCTCTGCAGCTAGCAAAGGGGGCAAGCTGGACACCACACTCATTAACATCTCAGGTGCATTAACACAGTTCAGCCCACCAGTCATTGCACATATAAAACATATTTATCTAATCCAGACTCATCACATGCTTTTATGCTTTTTGTTTCCATTCAGCTGTCTGTGACATTGGCTCTGCGTCATTTAAGTACGACATGAGACGGCTCAGTGAGATTTTGGCTTTCCCAAGAGCCTGGTACCGGCGCAGCATCGCCAGGCGACTGTTCCTGGGTGATCAGACCATCAACTTACCAGGTGAGATAGGATGACTGTGGTCTCTTATGCCATTTTCTATATTTATATGTGCTGAATCAGTGGTTCTGATGTAGCTGATATTATTTTAGCATCTGGCCCAGCCACCCCAGACTCTGCTGAGAGTGTAGCTCAGCATCTTTCTCCTGAGTCTAGCAGAAAGGCTTACTGGAGAACATGGGACAGCCAGTCTGCCCAACATCCCTCTTCTGCTGTCTATAATGATGCCAACCAAACTAGTCACACTCAACTGAAATCCCCTGCCACTGGACGCTCAAGAAGTGTGTCTGACTCCTCTGAGAGGTGGACACGCAGAGGTGCACAATTTTTAAAAATATATTAATATATTCCCAAGACATTGTTTTCCGTGCAAGAAAATTACAAGTACATTTATTTATTTTTATCCTCGTAGACTCTGTAACCAAGACGTCCACTCCAGCTTTCCGCAGTGCAAAAGGAGCAGCTCAGCAGGGCTCACCATGGGAAACACTGGTGGTGTTTGCCATCAACCTCAAACAGCTTAATGTTCAAATGAACATGAGCAACGTCATGGGCAATAACACGTAAGTTGATGAATAGTATTTACTAACTTTGATATTTATCAATCCATACACATAAATTGTAGTTCCATATAATAATAATAATAATAATAATAATAATAATAATAATAATAATGACTATAATAGTAATAATAATAGTAATAAAAACATAAAGGCAAACATTTTGGCTTAACCTAATGTACTCATGCCTGTATACATACTTTTAAACAAGTCCCTTATAATGTATCTGATATTTTGGCCATTAATGTGATGTATTAATATTTAATAGTCTAATGAGGAAAAATGAGGTTTCACAAAATAGTGATTCTCCATTTAATGTATTTTTCACATCTCAAATATTTGTTTTTAAATGATAAGTCATACATTTAAAAATATCTACTTTGTGTGTTTGCATGTAGCTGGACAACAAGTGGCTTGAAAAGTCAGGGACGTCTATCTGTGGGAAGTAACCGAGATCGTGAGATTAGCATGTCTGTAGGACTGGGGCGTTCTAAACTGGACTCTAAAGGAGGAGTGGTGGGAGGAAACATAGATGTCAACACATTGGAGATGGTTTGTAAGTAGACATTGGACCCATAGATGTTTTTATCTGTCTATTCCAACATTTACTGAATGAAACCATGTCAGTAAATGACAAGGTGCTTCATTATGACTGGTGTTAAAGAGATTTAATTGTTGGATAAATCCTTCACTTTGTGGTATATTGTTAAACCATGTTATAATCAATGTATTAAAAATAAATACTAAATAAATAGCTGTCAAATAACTGTAATAACCACAACGTACAATGTTACAAGTAAGGTACCTTAAAATTGTACATAAGTACAACAGTAAATTTTGATACTTATCAATATTCTAAAGGGTCTGCTTTCTTTTGAAGCTCATATTTCGGAACACCCCAACCAGCAGCCGAGCCATAAGATTCAGATCACTATGGGCTCTACAGAGGCTCGACTGGACTACATGGGCTCGAGTATCCTAATGGGCGTTTTCAGTAATGCTGATCTGCAGCTCCAAGATGAGTGGAAAGTTAATCTTTGCACTGAGGCTAGTTTATCAGAGAAAAGGTGAGAAATTCTATATTATTAATATTTATATTATTTAAAATAATTTAATGTAGTTATTTGTTTGATGTATTTTATACACTTATTCATTGTTATCACAAATCTTATCACAAGAATATGTGCTGCCTTTGTAGTTAATAAAATTAACAACAATTCTGTAATTACCTCATCATATTATAATCATATTTTAATTGGAATCAAGGGTCTGACATCTTTTATTTCGTGTGTTAAAATTGTAAATGTTTAAATAGACAGATTTTTTTATTTATTTTTTTATTTTACAATGTCTAAAATTCTAATATAACTGTAGGCTTATTAGACATTAGGACTGAGGAGTCAAAAATATAGAGAAAAGTGAAAGTGTTACTGTGGAGCTTCATTTTGTGTGTGTGTGTGTGTGTGTGTGTGTGTGTGTGTGTGTGTGTGTGTGTGTGTGTGTGTGTGTGTGTGTGTGTGTGTGCACGCACATCCTGCAGTGAGATCTTTGTGCATGGAGACCTGCAGTGGGATATCTTCCAGGTGATTATTTCTCGTTCCACTACTCCTGATCTAATCAAGATTGGAATGAAGCTGCAGGAGTTTTTCACTCAGCAATTTGACACCAGTAAACGTGCTTTGTCCACCTGGGGCCCCGGGCCTTACCTTCCCCCCAAAACACCTGTGGTCAATGTGGACAAGGGAGCAACTGATTTGTGTAAGTGTGTGTGAGCAGATTGATGCTGGTTCTTTAATAGTAACCCTGTGAAAGGGACATCGCTTTTCTGCCTTTACCGCTTTCTCTGTCTGTCTCTTCCTCTGTCAGATATGGATGCAGCTCATCACAGGCACTGGCCGGCGGTGCTGAAGATGGTGGCTGGCTGTCACATCTCTCTGTTCCAGATGCCTCTCCCAGAGGATGCTGTTCAACTTGGGGGATCCATGAGTCTCCATGGCAACCATATGACTCTGGCATGTTTTCATGGTCCCAATTTCCGCTCCAAATCATGGGTTCTGTTTCACCTGGAGGAACCTAACATTGCTTTTTGGACTGAGGCTCAGAAGATCTGGGAAGATGGTATGCATTAATTTGCCAGTGATGTAACGCACACCTAATAATAACAACTGTATCACTAATCAAAGCTGTGTTTTTTTTTGTTTGTTTAGGCTCCAGTGATGATTCCACCTACATTGTACAGACACTAGACTTTCACCTCGGCCACAACACCATGGTAACCAAGCCATGTGGTGCGCTGGAAAGTCCAATGGCGACTATCACTAAAGTGACCCGCCGTCGACATGAGAACCCTCCTCATGGAGTCGCCACAGTTAAGGAGTGGTTCAACTACATCACTGCCATGAGAAATGAAGGTAAGCACAAGTACCTCAAGTATCTGTACAAGTATCTGTCTGGTTTCATTTGTGAGGAATGACATGCACTCCTCCATCGTCTAGAGCTCAATCTGTTGCGCAACGTGGATGCAAACAACTCTGACAGTGGGGCTGCAGCTAAGAGTTCCAGCTTGCTAAGTGGTTTTCGTGGTGCTTCAAGCTACAACCACGAGACTGAGACTATCTTCGCTCTGCCAAGGATGCAGCTGGACTTTAAGTCGATCCACGTGCAGGACCCAGAGGAGCCTTCTCTCAGTGGTACAACGCTGAACACATTTAGTCTCAAAACTGCTCAAAAACACACTTAAAACCTTTTGTTTAATATCTGATGCAGCTTCCTCTAAATTCATTGAACAGAAAGGCTTTAATCGTTCAAAGAGACATAACAGAAGGAACGTTACACGTGTATTGGTATGTGCTGTTCTCGGCTCAGTAGTGTGGTGCCCTGCCGTCATTCCTTTTGAACAACACTTCAGTGAATTACTTAAACTGGTTTGCATTCAGTCTTTTAACTTGAGTGCTGTAATCAGAAAAATATATGCACTATGCAAAACAGTGCGGAAAAAACTAGGATAAGAATCCAAATTATCACACATCCATTATCTTTCAATTAATCTTATGCTAGGGTTGTGGGGAGGGGGGAGGTACACATATTGTAAGCACAATTTAGAGCAGCCAATTTAATTTCAATCCCTGTTTTTAGAGAGCTCAGAGAAAACCTAGGGTAGAACATGGAATTTGAACCTGGACACAGTGCTGAGAGGTGAACTTGCTAACCACTAAGCCACTGTGCCTTCCGGGAAGGAGGTCATAATTACATATTTGTTAATGAAGGGGCAAATATGTAGACAGTGTTGAAGACCGTGTGTGATGGATACATACATACATACATTTTTTGTAATAGTTTTTTTTTTAATACTGTTTATTTTAGTTGTGATGTGTATTGTGTAACAATGGCCGTGTTGCCACTGTGGTTTCTAAAGGAAATGGAAATGTTTATAGGCTTTAAGTAAACATGCACAACTACAAATAATATGTCTCCTTTAAAGTGATTCTACAGGTTCTTTTAATCTTCGTGTTTGTAAATGTGTCTATAGATCCGAGTAGCAAACCCAAGGTGGAGTGCAGTGTGGTGACTGAGTTCACTGACCACATCTGTGTGACCATGGATGCTGAGCTCATCATGTTCCTGCATGATTTGGTTTCTGCCTACCTGAAGGAGAAAGAGAAAGGTGAGGCACCAGGACACCAATGACTACCAAATTTCCCAAACATGTCAGGGTCCATATGGGTTCACTGATAGGGTTTTGACCAACAAACTGCTGGCTGCAGTTGTTTTTGTTGTTGTAATTATCAAGCTGTCATTATTGTGATGAAATGGGGAAAATCTGTACTGCTAAATTGCTTTATATGTGTCTTTACATCATTGGTAATTATATCACATTTAATTACTTCAGTAATTGTCTAGGTATTGTCAGGTATAGGTGAATCTCATACACATACACTGTCCATCTCTTTAATGATTCTGTATTATCGGGGGGATTTTTTTGGTCAGATTGAGGTTCAGCACCATAATGTTTCTGAGATTCTGAGTTTACTGAATGAATTTTACACTACATGTAACTGCATAGTATATGCATAAATAAGTTTTTATTTTTAAATGGATGGGAAGTGTCAATGTTAATTTAATGTAATTTGTGCATGTGTGCATGATGCAGCTCTGTTCGCTCCGCGCTTGTCAGCATCACGGCCGGGTCAAAAAAGTCCCACTGCGCTGCAGGAAGACGGCTCTGTGCTCAAAGATAAATCTAAAGAGGATGGAGCTAACTACACCACAGTGGATTGGAGAGAGTTCCTCTGTAACACCTGGCACCTGGAGCCCACACTGAGGTAAGAATCCAAACACAACATGTTTTTAATGAAAAGAAGCCTGGAGCTATAAAGCGGCCTTTGTTCCTCACTGTCGCGATCATGACATGGAGCCACAGAGGGGGCAGAGTTCCACTTTTATACATCCAGTTTTAATGAAGGAAACAGAAAAGATTTTATTTGACACAAACATTTAATTAGAATAAACCCTTTGAAGTGAGAAGTCATGTAACACATAGCCTGTAGATCTGATATTTTCTCAAATGAACCAAGTGAAATTCACTTTACAAAAGTGTGTTGAACCAGCTGCTTAGTATTGATGGCAGAACAGGAGTGAAACAAAGTTAGCAACTTTTAATTTTGTACGTGGTATTACCTCTACATTTAGTCATTTAGCAGATGATTTTATCCAAAGAATCTCACAAGTGAAAGAACACAAATTTAAGAAGGAACCAGCTGACTTGTATTATCAGTCATGATCATTTGCCGATCTGGTTTCAGTGCCTAGATTCATTCATTCATTCATTCATTCATTATCTCCCGCTTTATCCTCTATTAGGGTCGCGGTGGGGTTCCCCATGCCCATCCAGGGGAGAACGTCTCGGGCGCTGGGAAGTTAGACCCAGGACAGGGCGCCAATCCATCGCTGGGCACACACTCACACAGACACCCTCTATATGGGGCAATTTTGAGAATTCAATTAACTTGATCCATGTTTTTGGACTGTGGGAGGAAACCGGAGAACCCAGAGGAAACCCACGCAGACACGGGGAGAACATGGAAACTCCACCCAGATGGGGATTCGAACCGGGAATCCCTAGCGCTGAGAGGCGAACGTGCTAACCACTAAACCACCGTGCCGCCCTGTGCCTAGATTACTATTAATATTCATTTAAAGCAAGTGTTTTTTTTGAAGAAATGAGTCTTGAATTGTTTCTTGAAAATCCTGAATGTCTCAGCATTGCAGTCAGATAGGAAAGTCATTTCACCTTGTAGCAGAGGTGGAAGATATGGACTGAGAATTGGCACTGCAGTGATGTTGTAGCATCAGTTGATCGTTGTCACTAAAGAACAGTGACAGGAAGGTGTATCATTAGAAATGGAGTGTAGGTCGGATGAAGCAGATCTCTTCACAGTATTCTTGCACTCATTGTATGACACATAATGTTTTTACAGAAAATTTTCCTGTTCGGGGACGTGCTAGAGCCTATCCCAGAGTTTAAAGTGAGATGGTTGGGTAATTATGAGGGAAAACAAACAGTTTCACATTCATGTTAATCCAGATGAGATTTAGCCTGTTCCTCCTTAAATTAATTTTTTGTTTGTCCTCTCACTTTGAATGAAACTGAATAATTAATGTATTATAGTTAATGGTTCAAATCCTTACTCCGTAAAAAGCTGCAAATGTGGGTTCTTGAGCAGGGACTTTAACCCTCATTGGTCCAAGGTGCTGGATCATTGCTGACACTATGCTCTGATTTTAAATTACAGCACCTGTAAAGTCACTTTTGATAAATGTGAACCAAATGTCATTTATAGAAACTTAAACTTGTTACTTGCACATTTATGACTATATATAATCAATGTGGAATGAATTGGTGTAAAATTTAATAAAATGTAAAAAATAATAAAAAGAAAAGGTAAGGATTAATAAATTGTTAAAACAGTTTTTAGTCACAGCTCTGCACAAATCTCTATGGTGCATTTGCAACAACAGGAGAGTCAGTCAACCCCAAAATACAATGTATTCAGCATCAACTGTCTCCAGTATCAGAATATTTTAGTCCAATATGTGGTAAAAGTAAGTCCATGGAAAGAAATGCAGATTTAAATATATAGGTTGGCTATTCAAGACCAATCCAAGTCCCAACACCAGAACTTTTGGTCATTGGAGAATCCACCCAGACTCTTCCAACTGCAAAGTTATTCATATTCAGATTTATTTGGAACCCCAGTTGTTTGCTATGTGATTTGAAAATGTGTCCCAGTTTTCTGCGAAAACGTGTAAACAAACCAGCAGCTGATATTCAGGGGTCAAGTAACCTCTGTAACTGCTCACCATCCAGATGTTCTTTCAGTACTTTCACCAAAAGAGTTTGTAGCAGCTGTTTCAATGTTGCAGGTTAATTTCATGGACTGGGAGGAAGATTGACCCTGTCGGAGTGGACTACATCCTACAGAAGCTCGGCTTCCATCACGCAAGAACGACCATTCCTAAGTGGCTGCAGAGGGGAGTGATGGATCCTCTGGATAAAGTTCTGTCTGTTCTTATTAAGAAACTAGGAAAAGCACTGCAGGATGAAAAAGAAAAGAAAGGACTGAGAGACAAAGAAGAGCATTAATACACACACTTCCTTACTGCCTCTCTCCTGTCATTGTCTCTCCCTCTCCACACTCTCTCGCTCTCTCACACACACACACACACACACACACACACACACACACATCTCCGATTTAACTAAACAGCCATGTCTCATAAAATGGTGGCTTTTTAAACACTACTGTTCAGTACACACACACACACCTCATCTGTGAATCAGAGATTGTGTCTCTACCTTGTTTACTGTGGATTTGTTTGCATCACAACCACTTTGTTAGATTTTCTGTAAATGTTTGGACGCTGCTGAAATCGAGCCACTTAAGCTGCTTCGGTTTCAGTAACATGTCATTAACACTGACTGCCAGTCAGACCTGAAGCTACCTGACAGCTATTAACTGTCATTTACTGCTCCAGCAACTTATTGCGCTTTTTTAAAAGCTTGTTAAACTCAAATCCTTTTTATGTCATATTTAAGGACACGTGCCAAGTATTTTTTGCACATTTTCCTGTATGGGAGCCAAGAGACAGCATGTGTCCTTAAACGCTTCAGTTTAAAAAGCGACCAAATTTTCCACTGGCCTGAGTTTGACCAAGTCCTAACCTGTGATGTATTAACTAATGTGAATCTTTCTACTGTTTTGGATTTCTATGAATGTTCACAGCAGAACTTTTACAGCGCCAGTCCCATCACCCTTTAAGTTAATGGTGATTTCTTTTTACAATGTATAGCAATGTGCAACAGGCTACTGTAAATACTGAACCAGGTACGTGTGCTTTAACTTAAATAAATCTGTTCTCTACATCTCATCTCATTATCTTTACGCTCTACTAGGGTCGCCACGGGTTCCCCAAGCCCAATGCAAAATTTCAGGAGCTGTTTGATTTTAATTTTAGTGCAAACTTAAAGCATTTATCACAAAAAGTACTTTTTATTTACATTGAGTCATTTAGCGGATACTTTTATCCTAATCGCTTACAAGTGAGTGAACACTACAAGTCAGTAATAAAGGAGGAACCAGCTGAACTGCAGGATTATCAGTCCTTAACCTTTGTCATTTTGGTTTCAATGCCCAGATTTCCTAATGTGGTGGTGATTTTATATATGTGCAAAATAATGTAGTTATAATTAATTATTAAGGTCCCATTCTTCCACTAATAACACTAATGGATTTATTTGCTTTATTTCATTTAGTTTTATTCTGTTTTTGAGGTTAAGTGTCTTGCCCAAGTGCACTTTACTTGGTGGGACCAGCAATCGAACCAGACTTTCGGGTCACAAAGCTGGTTCCTTAATCACAAGCCTTTGCACTACATGAAGACATTTAGAAATGTAGAACGCAAGAAAGTATTTTCACTTTAATGCTTTTTTTTCCCCATAGTGAGTCACAGGAGAATGAAGAGTTTTTATTCAGTGTCAAGCATTTCAGCCACAAATGTGCTGCATGCACACACACAGTCATTTACAGAACTAACAGGTTAATTAAGGAGCAATTAAAAACTTTTGTATTTTTATTTTATGAGCCTATTTTACCGTAAATTAACCACTTAAAAATGTGTACTATAATTCTGCCACATCTTTCAATTTATGTGCATCACACATTTATGTACAGAAGATCATTAAAACATTCAGAAGAATTCAGTGTGCAGGAGCTGAGGGTCTTAAAACCTTATATTAAGTTTGTGCAGAAAGCTGAATTATCTGGGCCAAAGTCACTTGGTACTCAAAACAAAAGAAATGTTTTTTGCTCAATCAGATCCAGATCAACTTGTTTTTAAATTCATTTTAATGTTGGATTTCATTCATTCATTCATTCATTATCTCCCGCTTTATCCTCTATTAGGGTCGCGGTGGGGTTCCCCATGCCCATCCAGGGGAGAACATCTCGGGCGCTGGGCAGATAGACCCAGGACAGGGCGCCAATCCATCGCTGGGCACACACTCACTCACACAGACACACTCTATATGGGGCAATTTTGAGAATTCAATTCACTTGATCCATGATTTTGGACTGTGGGGGGAAACCGGAGAACCCGGAGGAAACCCATGCAGACACGGGGAGAACATGGAAACTCCACCCAGATGGGGATTCAAACCGGGAATCCCTAGCGCTGAGAGGCGAATGTGCTAACTACTAAGCCACCGTGCCTTCAGTCATATTAATGCATGAAATACTATACATTTTTTAAATCAGCATATACATATGAGTATAAACAGCGAGCTGATTCCTGATGTGCTCTGTTCCGGTTGCTGTTTATAACCAGTTTTTATAATTTTATCACTAGATGGCCATTTTGATTGTTAAAGAAATCAGAATCCTGTTATTCAGCAATCAGTGTTTACTTTAAAAACCAGACCAGATTACGTCGCAGAAGACCAGTTTATTAGCGATTTTGCTTTCAATAACCACATTTATTAATCAAACCTTGGCTTTTTTAATTAATTTGCAACCATTTTATAAAAGCAATAAGGCACTCGAGGTTGTTTTTAGTGCCCAATAACATCTTTCCCGTGATTTAGTCATAACGGCTTCTCGTACCTTATTGCTTCATCAGAACATCCATCTCTTTAAAATGTTGCAACCACCAGTTTCTAAATTCGTTTATGATTAACAATGATTTTTTTTGTCGGTTAAATTAAGTTTTATAAAAAATAAAAAATAAAAAAAAAACTGCTTTTTTGTTCCAGCTTTTCTGTAAACAGGATTTTACTTTTACATGATGGAATGTGTTTCTTTTGATTCTCTTCCACGAGTTGCCATTCTTCCGTGCTGCCAAGTACAGATTACATCAGAAGCCAGATGCAGTACTGGACATGACGGGCAGGCATTTTATCAGGTGAGTCCAAGTTCAAATCAATGCTCTGTCATGATCAGAACACATGAAACTTAAACCAAACGCAGGGATGGTGTCTGTTCGGGATCCAGATGATTACAGAAAGCTACATCGCTGTACTTCAGTTCAGAGCGTAACGGTTACTTCACATCTTCACATAATGTAAATATGATGAATGTGCAGCTCTTCATTTTAACATATACACTGTTATAAGCACACCCCCTGAGGTGCTCCAACCAGCAGCAAATACAATGAAACTGAACAATTTTAAAACCTTTATTTCACTGGAACCTCACAAAATGCGCCCTGACTGAACTTTCTGTGCCGTTCTTAAACTCTGAAATAGGTAGATTTAACTCGGTCGATGACTTGTTTAACAATCTAGCAGGTTACATAAACTCAAAAAAAATGAGCTACGGGAAAGAAATGTGCTGCTCTATAGTTAAATGTGTTCTATTGGCTATACAACAAAATTTATTTCAAGGGCTACCCATAGTGTCTTACATTAAACAAAACAAAAACACAGACTACTCTCACCGGCAATCTGTTTCTATCATTAATTCCAGTATTATTATAATTTTGGTATTTCATATACATTTCCATATACATATCTACTGTTAAAAGAAACTTCTATCTTTAAAATGGAAAGCGATGTAGAAAGGATTCAAGTTTGGCCTCTGTAATGCTGCGTAGTAATGAGGCTGTTTGGTGAAAAGCTCTCTCATGAGATAAAGAATGAAGAACAAGAGAGAATGAGAGTGAGCCAGAATAAAAGAACAAGAGAGAAAGTGTGAAAATGAGAGGAAGTCAGGAAGAGAGAGAGAGAGAGAGAGAGAGAGAGAGTGTGCGAGCTGGACCTGATGTGGATGCTCAGTGGAGCTCTACAGTGTTCATGTACTTCCCTGATCACACACAGTGCTTGCAGTTTGGGAGAACAGTCATGACAGCAACACCACTGAATCCTGGTTTAGGTAAAAGGCCATAGGGGGAGTGGAGGAGGCTTGTGCTCAACTCTGCTACACCTCCTCTGCATGTTTACTCTGTGTTTTTAGGCGTTTTTTTGGCGCGTGGTTGCCTGTGCTCCTGGAGGTGCTGCTGGGGCGACGGCGCTTGGCAGGTTTAGTGGTGAGGCTGGAGTCCTGGGCAGGTAAGGCAGAGCGCTGTGCATCAAAGTCGTCGTGCTCCTGGCAGCACAGCTGACTGCTGACAGGGTGAAGCTTCAGAGCTCCCTCCACATGAGCCTTACAAAAGGAGTTGGGGCACAGCTGACAGAAGGCATCGGACGGCTTGCCGCACACATCGCAGTGGTGCCAGGGACAGTCCCACCGACCTGTGTGGTAGAGAAGCACAGTCACTGTGACCTGCTGTTCAGATTTCCCTGCAGGCCCACAGGCTTGAAGACCCGACATTCACTACACACCACATGATAAAAGTACTGAATCTCCTGCATGAGCTTTAGAACAGCTCATATGTTATCTCCTCTTTTCAGCTTAAAACGATTTCATTCTTCTGAGAATGAAGTGTTATAAGACTGTGGTCAGACCTTCATGTTAAATCAGATAACACTCAGTTCAAATCAATACTCTGTAGGCCAGTTAAGTTCCTCTACACAAAACTCACTCATTTTGGATCTTGTTTTGGTCACAGAAGCACAAATCATGCTAACCAAAAACTTCCTAGAAAGCATACAGTTGTATTAAAAAAAAAAAAAAAAAAAAAAAAAAAAAAAAAAAGTTGGCTAGGTTTGTCCCAATAGTTTTGCATTACCGGATAGAACCAGTCGAAAGTTTGAACACACATCGCCTTCTTGCTGCATTGTTGTTTTTCTCCAATTTCCATACAGATGGACTTTGTAGTTTTACAATTATAGACTATACTAAAACGGTTTCCTTTTTTTTTCCTTCTCCCTTGTCAGGATTATCACAGAACAGGTATAATTTGGGTGGTGTATTGTTTATTGTCAGTTCTGCAGTGACACTGATGTGATGAGGGGGTTTTAGTGCAACAGTGCCGCTGTAGTTTCATTTGAACACCTCACTGACCCTGCTGGGATAGGAATAATGACCCTGACCATTAGAGAAAAGAAAACCAACAGGAAACAAAAAAAGGGAAACATATGGACTACAAATTGAAATTGTAGAACTACAAATTTCTTCTTTATGGTGATACTCAGAAAGTGGAGATTAATTGGACCAAAAATTAGGTGTGTGTCCAAACCTTTGTCTGGTACTGTACTGTACTGTACTCACACACTGTAGTGAGTTTGAATGAAAGCAGATCTGTTTGTTCTACATAAAGAAAGGAGCTTTACCAAAGGGCCTCTTGGTTCGATCCAGACAGGACAGATGATATGCTTTAGTGCAGGCTTTGCGGTCACAGAGAACCAGCTCGCCTCCATCCCCACAACGGAAACAATCGTCCTCTGACTGCTTCTTTCCTTCACTCCGAGCTCGCCGCCGCTTTGACTTTTTCTTTTGTAGCTTTGCCTTGGCTTTGGGCTCTGCTGGAGTAGTGATCTGTGGCACAGAGTCAATGACTTATCTTAATCTATAGCAGCTATACAGGTAGAACACATAAGATACCAAATGAAAAAAATTAAAGGCTAAAAGCTGGAAAGCAGCAGCAGTAGCTCACCTTGGGTCTATCTCCTAAAAAGCCACTGCAGTTGGGTGCATCACATCGACATACAGTCTTCTCGTTCCCGAGACAGTCCAGATTATAGTTAAAGGTCAGTTCTGTACCTAAAATGCAAAGAGATTTTGAATGTTACAAAATTCAAAATAACTCAGAATTCATTGCTGTACAATAGTCACTCTGTAAAACACTGAATTCTAATTAAATATTCCTGATTTTAAAAAATAGTAAGTTCCAGTTAGAGGAAATTTTGTCAAGCCAAGGTCCAGACCGTCATAATTTCTAACTAAACATATTGCTTTTCAAAAATGGTGCATGATAATGTCCGTGACAACAGAAACAGTAATTAAAACAGCAGTCTTCTTGTTAACTCGATTCAACTTCTTAACAGCATGTCATATGAATTACTCTTCTTTATCAAAATTTATCTTCTAACTGCATGCTCCATGCTCCTGAAACTGCACAGATCTGACACCTTTGGTGTTCTTACTATGTACATGATTGGTCTCTGAGTTTAGTACAATGAAGCTTGCACTTTAAAGACAAGAAAAGTTCAGCCGCTTAAAATAAACAATGAAAATTAAAATTAATTTGTCGGTTTGGGTCCACAGTGAACAATGCCTGGTTGCGGATCCGGACTGTGGTCCGCCCATTGGTAACCGCTACTCTAGATGTTCTGTGATGTATTTTAAGTGTTTTGTTATTGGGTCATAGATAATGTTAACATCAGTTATTAGTGCCTAAAACCTGCAGAACATTCAGGTCAGTACTGGTGCAGCCAATTCCAATGATTCATGATAAATCTCTCTTACAATGGAGCATTAACTCTAGATGAATAAATAAACCTTTTGCTACAAGATTAGTTAATTGTTTACAACACCTCTGTATTCTGAAACATTAACTTCAATAGTTGTAGTATTTTTGTTTGATTCTTTGGTTCCATTACCAAAGCATCTACAATCTCAAATGTCAATGGTGTTGTTCTAATGTTGCTGTACAGCTGCTGTAGTTTATGACAGAAACTCTGACTAAAGGGAATTCTGTAAAATGAGACATGAATAACTTATCATGACACAAATAAAAGTTTAAATAAAGCTGGAAAGAGTGATTATCTGCGCATAGTGTACATTGAGCTCACCTGCTGGAATGTCACACACCGCAAACAGACCCACTCGCGTATCTCCATTCACAGTCCACTTCTGAGTCTCGCAATTAGGTTGGCAGCTGTGGTTCATGAAGCGAGAGAAGTTTCCTTTAGGACCTGCGTCGATGATCCGGTCCTGCACACATACACACACTGTGTCACATGCTGCAGCTAGCTATTGACTGAGGAAGTGCTGATGCTCAATATGTATAAACTAATCACAGACAGGTATGTAGTATTTAGTACTGTAGAGCCACAGCTGACTGTCACTTGACTCTCCCAAAGAAATACTGTTCCTCTAGCTCTTCTGCACTCTGAACAGCCACTGCAGACTGCACCAGTGCAAGAGGAGCAAACACGTACAGTTTACAAACACTCCCTTAAATTTTTACTAGAACATGTTAACATTATAATTATAATGCTATTTATAAATAGCATTATAATTATAAAAATACAATAAAATTTCTCTCCTAATAAATTTTACATTACATTATCTGTATCCTGTCAGATGCCTATCACAGTATCTCTTCTATTACTGGTTATATGATCAAATAACGGCGGCACGGTGGCTTAGTGCTTAGCACGTTCGTCTCTCAGCACTAGGGATTCCCGGTTCGAATCCCCATCTGGGTGGAGTTTCCATGTTCTCCCCGTGTCTGCGAGGGTTTCCTCCGGGTTCTCCGGTTTCCTCCCAGAGTCCAAAAACATGGATCAAGTCAATTGAGTTCTCCAAATTGCCCGATATAGAGTGTGCGTGTCTGTGTGAGTGAGTGTGTGCCCAGCGATAGATTGGCGCCCTGTCCTGGGAGTATCTGCCCAGCGCCTGAAACGTTCTCCCCTGGATGGGCATGGGGAACCCCCCCACGATCCTAATAAAGGATAAAGCAGAAGATAATGAATGAATGATCAAATAACAGAAGAATCAAATAACACAAAAGGGCTTTCGTTCTGCAACATTCTGAACCAGTCACAATTTGACCATGATGATCCCATCATAGGCTCCAAGAGGATCTTCCACTGGTTTTATGATGGTATGTTCTGTAATCAAGCTATTTTTAGTGATTGTATTAGAAAGACGTTGCAGCAAGCAAATGACAAACCATTGATCCTCATTTAAAATAAAAAAATTAAACCTACTCAAATAGCAGGTGTACATTTATTGTACAATGTACCTTGTCGATGGTGAGCATGTAGAAGTGAGTGATGTCATTCTCCTGAGCATATTTGATTCTGGCTCTGCATTCCTCCTCATCGATCAGTTCTCCCACATACTCATTCACAAACTCACCCTGTTGTAAAAGCACAGGACGCAGACATGTAAAAATGCATGTAGAATTGCGGGCCTAGGATGAGAGTAAATGACCTATGCATTGCACTAATGAACACACTTACAACACGAGACTGTTTACCCTACTTTATACTAACATTTTTTTTGAATTAGGGGTGTCTTCAACTACAGATTTTCATAGTCGAATCTGATTCGTCAGATTTTACATATAGTCGACTGATAGTCGAATCAGTTAAAATTTCACCACAAGATGGCGCTATAAGCATAGTTTTTAAAAAAGATTTTTTTAAATATATTTTACTTGTTTTTCTAACAAAAGAAAACCTTTTTTTCTTTTTTTCTAGAAATTAGGATGATTTTATTTGACAAAAGGCTATATATATATATAACGAAACAAAGACATTTCATGTAAAAACTAATGCTAAGCAGCAGCCAAGGGCACCCCCATGTGGTCAAAATGGTACATTCGACTATGAGGTTCATAGTCGACTACGGTTCTCCGAATCGAATTGTCGAATCAGCGAATATTGCAGCTCACCCCTATTTTGAATATTATAATACTTTTTAAAATAATACTTTTTTTTGCTTTTCTATTTTTTATTATTGTTGATGCTGCTGTAATAACACAAATTTTCCTCTTGTTGGATAATAAACGGTTATCCTATCTTATTCTTAGGTTTGTTTCCCCTAACATGTGCAATGGTTTCTTTTGTTTTTTTGACAGTTTAATTACAGTACAAATGTTTTTGCAAGTGAAAGTGCTGCTAATGGCAATGCCTTGTTTTTTTGTGAAAAGCAAAGAAATTGTGCTTCTAAAAACACTCAATGGATCACAATGGTATACATCTGTTATTTGCTACAGGCATAGAAAATTAACAAAAATATAAAGATTAATTAAAAATGCTTTTTCTTCTATATTCTATATTCATTAAACTTCATAAAAGAGAGAGGTCAGTATGACCTACCAGAGCTACTGTTTGAGCCATCATCATCATAGGTACTTTTACCACTCACAGATATGTAATATTACATATTATCTACTATAATAGAATATTAGGTTAATTGTATGCAAAAACCAGGAACTTCCAAAGGCTTCAAGCACCACAGGGGGTCTGTTGTTTATTCTATGTACTTTTGGAACTGGAATAATGCAGCACACAGTGGTTAAAGCAACCACCTCACATCAAGAAGGTCCTGGGTTTGAGACCTGGTTGGGGACAACAATGCATTTCTGAGCCTGAGTGGGTTTTCTCTGGATACTCCCTTTCCTCTCAAAATTCAAAGACAGTAATTTTGGATATTTGTAAATTATTGTTCAGGATGGCCTACCTAAAACACTTTCATTATAAAACTTAATTTCATTATAAGAATCGGTGCAAAGTGGCATATACAAAATTAGGATTAACATTATAGTATATTAGTATTATTAGGATCAGACTGTATAGATAGCACACGCACATAATTTCAAAAAGATATTTTAGAATTTTGTGAAATTTTATTTACACCACCACTTACCTTTTTAATGTCTCGGAGCGAAATCAGGCCCCAGCCCTTTCCTGCTGTGCGGATGATCTTGGTCTCAGGATAAAGGCGCTTGGTGAAGTCCTGGTTCATGCAGCGTGCTCCTGCAGGACACACCTGAGGATGGCACTCGTACAGAAGCATGCGGTTCAGACACTCTGATTCAAAGCTGCAGGGCCGCTCATCAGTTGGTTTGCAGTTGCACTTTGGGATCTCGGAGATATCAGCAGTGTATATCTGCACATGGCCAAATGGTTTGTTGATCTGTCGAGAAAAAAAAATAAATAAATAAACTTTTGATTTCCTAAAATACACAACACAACTGTTACTGTTTACAAGGCTTGACCTGCTATGTGGCAATGCTAACTTGTCTTAAATACCTCATAGTGAACAGAGTTGCATCACCCATAGTGGAAACAATAGTCGCATATAATATAGAACCTTAAGAAAACAAAGCTAAAAGCATTCTATTACATTTACATTTAGTGTTTATTATTTTAATTCATTTTTATTTTTCACTATTATTTTACTATTTCATATATAGTAATGAGGCGGCACGGTGGTTTAGTGGTTAGCACGTTCGCCTCTCAGCACTAGGGATTCCCGATTCGAATCCCCATCTGGGTGGAGTTCCCATGTTCTCCCCGTGTCTGCGTGGGTTTCCTCTGGATTCTCCGGTTTCCTCCCACAGTCCAAAAACATGGAACAAGTCAATTGAGTTCTCCAAATTGCCCCATACAGAGTGTGTATGCGTGCGTGTCTGTGTGAGTGAGTGTGTGCCCAGCGATAGATTGGCGCCCTGTCCTGGGTGTATCTGCCCAGCGCCCGAAACATTCTCCCCTGAATGGGCATGGGGAATCCCACCGCGACCCTAATAGAGGATAAAGCGGAAGATAATGAATGAATATATAGTAATGATTATAGAACTTGGAACCCAGGACAGAACTTTCAGAAAAGAAAATAAATTAACGCGAACAAGAAAAAATTGTACAGCTGTAATAAAAAAAACTACATACCTTAATAAATTTGTATGGTGGAGGTTTTCTGTTGTTCTCCTGAGCTTCTTTAGCTTCTCTTTCCAGCTTTATCTGGTTAAAGCGAGCCTCTGCCTCCAGCATGGCTACATCCAAAACAAATGGAAAAGAAAACAGAACATTCATGAAGCACCACTGTTTGAGAAAATAATTTAAAAAAATCTATAAGGACAAAAAAAAGTTACCATTACCATTCTTAAAAACCTTTCCAATGCCAGTTCTCTGATTCCTACTTGCTCGATCTCCTTCCATATAAGGAAAGACACGACCCTGGTGGGTCCAATAATAGTCCTTTGATCCAAAGAAGTAAACTGGAAACTCCCCGATCTCATGGCGCAGGTGCTGGATGTTTGTAGGGATGTTTCGAGGGTGACGGATCTCTGCTGGCCACCACCTGGACAGTCAGAATTCATTATTACTTTAAAGATAGGTGAGCAAAATAAAACGTAGTATATTCCACTGAAATGTGTCAAAATCTTATTTAATTACAGGGATATGTTGTATTTTCTAAACATGCATCAAAGTTATACTACACTAATCCATTAATATAAGAACTTGCCTGTAGTTGCCAAGTTTAACCCAGATGATGTCTCTGTATTTGGGCTTCTTGCCGGCACGGCAGTCGTGACAGAACCAGCTGCCATCAGGCATCGTGATATTCAGACAGTCTGGGTGAAATGCAGCAGGGCATGATTCACAGCACAGGAGTCTGCCACCTGTATCAGAAAACAATTAAGTAAATACATATTAATTAAGTGTTACAAGTAGCAGCAGCAGCCAGCAAATTTGAGAAGTTTTCAATATATATATAAGAAATAGCACGTAACTCATCATTTAATACCATTAATGTCATGCCATTCCGGTGTTTAATATTAATAACTATTAATTTTATTGCCACAACTGTAAGCACATTTTGTTTTTACTACAACCTAAAATGTATTAAAATAATTGCCAGCTTATTTGACAATTGATTAATATGTTAAAGCAAAATGAAAAATGTAATTGGTCCAATTGTAGGTTTTATATTAAATTATGTTCTTATGTTATTATGAAGTTGAGATTTTGGAAAAACTGAACAGCATTGTGTTAGTACTCTCTCTGTAAACTAGCAGGGTTATTAAATGTTATAATCATCTTACTGTTGGAGGCAAAACTGCCAAGATTATTAATGCAAAAATTGCCATAATCCAATTTGGTTTTAGGTAATCAATATGAAATAATAATGTAAATAAAATTAAAGGTAAAAAGCTAGTCTTGCCATGCACCAAGGTTCTGTAACAGGTGATAAACGCATATGCATTTGTGTCTATTAATAAAATAGATGAAACGTTATATCTGTACCCATTTAATGAATGCATTTATTAACTGATGATTATCACTCACCATTAGAGCACATGAAGCACCAGCTGACGTTAACATGTGTATGCTGTCTGTAGCCTTTCCTGGGGTTAAAGTGGTTGGTACAAATAATATTAGTGGAGCTTAACATCTCGCTTCCTGCTGCTATACACAGGTCTCCTGCATGATAGGCAACTGGGCAGCGCAGACAGCGCAGCATCTTGCCTAAGTACAAGAAAATAATAAAAAAAAACATTATTCCATCCCCTCTGATGATAGAGGATTAGTGGTTTACATATTACTGAGTACTATTTAAAGTGTAGCTAATCAGAATTTTCAGACAGAGCCACATACAGACCTTGAGGATTTTTTTAATCATAAACTGATATTTCTACTTGCTACTACTGCATTTGTGACAGTTCATTACTAATGGTTCAATTTTTAAGTTTATCAAAGTGTTCTAAAGAAAAAAGTTAAGTAAAAAAAACGTTTTCCTAATACAGTCCTCTAATCCAGCTGTTCTTTTATTTTATTTTTTCTGCAGCTGCAGGTGAAACACAGGTCATATGACCATATCTAATTAAATTAAATTGAAAAACAGTTCAGTCATTCATTTTTCTAAGATTACTGTATTTTCCGGACTATAAAGCGCACCTAAAAGCTTAAAATTTTCCCAGAAATCGGACGTGCGCCTAATAATCCGGTGCGTCTTATACGTGTACTGACTTCCAAAATCTATAAAAGTATTGTTGTGCGACCGGGTGGTTTTTTCCACACATCACCGTCCCTGCTGATCTGTGACTCCATGCGCGCTCATCTCACAGAAAACGTGAAAAGCAGAGTGCAGAAAATTAATTCGGAGCTTGCCGTCATTCCGGGAGGATTAAAAAAAGAACTCCAACCGCTGGACATTGGCGTAAAAAGGGCGTTTAAAGTAAAGTTGCGGGCGGCGTGGGAGCAATGGATGATAGACGGCGAACACACGTTTACTAAAACTCGGAGGCAGCGGCGGGTGAGTTACGCCACCGTGTGTGAATGGATTGTGGATGCCTGGGCTAAAGTTTCTACTGTTGTCCGAGCTTTCGCGAAAGCCGGCATCATTGCTGAATAGCCGCCTGGAGACGAGACGGACTCAGACATTGATGAGAGGGAACCCGGAATGCTCGATAGAGAAATTGCGCAGCTTTTTAATTCAGACACAGAAGATGAGGACTTTGATGGATTTGTGGGAGAAGAGTGATTAAAAATAATGTGTGTTTTGTCAAGTAGTAGAATAAACTTCAATTATAAATCACCGTTTTGCATCCTTTACTTTTCTTGTAGATTGTGTGTTTTATACGCTGCCCTACAGAATAAGTACTGTACAGAAATGGCGTCCGTAATTGAGATTGCGCTTTATAGTACGGTGCGCCTTATACATGAGTCAAATACAGAAATAGATCCCGTAATTCAGACTGCGCCTTATAATACGGTGCGCCTTATGGTCCGGAAAATACGGTATTACAGTGAGAGTAAATATGAAGTCAGACTTAACAAAGGCACCATTTTAAAAGTATACAGCTCAAGAAAAAACACAGAATTGGGACAGGCAGGCACCCACCCTCTTACAGTGCTCAACCAAATCTGGCATAAAGCAGTTTGTCATGACTTATCAGGTCTGACCCTTTTGTAAATATCCAAATATTGAGTGAAAATAAAACAGAATTCACCTACAATACAGCATTCTGGTGTTCCTAACAGCTATATGAGAATACAATACCTTTGGTGGCTTTCGCAGTGGCTCGGCCACTGCAGTGACAACTGAGACATGTGTGTAGTGGACAACGGAATCCCCGGTTATCAAACACAGTCAGAGCACTCAACCGTAAGCATGCCTCATGATAGAATCGTCCACAATGATGGACACTGCAGCGCTTCACCTCTCCCTCAGACTTCTTACAAGTGAAGCAAGCATGCACTCCTGATAGAAAGATGCAGAGAGAGTATGAACTGAGAGGAACTACTGAATTTAATTTCTGCTCATGTAACAGATATTAGATTGTCAATCTGGATTGTTCACCTGTACGGCAGGCCATGCAGAGCACCTTGTCTGATGATTCATCCAAGCCTGCACATTCTTTATGGAATGAACCACAACACTGTCCCTCGCATATTACCAAGTCCTCGCTCATCTTTTCACACACCTGAAAACATGCCTTATTTAATACACAGCAACAGCAATTATGCACAAATAATAGGTGTTATCAGAGAATATGAAACACTAACCTGACACACACTCTCCTTTTTATTATTGCCTATACGTTCAGACTTTTTATTAGCAAGACCTTCATAAGCACCGTCACTGGGAGAGTCAGGGTTTTCCACACAGAATGGCTAAAAAATAAAATGCACACACACACACACACACACACACACACACACACACACACACACACACACACACACACACACACACACACACACACACACACACATTAGAAAAGGGGTTAAAATATGGATATGCAAAGTAAGTAAATAAAAAAAAAAAAAAAATTAAACTAAACTTGGCCTGCAACTACATTTTCATTGTCAATTCATCAGTTGAACATTTCCTTTAAATTCATTTCACTGTCACAGATAAATAAACTAAAAAAAGAAGGAAAAAAATCCATTAAAATAAGAAATCAAAACACAAAAAAATTAATCGCTGATCAAAACAGTAAGCCACTCATTTACTGGAAGCTCCACATGTGGGCTACATTGAGTTTATCACTCTTACAAATTCTGTTGATGACTAGGCACCAAATATGATATTAACACACTCTATAGTGAACCAGTGAGATTGACATAATGTAAGACAGAAACTGGACTTGTGCAAAAAGAGAACGTAAGAATGAATGTTCATCAGGATCCTTTCACTGTTTCATCTTTCCTTTTTCAAATGTTCTGGGTAAAAGTCATTCAATGTTATATTCAGCATCATATAAAATCACAAAAGAAAGTATAGGTTGCACAACATTTTTTGCAGGCAGAAAAAAAGTGGCTAGGGTGGGTCCAAGGACAAATGCAAAGACCGTCATGGAAGGAACAGGTTGTGAAACAATGTCAAACTACACTGATCTAACTATAAAACTTAATACATCTTAAAAGTTAACAAACCTCAGGCTCTATTTGGGTGGATGAGCAGATCTTCTTGGATGAGGATTCCTGCTTTCTTTTCCTAACATACTGGACCTTCACTTGAGCTTCTTCACCTGAATAAAAAAAGCAAAAATTATTAATATTCCTCATTACTATATTATTAAGTGGGTGGAAAACATTATTTAGTTTTTAGGATTAGTTACCACGGACTGTTTTGTTTCTCCTTCTTTTCTCCTCCATGAAAGACGGTTTCTTTCTTCTTTTTGAATTGGCGACGGATTCAGTTGCCTGTATTTGTTTAAAAAAAAAAAAAAAAAAAAAAAAAAAAAAAAAAAAATTATAATAAATAATTGTAAAAGAATCTTTCCAATCCAAGTGACTTGATTAATTAACTGTGGAGGCCCTGAAAGCTTAAACTATAGAACAAAATAGGAGTGTGTTCTTATGCATAATTTACAGTTATGCATAATTTACCACTTGCAATTTCAAAATTAAGAGGTAAAATCACTGGCTTCCTTAGCAGTTTTACATTTAGGCTCTTTCTGCTAATCTATGAATCCACAATGAACATCTGATTCGTTTCCACTCACAGTTATGCCTAAAGTCCATGTTAATGCAGTGAACCTGTTAGACAATGAAATGATTTTATTTTAATATGCCAACATATTTTTGGTAGGTGGAAGGAAACCTACACTTGCACTGGGAGAGCATGAAAACTCAGACTGTGACAGCAACATAGGTCAAATTGTGCTTGGTACTACATCCTGTCAATGTGCCAACATGATAATCCAAAAAAAAAAACAGAAAATTTTAATCTAAGCAATTTTGTTTTAAACTGTATCAGACTAAATGGTTAAAAAAAAAGATGATCTTTGACAAACATGCATTGTAATAAAGAACTTTTTACTGACTTGCACCACACTTGGTTGAATTTAAGGCCAAAATAAAGAAAATGCAATACAAATCTGGGCATGTCTCTTCATTAATATGTGGCTACAGAGGTCATTTTAATAACTGTACATAATCAGAGATAAGAAATAAGCTACAACAAAAAGTTGACTTATTTCACCATCAAATCTTATCAAAAAAAGAATTTTGATACATTTTAAGGAATAGATTCCTTCAAGTTTGAAAACTTTTGATACACTACACTGTTGGCAGGTCAGCACTTGTGTGCATGTCTTTATACATATGCATACATAAATATACAAACACGTGTACATAGTACCTTTCTGAAACTACAACTTTAAAGAACAGTGTTTTTAATTTGATTTGAGCACATAATACCTTTGCAGACTTTAACCCTTCGACCAGCTTTGCTTTTTTGTTGGGCTGGGGCTCATCTTCCTCACTGAGATCTCCTAACGAACCCTTTGAGCCTTTCTTCACTCCTGAAGGCAGGAGTTATATTTATTAATAAATATGTATTATACAGTTCAGAATTTAAAAGTGCATGATATTACCAAATTTAAATAATTTGTAATGTATTTTAAAGAAAACTAAATGTTGTTAATGTGCACAAGGTAATCTGATACATTCTGGGTGAATTATCAAAGGAAACAGCTGGTGCTTATCATTTAAAATGACAAATTTATTGGTAGACTAATGGAAAAGAAATTGTGTATGTAGATTTATCAGTGCAATCAGTTCTTCTAGAATGTTCACTGTACATAATCTAATTTCAGCTGTTTTATATATTTTTTAAATCAGTTTACCTGATGCAAATATTTGTGAGCAACAAGTAAAAAAAGATCACAATTAAATTTGCTTGTTCACACCGAATATCAGCACGGTTGTGATCTGGCAGTAAGAAAAAAGCAGCTTCATTGTGACGCAAGATTTATAAAAAAAAAAAATAAAAAAAAACGTTCACAAGAACCAAACAAGAAATTACTTCAACATCGTACAATTTTGTCTGCCCCACAACTTAAATACCAGTACTGTTTCAACCCTTCTGTAATTTGTCCAGCCAAATTAACCACTCTAAAGTGCTCAATAATCAATATTAAAGATCTTATGTGTGGATCAGGACAATCCTAGATGTGCACAACCAGAAAAACTTAATACAAAAACTTACATTGAAACTGAGTCAGTGTAACAGTTCAAATGTAAATGCCATGATTAAAACTTAAACAATCCTTACCTATAAATACTGGCTTAAGTAGTTCTGTGTTTATTCCTTCAGCAAAACTAGCAGATGCTTTAATTCTCTTCTTTTTTAGAGAGTTTGGTGCCGCAGGAAATTTCTGCTTCAGTTTACCCTGTTTCATCTGGGATGCTTTCAGCTGAGGGTCAATCTCAGCCAAAAGCACATTCTATACACATCAAGAAAACAGAAACTTACTTTAATACATATTTGGCACAACTAAAGAGTTACTTTAAGATCACTGTTTTAAATCAATTTACCCCATATATGCATTTCTGAGACTCATCAAATGGTCACATTAAAAATTACTTCCTAATTTATTGTTACAAAAACCCAGATAGTGTCATTTAATATGTACAATTTTAGGGTAAGAATATATTCTTGACAAGAATAATAAAACATACAGCACCTGTTGAAGTGAGGTCTGTTTTTTGTACTTCCCAGATTTCACATATTTTCTCTTCCTAGGTTCAAGATCTTCAGAATCTGCGGTTTCATCCTGAACCAAACAGCATTAAAAAAATGGTATGACAAATCTAATTATTTTAACAGTTAAACAAACAAATATATCTTTATGGAGTCTGAGACTAAGCAAGATCACAACCTTCATAATAATAAAAATGCATCACAATTTACACTTTTAATTGTATGTAAATACGAGTGATAGCATTTCAATAATATTTTGATCCCTGTGCACAGGATTAATAACAAAAAAATACAATGAGCTGTGTAAATTCAGCTTTGTGTAGTGTGCAGGTTTTTGTTAATGTAGCATTGACTTGCTTGTTCCATGCTTGATAATGCATTGTGACATTGTGCAATTGGAAAACTTTAGTTTGCTCTTTTTTTTTTTTTTTTTTTTTTTTTTTTTTTTTTTAAATAGCTGTTACTAACATACTCCTCAATTACACTTAAAGTTTCACAAACACTGAAAGCAGGTTTAGCAAACCTTAAAGTAACATTCCTTAAGCAAGTCAGTTCTGGTTACAATATGGTTAAGTCTCAAAAGCAGATTGGTGGATGAGTGAAATATGGAGGAGTTAAAAAAATAAACAAATAGGAAAAAGGTTAGTCAGTAGGATCTCTATTAAATTAACACAAAGTAGATGTCTAGTCATGCTTACCGGAGGGAAAGGTTCACCATCAGGAAGACTAACAGGACCTTTCTTTCTCTTGTTTGCAGATGCATTTTGCTTCTTCTGACTGGGCCGTTGGCGGTTTGTCTGTGCTTTAGGTGCTTTAGTAACAAGGGGCATTTTATTTACTGAAGTGCTGCTGTTGGCAAGAGAGGGGATGGGGTTACTTAGAGAATGTACAGTGATTGGGCTGGATTGCGAGGAGTCTGGGGGAGTTAGGCTGGTTGGATCTAACAGCTCTTCAGGATCCTGCTGTGATTGCTCCCGTTTATGCTGTTGTAGATCATGCAACATGTAGGAGTTGAACTTCGGCAACCCACCCTCATAAGAAAAGTTAAACTTGTTCAGTCGCTCATCTAAAGGTAAAGCTGTTGCCTCTGTTGCTTGAGAGACACCTTTATCCCATGGGACACGCAGTTTGCGTTGAATAGACAGCTGAGAAAGATACACAGAAAGAGAGACATTTAAGATAAAGACAAAATCAGGGCTACAAGACAATACATCATTCTTCATTACATATTATTTTCACTAAATCTTAAAAATGTCAGAGGCCAAGACAGTGGGTAGAGCTCTCAACTTACAACAAAGATCATGAATTATATTCCTCAGGAGACAACCTGGATATTTTCTGTGGGACCTTCCAACAATTTGAAAACATGTAAAATCGGTGAACGTATAGATATTAATTTGAGCTTATGTGCAAATTTGTGACTGTGTTTACCAGCGCATCTTTCATGCAGTGAAATGGAAGCCTATTGTGAGGTGAGGGTTGGATTGAATAAACACTGAACACTAGATGGTGCTAAATATAAAATTCTTCTGGCCTGGACTTAAATGAGGAAGGTCAAATCTGTGGATTTTAAAATGGACTCAAATTTCCCTGAGACACACTGTAATAACAAAAAACAAACAAAAAAAACAAAACAAAAGAACAGTGTCTGAAATAGTGTCTTATCTGTCTAAAGACAAAACTGATCTACTTCCAGCTAAAACATAAACGTGTATTAACCATTATACTACTTTGCTGCAAATTAATTTATTTCTCATTTCTTAAATGAACAAAATGTCTCACTAGTACAAGAAATGTCCCAACACTTTTATTGAGTGCATCAGTGCATTTCAGCTTTTAGCTGATGTGCAGGATTCAAACACATAATCTTCCAATTAAATTTTTAACCACTCAGCCATATCATAAATAATCAGAAGAGTCTGGAGTATTAATACCTTTTTACCATCAGGATCAACACCAGGCTGCTTGCTTCCCCTGATTAGGTTCTGGTACTGCTCTTTCCCAGAGAACGGGACCAAATTATTTTCATCAACATATGCTCTCTCTGGGGTGTCACCAAAATACTGCAAGTGGTACAATAAGCCTTCTCTACTGTTGCCTATAAAATGAAAAAGTTAATAAAAAAAAAGTTAATAAAATTGTATACATAACAGATGCAATGAGTCTCTTTCACAAATTTCACAAAAACAAATAAAAACTGACAACTTTGTCTTTTTTTAATATTCTCTACAAATTATGACATTCTGTGCAACGTTGTTACATAAAAAATTATTTGCTCAGTTTTTTTTTTTCATTTTTACAGAGCTGTTAAAAACATTTTATGAATAAAAACACATCAACATTAAGCTTTTTATGTGCTAATCTGACTGAAATGCCTCAGCATCACACACCAGAAAGAAAAGCCACACAAACCTAAACCTGATGTGGTTTAGCTGTTTTGCCTCTCTTTGCTGCAAGAATAATCACACCTCCTGCTTTGACCTTGGGAGGGCAAGTAGTTAAAGCTATTTTTTGTATACTATACTATTACAGATTAGGATGCAAGAATGATTTGTAGTCATGTTCTCAGCCTACATCATTATCATTAGACTTTGTTTAATGATTCATTAGTAGCTTGTTTTCAGCTGCATATACCAAGTCATTTCATGATATATTTTTGAGCTTTCATCAGGAAGTAACTGTCAAAGTTACTTCAAATATGTAAAACGTCAATCTATTATACAAATGGGGAATATGATAAACTGGTGTATAAAGTTAGTATGTGGCTGGAGAAACAGCAGGAGCAACACAAACACCTGGGTTTGGATTGTTTTAACTAGATCGTTATAGCTTCAACTTTCTGTACCTTTCTGTCTGACGTGAAGGTTGCTCTCTGGGTCTGTAGTGATCAGACATGGCCACCAGGGGGATCCAGACACTTTGGCCCACACTATATCCCCCAATGAAAACTGACCAAGTGTGTGCTTCTCTTTCAGGTCTTCTTTTATCTTGTCATCCATGTTGGCTCCATCAGCTTCATTCTCTGATGTGGGCTGCTACACAAGAGAATCTTATGTTATAAGAACACTTCCCTGGGTTTGGGCTGTGGATTGAATTTCATAGTATTTTACATGTAAATTTTGAAATCAAATTGTGCAAAACAAGGGCTACGTAGCAAAAGCTTTAAATATTACAATAAACAACAGCTTTGTATTTTAGAATTATTTTAACTGATTAGATTTCATGACTGGTAATCTACACAGTCCTGTATATATAATAATGATAGCACAAATTTCAAAATGAGGTTTCTATATTTTAATGTTTAATCAAAACCACCACACAAGGCATTAATCGCATAAAATGAGTTAAAATAGCACTTGACAAACCTATACACCAAGTATTTTCATTTTCTCAATCATCTTAATGTCACTAATGTCTCATTTTCTCAATGTCACTAGTGGGGGCCAAAACCATCAGAATCTCAGTATACATTAGGAAAATATACACCAATTACTTTTCTTTAGCCAAAACACACAATATACACAATTACACAAATTACCTCTGAAAAAAAATCCAAAAACACCACAAGCATCTACCCTAAATAAAAAGCTAATTAGCACCTTCTGCTACAAAGAAAAATATTAAAACAACCGGTTTGTCTTAATAAAAAGTGTGAAAGTCAAATAAGAGTCATACCATAGCATCTGAGGATTTACAGTTGTTAGCATCAACCTCAGCATCATTACAGGAAATGTATGGCACATCATCAGATTTGGAAAGTCCAGGTGTCTCCCAGTCATTGTTGCACACCTCTAATGTAGTTGGCAACACAGAATCAATAACAGCAGGACCACTGGGTTTCTTTTTGCTAGAGGGTACCTTCTTCTTCAGTGGGGCCCGGTTTCTTTTCCTACCATCTAATCCAGCACTTGTATCAATTGCTAGAAGGCCTTCCGCAAGGCTCAAAGATGCATTTGGCTCCTCTGCACCCTCTTCTCCATAAGCAGCCTCATATAGATTTGTTGGTGGTGATTTGCCATTGGCCAAATGCTGGGTTATTTTAAGTGTGAACTCAGGAGAAGAATCGGACTGTGGGCTGCCATGCGGGGGCCCAGTCTCAACTACTTTGTGTATGGACGATGTAGCTGGCACAGAACAGAACTTTGCCATTTTATCCTGATCTCCATTTAACAATCGAGATGTCAAATCCTTCAAATGCTCATGTGTGTGGTTATGGTTGCTCAACTTCTGCAAAACACCATCCTGCGGTGTGGCAGCTAGCTGAGTGGCAACTTTATCCATCAAAAGGTCAGGATCTGTGCTTCCATCACCCATGCCCTTGCATCCACATGGTGAACCAGACAGCTGTTTCATGCTGGTGGGGTTCTTTGGCTCAGGCATTGAAGGCAGAGATCCTCCCTTAGTGTCCATCAGTGCCACCTAGTGGTCTATGGCAAAAAAAAAAAAACATTAAATTATTTCAAAATTAAAGTGTTCATTTAAATACATTTCTGTATGCTGAAAAACAAAAGAAAAAAATATAAGAAAACATAGAACTGAATTATTGTTTAATTACTTACAACCAGCAAAATATTTCAATTCTAAAAATCAACTTAAAACCAACAAGCAAAATTATTAAACAAACTTAAATTCACAACCAGTTAATAAATAAATAAAACGTGAACATTTCACAGACAGAGCAGTTTAATGCTCAACATTGTTTTATATTAATGCAGTTAGCAGTGTTTAAGATAGTATCGATACCTTACGATCGATAAGATAGTATCAAACGATACCTTACCAAACCATGGTGTCAGTACGTTTTGTCATTAGAATGAATAATGAATGAATATTTAGAACTAATTTGAAAACAGACTTCTTATAATTTTTTACAAACATCAGAAAACTTTGTCCCTTCAATAATTAACAAATATGTACTGAATAAGTCTGTACTTCTTGGATGGGAGAACGAGAGACAAAGGCAGTGGATTGCAAAAACAGACATTTTTTACAGTTAGTTATAGAGGTGAACATAAATAGGTTCATGTCTGTATACATCACACTTATAATAATATTCTGAGCCCATTAGTCGCTAAAACAAGAGGTTTCCTCTGAACCATGTTTGCTTTTATAATGACATTGTGCAGTCATTTCTAGATTGCTGGCTCAAATTATGTTTAATTGCTTTTGAAAGTTCTTTTTGAGTAACTAAAAAATAAACACTTCCAGCAAACAGCAGCCACTTAGGTTATATATTATGTAGTGCTCATAGCCCAAGGTCCATACGGTCAACTCAAAAGTATTAGTAATTCATAGTAATTCAACTGCTCACCCACCAGAAGTACCATGTTCATGCAATGCTCTCTACTTAAAAAGCAAATGCAGACAACAAACATGTAAAACTTCAAATGTATTGTTTGCATGGGCAGTCTGTGGCATATCCAGTATATTCAAACCTATGTCATCCCCATACCCAGACATACAGTACTTTGACAGGTGTACATCTCTAAAGTCAATGCTTCAGTGTTCATCTGTTACTATAAGCTCATAAATAAAAATTGCATTACCTTAAAAAAAATTGTACATTAAAAGAACCAGTGTACCTATTATAAAAAAGTAAACAAAGGAGAGTAACAAAAATATTCTATTTTATGAGTAATGAATATCCTCTTGTTCCCACCAAAAACCCAACTTCAGTGTCGTTAAAAAGCTACATTTTTGTTATTTGAAAAGAGAAAAGATTCCAGTCAGTGTTTCAGTAGCACAAATTCCATGTGCTTACATTTTGTGGTTAGATGACAGGGAGGGTTTTTCCTGGCAAGCACTTCAGTTTGTTGGCTTGTAGGACGTATCTAATTGTAGTTTTAAAGACGTGCTGAAATAACCATATAGCAATGGCTTTTTAATTATCACACAACCTGTGGAGGACATTTATGGACAAGTACCAACAATTATATAGCCATTCATCTACTAAAAACAGTCCACACACTTCCTTTTTATTTATATTGTGTTCTTTTCATGCAAATGTTGCAAATGTAATTCCAACTTGACATATGGGGTCAGAGTACATGGTCAGCCATGATACAGCATCCCCAGAGCAATGGGGTGAGGGGCCTTGCACAGTAATGTCACTGGACTCAGAATCTAAACCTCCAAACTACATAATGATAGCCACCAAATTACTAAGCTTGCAACTCTATGCAACATAACGGACACTTGCATTTGCTGAATCAAGAATGCAATATAGTTTAAGGGATTTCTTTTTTCTGCGTTTGTGTCCGTTAACACTCCAAACACTGTTATTTTTGATAATTAATCAGAAGCAGGGCACTCTGGTTTGTTTGAATTGCAGTTTGGATACACTGCGTGATGTGAGATGCCTGTACAGACACTCAGATGCAACTGCAGAAGTTGCAGATGTCGGAGTAGCCCAACAAAATTTTGAGCTACCATCACCATCAGTCCCATTAAGCACACGTTAGCTTAGTACTCAATGGTTTCATTTGTTTAATGCATTGTATTGACCACGAAAGTCTAAAATAGTTATAACGAAGTTATAGTTGACAGCTTTAAAAAACATACTACAAATCGTCGTTGTATGACTTCTAAATCATGCGCCAAATACGACGATAACTAATCAAGGGATTG
Organism: Corydoras sp. C115; assembly: GCA_019802505.1. Lineage (NCBI taxonomy): Eukaryota > Metazoa > Chordata > Actinopteri > Siluriformes > Callichthyidae > Corydoras > Corydoras sp. C115. The sequence continues at coordinate 9,927,367 of JAFMOC010000007.1, forward strand.
TAAAACAAGGTAAATAATTCCTGGTGCCATGTATAAATGTTAAGCGGTCTCGATCTCGGGGAGACTAGACAGTTATAGAAAAAGGGCAAACTGAGTGCTGTAGGGACCCCACTGACGCGATCATCCATCGGTGTGAAAAACAAAGCCCATATAAAGCTGTTAACGCAGCTTCCCCAATGGACTAGTTAAATGCAAATCACCGTGAAACAAAGCTATTTAAACAGCAGTTAACGTCCCCTGGCTTTCCACACCGACCTGCAAATCATCTGATTCCACATCACTTTCTGACTAAACCAACACCGTGTGTGGAGTCACATACTGTATGCATGCATTACAGAGCTGCTGCTGCGAGTTTTCATCAAACCCATAGAAACGCGTTAGCTTTAGCTAAATGATGCGAAAGGGCTAAAGCAAAAACCAGTTAACCACCCGCTTTGTGAGTGTAGTGCAGCTCCATATAAGAAAAAAACAGAGAGCACGATATTTGAAATCCTCGTGCATTTAAAATTCATTTCTAAACTAAATGTACTAAACCCGGAATGAGACTTGGACTGACAAAGCCATATGAGAGGCTAGTTAGCCTAGTAGCCTCTCAAAGATCACAGCTGCTTTATGACATACAACCACATATGTTCACTTTTACACGATTATGTTGTGATTCCTACAGGCTCGTTTTAAATGTAGTTGTGCTGGCATGTGACGAACCTTCGTTTTAAGTTAAAATGAGCTGTCTGAAGCATACCTCTATTCATTCGAGTTCGGGCTTTTGCGGGGAAACTCGGTCCCAATCAGCGCGAAAAATACTCACTTCCGATTGGTTGGCGAAGACGCTGCGCTTCACCCGGCCTTTTCAAATCTCTTCAGTTCCCCCTCTCTCCACTCACGACCGGGCATCTTCAGAAAGCTCAAAATCTCCGCGCCGACGCTTCGGGTGTGAGCCACTCGCTCGAAAAATACGATTCCAACTCGACTTGTTTTTGTCTTTCAGGGAAAATCCCGCGTAGCTCAGTAAAGCAGGGCGGCCAGTAGAAATGGAGGGCATCCTCATCGAGTGACGTCAAGGGAGCGAGGGTAGGATGCGGACCTGGTTGCCAGATTGAGCAAGCATCTCGCGCTCTCCATTTTTATTTACATCAGCTCCTGTTTTTCCAATATAACCTAATATAAGACTAAATATATATTTAGATTGCATTAATATAAATCTTTGTCATATGGGCCTGACAATATGTATATTGCAGTTGCAACAAGTTAATTTATTAACAATTTAAAAAAAAACACATTACTTTTTAGTTTGGCAACCCATAAATAAGCGCGCCAGAAAATCTTACCAATAGCATTCCTACAGGAACCTATAGAGACCTGATCCTATAGAGACCTGCTCGCCACTTAGTGCAGAAAATAAAACCGTTTATTCACACAACCATTAGTAACTAATCGCATATTTTACGATTGAAGATACTATTAATATTTGTTTTAATGAATTTCATGTACTATTAATCCTAAATATATTGTATTTCATATTATATCATTCTTTGAAAAAAATTATCCAATGTTGCACTTTATTGTTCTTGCCCTACAACACACACTGTTCCTTTTATTTAAATATAAGCACAGGGTACAGAAAATTGTAAATATAAAGTAGAGAGACACCATCAATCCAAATTCCTTGTGTGAACATACTTGGCCAAATAAATCCGATTCTAAATTTAATATTCACTTTTAAGATTTAAGTTTAATATGTGGACACAGATTATCTGAATATTATCTGAATTTTGAATCTTTTTAGGCAGATGTTTTAGCGAAATAATGTACTTATATGTATAAAGTGAAGGCCGCACGGTGGCTTAGTGGTTAGCACGTTCGCCTCTCAGCGCTAGGGATTCCCGGTTCCAATCCCCATCTGGGTGGAGTTTCCATGTTCTCCCCGTGTCTGTGTGGGTTTCCTCCGGGTTCTCCGGTTTCCTCCCACAGTCCAAAAACATTGATCAAGTCAATTGAATTCTCAAAATTGCCCCATATAGAGTGTGTCTGTGTGAGTGTGTGCCCAGCGATGGATTGGCGCCCTGTCCTGGGTGTATCTGCCCAGCGCACGTTCTCCCCTGGATGGGCATGGGGAACCCCACCGCGACCCTAATAGAGGATAAAGCGGGAGATAATGAATGAATGAATGTATAAAGTGCCAGTTAAAATGATTGAAACATTTAAAATATAAATCAGAACAAAATAATGTCACAAAAACATCTATCCATCCATTATCTTCCGCTTTATCCTCTATTAGGGTCGCAGGGGGGTTCCCCATGCCCATCCAGGGGAGAACGTCTCGGGCGCTGGGCAGATACACCCAGGACAGGGTGCCAATCTATGACTGGGCACACACTTTTTCACACAGACACACTCTATATGGGGCAATTTAGAGAATTCAATTGACCTTGATCCATGTTTTTGGACTGTGGGAGGAAACCGGAGATCCCGGAGGAAACCCATGCGGACACGGGGACAACATGGAAACTCCACCCAGATTGGTATTCGAACCGGGAATCCCTAGTGCTGAGAGTCGAATGTGCTAACCACTAAGCCACCGTGCCGCCCTGTCACAAAAACATTCATTCATTCATTATCTCCCGCTTTATCCTCTATTAGGGTCGCGGTGGGGTTCCCCATGCCCATCCAGGGGAGAACGTCTCGGGCGCTGGGCAGATAGACCCAGGACAGGGCACCAATCCATCACTGGGCACACACTCACTCACACAGACACACTCTATATGGGGCAATTTTGAGAATTCAATTGACTTGATCCATGTTTTTGGACTGTGGGAGGAAACCAGAGATCCCGGAGGAAACCCACGCGGACACGGGGAAAACATGGAAACTCCACCCAGATTGGTATTCGAACCGGGAATCCCTAGTGCTGAGAGTTGAACGTGCTAACCACTAAGCCACCGTGCCGCCCTGTCACAAAAACATATTTTACTAATTAGTTTATAGTTTATGTGACTATGCAGCTTCTTAGTTCATTCAGGCCCCATTTAAAATTCAAATAATTACAGGACAATGCACTAACAACACACCAAGGTCAACTTTAAATAAATCAGTTAATTATAATGAGAAAATATATATATATATATATATATATATATATATATATATATATATATATATATATATATATATATATATATATATAATTAGCAAACTACAGTTAGGGATCCAGTTGGAGCATGTGACTGCAGATATCAGCCTTTTAAACTTTATGTCAAATCGACCATTGTCTTTTGTAAGCAATAGGATATATTTGCAGGACACTTTTAGTATTTAGCAACTAAATGTATTAATGCATTAGCTTTTTAAAAAATGTATTATTTTTAAAGCACGTCAATTTACCAAGTTATAGTATCTGACAGGCCAGGCTTATTGACCATCCTGGGAATTTTCAAATACAGCATGATGACTATTGGGTGTTCAGACACACTACACATTTTTACCTACTGCTTTATAATTTCTGGTAGTTTTAGATGCAGCCTTTGTGAAATTTATTAGTTTCCACTTACAACATAAATACACTTTGAAATCTTCAATTAATAAAGGTTGTTCACCTGTTTCTTTGGATACTTTGTTAATCCATCTGTTTTTGTTTTCTAACGACGTCACATGCCCATTGCAGTTACATTAACATGATGCTGGTTGCACTGCTATGACTGGATTAGATATTTCAGTAATGTTAAAGTTTTAAATATCTCTGTGTCACAGGAGGAGGAGAATTTGAGGGTGGCTTACACAAACTGTGCAGCAACAACTGATTTTACATTTAGAAGTTGAAACAATAATGATAAATATGTGTAATGGAGTCACAGTAAGTTTTGAATAATGCCAAAAAGTATATGGCACATAATAAGTAGAACTAGGAATATTTTCCCCAAATAAAGTGGACCTCGATTTATTTTATATTTACTGACTAAATGAAGGAATGCACATAAATAAAAGCTACTTTATGGTAACATGGTGCTGGCTTGGCTAATTTAGATGATAGATAATTTAACATTTATTTAAAGACTTATGGTAAATTCATTCATTCATTATCTCCCGCTTTATCCTCTATTAGGGTCGCGGTGGGGTTCCCCATGCCCATCCAGGGGAGAGCATCTCGGGCGCTGGGCAGATAGACCCAGGACAGGGCACCAATCCATCGCTGGGCACACACACTCACTCACACAGACACACTCTATATGGGGCAATTTTGAGAATTCAATTGACGAGCCATGTTTTTGGACTGTGGGAGGAACCCGGAGGAAACCCACGCAGACACGGGGAGAACATGGAAACTCCACCCAGATGGGGATTCGAACCGGGAATCCCCAGCGCTGAGAGGCGAACGTGCTAACCACTAAGCCACCGTGCCGCCCTAGACTTATGGTAAATATGATTAAGAATTGTATTAGGCAAACTCGACATAATAAAACCGATTTTGTTTAAAATGACTGGATTTAATGAAACGTGTTTGGAAGTAATACAATTACTAAATGAATTGGGAAGCAGTTCTCCGTTTCATTATTTTACACAGTTAACACTTGGCTTGATATTTAACCGTGAAGCACATGGTGCATGTGATATAGTCACAAATAGTCAGTGTTTCACTGTGGGTCTGTGGACTGCAGAAAGCTCAACAATTCAAATTAAGATAGATTACTACTGAAAAATGACGGTGTAATCAACTTACGCCCTTTTAAGGGGGCACTTGAATGTAGCATTTTGCTCCTTGTAGTTGCCACAGAGAAGCAGTTCGGAATCACTCGCGCCCTCTGTCGGCGGCACCGAATGTACAGGAAGATGAAAGCTGGTGCAATCGGCTCGTTTTGCTAGATCATCGTGTAAACTGTCGTTGAGACCGAGATCACAGGGCATGGGAACAGCTCTTTGGGCCTTTAGTAGCTAATAAACCACTCAGAAGCTGCCAGCACTCCGCTGCCCCGTCGACTTGTGCGTGAGCGTCGGATTAAAGTCCACCGGCTTTTAAGATGGCCTTAATTTTGTTCTGCAGATCTCGGACTCCGCTGTTGAAATCGTGCCGATCCTTAAAAGGCGAATTCAGAAAAGGTACAACTGAATGTGTTTTTGACTGTAACCATGTAAACTGCGATGTAAAGCCGGTTTCACCTTGTGATCGGCTGGTGTAGTGGTTTTGTTATTCACACACAGGAGGCAGCATGGCTCTCTGTCAGGGTTCCGCTCCACACGGTGCTCATGACAGCCATCTGCGGACTGAAACAAAGATTTGAACAGATTTCAGATGTAATAATCTCACGCCATTGTTTAGGTTTATTTACTTGTGTCGAATATCATATGTGGGTGTAATATTGCAGTAAAAACTAGGTTTGTTATCTGGGAACTTCCTGTCAGTGTGATGAAAGTATTAGTGAATATCTGTAGTCTGACTGAATGTGATGTTAAACAAACTAGTAAATACTTATTTCACATTAGAATAGCTGTGCATATTGACTTCAATAGTGTAGACTTCAAAGCATTCACATATAGCTAATGTAACTGAAACATAAAGAGGTAATTTCCAGAAAGTCACTGAGGTGTTTCAAAGTTTAGTTGTTGTTGGCATTGCATACACGCAAAGGAAGCTACAGAACTTAGGCCTCTCTGAATAACAAACACATCCCGGATTCTGTTACCTTCTGGAATACTTTTGTAATCAATTTACAGTAAATGCATTTACTTTCTTAAAAAAGACAGACCACTTTACCACAATCAATCCCCAACTGCACCATGAACGTTTTCTCTGTGATAGATACTTCCCACATTTCAGCAACCCTGGTTCCAGAAAGTTCCTTTTTTATGATCTCCACAATCACTTTCAGAATTACCAAAAATAACTGCAAATGAAACACAATTAGAAGTATCAGCAAAGGGCAGTTTTTATCCACCTTTTTTGGGTGGGGTAGGGTGTATATCACCTGAAAAAGGTCTGTATGTAATGATCGAGCACTTTAGTATGTCTGTCCATCCATCCATTATCTTCTGCTTTATCCTATATTAGGGTTGCGGGGTTCCCCATGCCCATCCAGGGGAGAACGTTTCGGGCGCTGGGCAGATACACCCAGGACAGGATGCCAATCTATCGCTGGGCACACACTCACACACGCACACAAACACACTCTATATGGGGCAATTTGGAGAACTCAATTGACTTGATCCATGTTTTTGGACTGTGGGAGGAAACCGGAGGAAACCAACGCGGACACGAGGAGAACATGGAAACTCCACCCAGATGGGGATTCGAATCGGGAATCCGTAGTGCTGAGAGGCGAACGTGCTAACCACTAAGCCACCGTGCCGCCCTACTTGTATGTCATTAAGGAAAATCATCTAATACATGAAAATATAAATGATATTTAAGTCAACGTGTGTATAATAAGAAATGCATAATACCAGTATCTGGTGTCAGGTTTGAGTTTGCGCTCAAGTAGTTGTACTTGGTAACGTCTGTGTTAATAACATTACTAACAGTACTTGGTTTTGACAAGCACCAATATATAAGTTCTTGACAAGAAATATGAAAATTGTATGCATGTCTTGGAATAATGCCGCACAAATTGCAGATTGGTATCTATTCAGTTTTTTCCACCCAGATCAGGACAACCTGTAACAGAATCCATACAGAGCAGGGCAGGCTGTCATGCATCGTCAAGAAAATGTAGTAATAATTGAGAGCACTGAATTGGTTTGTTTGAAAGTGGTGTTTATTAGTTTTACTGACTTGTAAAATTTAATTTGAATGGATTTCCGCTGGGTTCTCTTGTTTCCTACAACAATCCAAAAACATGGATTCAAGGTGATTTGGCTGCTCTAAATTGTCTCTATATTCATTGCCCCTATATAGTGTTTGTGTGCCAGTGATGGATTAGTACCCTGTTCGGGTTGTATCTGCCCCCCTATGCAACCCTAATATAAGATTAAGCTGTCAAGATGAGATGAGACAAGACATTGTAAGTTAAGCAGCATATATACACACACTTCTCACAAATTTGTAATTTCTAATAGGCTGTATTATGAATGCACATTAGTCTTACCTTCATTAAATTCTTTGCTGGACCTGGTGAATAGTTGTGGCATTTGGAAAAGTGAAAAGTCGTGGTATATGGATTATGTTTGACTTTCACATTTGATGCTTGTAGACCCTCTTACATTTTCGTCCGACACTTCATGTATTGCGGAAGGTGAAATTTTGCTTTGCATGTGAATAAAACATTACAAAACATAACATTTATACATTGTACAAAAGTAATTCCTTAACACCCCAGCTTACTTTACACATTCTATACACAATATTACCTAAAATATAAATGTTACATAAACAGTAAGACTTAAATTGTTTCTGTTTTATCGCTTGTTAAAACAGAACAATTTAGATTAATAAATAGAAAGACAAGTTTTTGTAGGTGAATCCCACTATCAGGGATATCTTAAAGGGCTTTCAAATTAATGGAAATAGCTGAGGACAGTTGGTCATCTGTATGAGCCAACAAGTGGCATCTGTATCAGAAAATATTTTGTTGCCATGCAAGCTGTTTAAACAATGACTTCTACTTATTTTACTCCGACCTTCATGAAATAAGAAGATTTAGTTTATATTAATCGTAAATAGCAATTTTTACATAATGTATTTAGTCACATAAGAAAGCAAAGAGAGAATCGAAAGGCAGCAACAAAAGTAAAGGAATAAATAAAACTTGAAATATGCTTTTTTTTTTTTTTTTTTTTTTTTTTTTTATAGAGGGGGGGGGGGGTTCATCTCACAAACTACAGTAAAGGAAAACTGTTCCGTTTCCCTAGTCAGAACTAATTCCAGGATTAACCTTAAAGAACTGGATTAAAGGTCTTACTATAGAAGTACAAAAGAATTTATTTATTTATTTATTTTTTATCTCAGATCTCAAATAGAAGTAGTTTTTTTTTCAATGTGAACTACTTTTATTTTGTATACTGACTATTCAGCATTAACACAACTATACTTTAACTATAAGAATAGTAACTGTGAAGGGATGTACATGATCAGAAACAGTACTTATATACTGTACAGCATCATCACCAGCCTCCACTGTTCTCACAAGGCTGACTCGATGAGTCTATGCTGTTGGTGATAAATTTTGACCTAACCACCTGATCACCTCAGGAAAAATCCAAAAAATTATTAGAGCAGGCCATGGTTTTTAAGTCATTAACTAATCAGTCTTGGTTAACCAGTTGTGCTTAAGCAAACCATTCATACCAGCCAACCGTATGCCACATTCAAAATCGCTGAGATCAAATTTTCCCTCGTTCTGATGGTTGATTAGAACATTGCTTTATCTGCATGTTTTTATGCATTGCACCACTGACACATGACTGTCTGATAAGATTACTATCAAAATTGTAATCAAAAAGGAATCACATGGACCCTCAATGGAAGTAATAGGATTAATTATTATTATCGTCATCATTATTATTGGTTGGCACAGTGACCCATATTTTTGTTTCAGTTCTTAAGTCTGAGGTGGAATCACACCTCATTTAAAAAGTACCTGGCTCATGAAGTATTTATCATAGCAACAGTTTCTGTTGTTGAATGAGTGTTTGACCTTAGATGAACTGAATTACGTGAAGCACTGCACACCATACTTCTTAGTCCTGGCATCTACTGATGAAATGTTCATTCAAATGTCTGCAGCTAACAGGGAAGAGATCCAACAGAAGGCATTTCTGACCTATATTTATAAGACAGTCAGTCAGGGCAGACGTTGTGGAGAAGTAGCATTTTTTTTAACATGTACACAAAATCTATACATGGATACTGACTGTATATTAACTAGTCTAGACTTTTTAAAGCAAGATTGAAAGACTACAGGCTCCCATACAGAAAATGACACAGATAATCCCATGATTACGTTTTTTTTGGAAATACAAATTGCACTCTGTGGTATTAATAATTCACTTATAAGTACACATAATCAGTTTAACAGCTTTAGATTAGAAGCTTTTGGTATTTCTTTACTATTAGTGTAGTAAGGCAATCCAAGACCCCTCTGGCCATTTTTCCTTTGCTGCCAGTCTCACTGTCTTAGGTTTTTAAATGATGTCTAAATAAAAGACATGAATTATGTGAATGAATCACAGGTGCAAAGGTTAGTGCTACTGTCTCATAGAAAGAAGCCCTTGGGTTCGAATTCCTGGTTGGCTTTCCCAAACAAAGTTCCTTTCTCTGTGGAGTCTACTTGTCCTCCATGTACAACACATAGATTTCCTCCCACATTCCAAAAACAGGCTGATATGCTAATTAAAAATACTTAATTGCTTGTCCTCCAATGACCATATTGCTTGTAACTATTTATAATATATTTCAATAGCTATTGATGTTGTCTAGATGTTAATCACAACAGTATTTACTACTGCAGCTATTTGGTAAAATGGTAAAGCAAAATGTAATATTTTATGTTTACAAGTGGAAAGTTATGATTTTGTTTGCAAAGAAAGGTAATAAAGCAATCACCTATTACATAGCAAACATCCAAAAGTAGATTTTGTATTACCATCAGCTCAATAGAAACATTGCTTTTCTCTGAAACTCACTTGAGCTACTAATGAAGTTTAATCTTAGAAAGTAGAACACTTTAATTTCTATTAAAACAGCATGTTCAAAGCTTGAGAGCAATCAGTACTAATCTACAGAACTTATTATTATTTTAATTTTAAACCTGTCAAAGGTTGATTTGCACAAAAATTGGCAAAATGCCAAGCCTTAACCTAATCAAAAATAATACCCGCTGCTCATATTGAGCTGGTAGCTGTGCGCCGACAATTGTGAAAGGGGCGACTGAACATGCCGATGCACCCCTCTGCAAGAAAATGTCTCAGCGCTGTCTCTTTTAAATGCTCAGTGCAGGGAGCAATAACTAGCTTTAGGTGCTTTCGTTCACAGGTGGAACAAAGACCTACCTGTACCTAATTATCGTGGCAAAATGCAGTAATATGCTGTAGTGATGTTTGTGGCTAGAGAAGAAAATCTTAGCTATGAATAGTACTTTACAATACGGACTTTAATTGATTCATTTTTTACTTTTGTATACAAGGGGAAACAATGTTATTGCTTCTTGCTTTATTAAAACTTAAGTTAAAATCAACTTTTAATGATGCATTCTTATTAAGAAAATACAAAAGCAAGCAAATAACATTTGAGTGAGTTAAAAGATGGGGGTTTATGACTTATAAAAATAGGAACTTTTTGTGAAGTATGAAAAACACAAATAAGACACAATCTCAACATTCAAACAGTCAGTGACTGAACAAGTTTCATAAGTAAATGCCAAATTAAATGGGTTTAGTAACATAGTCATATGTCCAAGTAGTATCAGTAAAGTGCAAAGTACAAATAAGAAAAGTACAAAAGCATTAAGTATTTTTGTGTATAGTGGTTTAGGTTATAAACCAAATGTGTTGCATCTGTCCATTTTGTTTTATTATTATTTTGGTGTAATATTACTGCTGTAGTTATTTGCTGATAGTAAAACAACTAATGTGGCATCTTTTATATCTTTTAGGAAAGCTGCAAGAAGAATCCTGTTTTAGTTGTACTGCACTTCGACTCAGCACAATTGGGTAACTAAAACAGAGTTTAGACTCATGTACTCTGTTTTACTTGATATATTCCACACACATATGACATATTACACACACAAATGTTTGTATGTGTATATATGGTATTAAGTTAAGTTTGGACATCCCTGTTCTAATTCAATTAATTTTTTTTAGATGTCGATAGAATAAGTTCGTATATTATACATCCTTACGGGGTATAAACATTTGCATTTCACACAGTTAAGTTTTGTTTTAACATAGTAAAAAACAACAAAATAATTGTCTCCTGCACAAAAGTAATGATAATTATATTATAGATTTTATTCAATTCATTCATGTTGAATTATCAGTAATAAACATTACTGAGAAATATATAAGTTAAATATATTTCCTGCAGATTACATGTATACTCGGTGACATTTAGAAACAATTTAGAGATGAATGTCTCTTTTTTCATGAGAGCATAGTGTATCTGCTAGTGTCTGTGTGTGTAAAACTTTTCATATAACTAATTGAAATGTGTTTAAAAAGTAATTCGATGTCTCTTTTCAAACTGCAGTCCAGATGTTTTCATAAGGAGCACACTGGTTCAGAAACCCAGCCACCTTCAGTTTCATCCTGACCAGTTCTCTATTTCTCAGCACTCCAGTTCATCTCGTGTGTACCATGCTATTCTGATTCCAAATCATACTCATCTAGCCAAACATTGGACAGCCGCCCAGTGGAGTATACCTGTAAGATGGTTGCACATTTCAAATCGTCTACATGATGACTCAAAAGTGGAGCGTTCATTACGTTCCCTAAAAGACCGGAATAAGAAGCTGGAGGAGGGTGGACCTGTTTATAGTCCTACGGTGGAGACTGAACAAGTACGCCAATCGTTAGGGCAACGAGTGATTGATGAAGTGAAGCACTATTATCATGGTTTCCGGCTGCTGTGGAACGACACTACTATCACTGGACGCATGCTGTGGATGGTGTTAAATGGACACACACTGTCAAGGAGAGAAAGAAGACAGGTACATACTTTACTATACTATGACTTTATGGTAACTGCAATTATGAATTATTTCATCAAGGCTGTTTCATCAATTGATTAATAGAAAGTTGATCCAATATAACAAATAATCATCTCTAATGCATCTGAAAATAGGCTGAAAAATTGTGTGTGCAAAAGATTTTTTAAAAACAGAAATCATATAAACTTTTCTGTTTTATTGTAAGTAATAGAGCCAATCAAAATAGAACAAAGAGAAGTGATAGAAACATGATAGAAATTGTTTCATTAATTCTAAGTCTCTCTGCACTGGACAGGTGCAAAATTCCGCCCATTTGATACACACACCGGCGGTTCATATGCTTTGTAGTTAATTGACACAGTGCTCTCTCGTTCTGTGTCTCTTACATCCTGGCTAATAATTTATTACAACTGCATCTCTATAGCAACACATTGTAGTGCTTCCAAGGAAAACTGAGGTCAGATAGAAGCTAACAACAATATCATAATCACCAGCTGAAGTATTTTCTTGACCTTAACATATAAGAGAGAACCATCTAGAATATAACATGGTTATGTAACACTGCCAATGTGCTAATGTCTGACAATCTCAGGCTTTCAGACCAGGCACATGACTGGGTTACTGGCTGTACTGTCAAATAACAGAGATCACTGCTAAGTTCTGATTTAAATATACACATTGACCTTCTTTTTCTCATCATTGATGACTACATGGAAAAAAAACATTAGTCGCCTACATAACTTGGTGAAATTTTAATACTTACATCCTGAGAATAATATGAAATCATTTCTGAAACTTCCTTTAGGACTACAGTACTATACATGTGTGTTCAGATTAAAATAATAAAATCTAGTCAAGATTGCATAAAATTTGAGTATTTCCTAAATGCAACCTGAATCAATCTGGGGTTGCTTAGCAATGTAATGTGGAGATGAAATTAAGTCAGCTGCTTAAATTTACTGAGTGTGTATGAATGTTATTACTTATATTACAACTATTCCTAAAAAAAGTCTGGTGATTGATGAGTACTGGGACACATAGTTCACATAATCCCTACCTTAAAATTCTAATGGTGTTATAACGCATATTAGCATCAATCTTAAGTTACTCATTTACTACATTCCATAGTTTGCTAGCCAACTATGACTTTGTCCTTAAAAGCCCTTTCTTTCTTATTAATCCTGAACTTTCTGCACTGCCATGTTTACATTCGCTATATAAGACAGCTACAATGAATCCAGTAATTCTGTGAGACAGGGCCTCTGTTTCTAATTCAGAACAAAAGAACGGTCGAAAGAGGCTGCACCTTTCCCGCAATACATTGAACACACCCCCAGTGTTTCAGAGCAGAGAATATTGGTTATTCCTTTTTCCCATTTTATCCAATTTTATAGATTTAGGTATTTAAAAAAAAATTATTAAAATAAGCTGGGTGATTAATAACATTTAATAACATTTTTATGGCAAAAAAATTAACAATTAATTTTGCTTTAACTTTCTTCTTGTTTTCCTATTGCTGCTCTTAGTGAAGAAATAAGTATTCAGATACTTTGCTAAAATATAATTACATATATAACTATTTTGTAAAAACAAAATTTAATGAATAAATAGCTATCAGCAACAAATTGTAGTTAAATTAGTAAAATAATTCAAAAGTCCTGGTTTCTCTGATCAATTAATTTATAATTAATTTATAATTATAAATTAATTAATTTATATGTAACTAGATTAATCATAATGAAGCATCAATGTGTATGCCACATGTTAGTGTAAAATCTGCAGGAGGGGGAGCTTAACCTACTTCATAATAAATATTTTTGTAAAGGTTAATAAGTAAAAGGAGAGGGTTTTTATACTATGTTTTAAGTTAGTGATAGTTTTCACATTTATTAAAGGACTGAAATCAGATGTTTCCCTCTGTAGATGTCAGAGGCCAAAAAAGTTGAAAACCACAGATTTCACATTTGCAGCTTTTTTTTTTTCACATTTTAAGGTTAGCAGTAAAATCTTAAAAGTAACTGGTTACTTAAGCTTTCAAATAAATTAGGTGGGATGGAAAGCACAATATTACCTCTGAAATGAGCTGCAGTGATGATATAACACAGCTTCAAAGAAAATACTTAAAGAAACTACAAGAACCCCACAAATATATGCTTAAGTGCAGTACTTCAGTGAGTGCATTTAGTTAATGTTCACAACTGGATACTATTCCCTTCATCCTGTTCAGCCCTGGGGCTGTTGATGTTACTTATCTTGTTTTTCTCCCACTCTCTCGAAAATCTCCAAAAAAGCCACCCCCTACAGAGCCTCTCTTTAGCTTGCTTTATCCCGCTCACCCCTCTTTGACAGAGATGATATACATGTCAATAGGGGGGCAGCACAAAGCATCTTTTCATCCCCATAGTTTTGTTCCTATAGGAACATGCAGGTGGAAAGAAGGCAGAGGAATCTTCTATTAAGGCAAAAGTCCAATCATGTGGTAGCAGCACTGTGGTTAAACATTTTAGTTTTTTTAATATATGGTTTATTTGTGTTAATGCAGTGTTTAACAAGTGCAGATTTACAGTCATCCATTTTGTTCAATTAGTCATACCAGAGACAAGTTACATTTAACAACAATAGTAAATGATAAATAATGAAGGAGAAGGGGGGTGGGATGCATGGCATGATGGCTCAGGAAAGTACAGTTCAAATTATTTCATATTATAAAATGGGTAGTATCAGTCCTAAAATCTGAATGGCTGAGCCGTTTGTACAGCTGTGACATTATTGACAATAAAACACGCCTCTGACTGCTTCATATACATATTAATGTGTGAAATATTATACATTATTTTACTTCATGTACCGTTATTGGAAATACAGATTAGTATAAATAGTGAGGGGCACTAAGCCAGAATCCTGTTACTCAGCAACGTATGTTCACTTTGAAAACTGGACTAGATTACCTCGCACAAGACCAGTATATTAACAATAATTCTGATTTCAAAAAACACATTTATGTATCCAACTTTTTTTTTTATTATAGACTTTGTAACCATTTTATAAAAGCAATAAAGCACTCGAGGTTGTATATTATTGCAAAGAGCTGTATTCATGTTGTGCCTAACACCTCTTTCCCGTAATTTATTCACAACAATGCACACCCTTTCATGACTTATTGCTTTAGTACACTGTTAGATACGTATAACTTTACTACAGTTATTGCTATTAGAAGAAAGGGATGATTACATAGCAACATAGCAATGCTCAAATCGAAACAGATCACATTGACTGTGCAATTAGCACATAAAGTGTGGAAAATTGAACTTACAATGCTAAAGAATATTTAATGAGTTTAACATGATCACTCTGCTTTTCTTTTCTAGTTTCTGCGAACATGTGCAGACTTATTCAGACTTCTGCCTTTCTTAGTTTTTATCATCGTTCCTTTTATGGAGTTTTTACTTCCTGTTGCTTTAAAGCTTTTCCCCAACATGCTTCCGTCCACTTTTGAGACCAAATCCAAAAAGGTACAACAATTTTTCTTTAATTTTCATGACTATACAGTGCATATTCTTTGTAGTTAAAGCCTAATGATGGTAATTCTACTAGGCATGTTAAAGTGTGTATGAAATGACAGTAACACTGTTATCTCTTTGTATTTTATAGGAAGAGAGGTTAAAAAAAGAATTAAGAGTAAAGTTGGAGATGGCCAAGTTTTTGCAGGACACCGTGGAGGAGATTGCACTTAGAAATAAAGCAGACAAAGGAAACGTCACTGAGGAGTTTTCCACCTTCTTCCAAAAGGTACACTTCTTACAAGATGACTCAGATTAATACAGGTCTTAAGTTCATACCAGCACGGTGGGGCAGTGATTAGGGCAGGGGGGACAATTTTGCATGTTTTCACAATGTTTGTGTTTCTTTTACAAGCTGTTTTTTTCTCTCAAAACATGCTTGCAAAATATGTTTGTGTCTCCACTGCAATAAACTTCAGAACTGTACATTTTTCCTACATTTTGTCACGAGACTTCTGGAATTTAAGCATCTTCTGAGACCCTTATGAGAAAATGTTGCTTAGAAAAATTAATTAATAAATCACCACAGACCACTCGCAATGGTCTGTCAAAGATTTGATTGATTTGATGTGAGTGTTTATCATTTGGTAACAAATCAAGCATCCAAAAGAGCCTGCTGCCATGAAGTCATACATCATTTCTCTTTCTAGAGCAGTCTGTTCAACAAAATGTTCAACAGCGCCCCCATGTGGCGATATCTTTTTTTATCTATCCCTTCTATTTTAACCTGCCTCTGTTTTAACCTGTTTTAACTTACTCTCCCTGGCCCATTTCTTTAGATCCGTGATTCTGGTGAGAGGCCTAGTAATGAGGAGATCATTCGATTTTCTAAACTGTTTGAAGACGAACTGACGCTAGACAACCTGACGCGGCCTCAGCTGGTGGCTCTCTGTAAGCTGCTGGAGCTACAGTCCATCGGAACCAACAACTTCCTGCGCTTCCAGCTCATCATGAAGCTGCGTGCTATCCGTGCTGATGACAAGGTGTTGGTCATCACTGGTTGGATTAATTGTCTGAATTGACTTGTCTGTTCATTTATTATTATTAGTTATTATTGTATCTAAGTAAGTGTGGACTTACGGATCTTAAGGATTAAAGGTTAATAATGCAGGGCAAATCTAAAATCATGGCAAATTAATTTTTTAAAATTTTGAAAGCATTAAAATCAATAAATAAGAATTTTCTTTAATCCATACGTAGCACGTTTGCTGCCACTCCTGAATTTGGTGTACTTTGTACAACAGATTTCCTTTGCAAAGATAAGGGTTTAAAGTTTTTCTGTTGCTTAATGAGATTAGATAATGCAGAGCAAGTATTCTGGATTCCACTATACAGAGTATATGCTACAAAGTCTTTTTTTGGTAAACTTGCTCATTTAGCTCATAAGGCAGGTTTTCCATTGGGTTTAGGTCAGGGTTCTAGGACGTTCATGGCAAAATCTTAACACTATTAGAACTAATAGTGTTTATTTAAAGGCAATGCTTTTGAAGTAATATGTTGCTTGTCCGGGTGAAACTTGATGGCTGAGGTAATTAGGTTAAATACACTAAATGGATTTTAGTGTTTAGTCACATGCATCTAAAGCCAAGCACCTAGCCATATATTTTGGACAACTGTATGCTTCTTGTTTTGTGAAATCAGTTTGGGGAAGGCCCTTTTTCAGTCAAGTGTGACTGCTCCAGTGCACAAAGCAAGGTCCAAAAAATGTTTGGTTTGATTAGTCTAGTGTGAAGGGTGGGACAGTGGTCAAATGGTTAGTGCTTCCACCTCACAGCAAGGTCCTAGGGTTAATTTCAGGTTAAGGCAAACAAAGGTCCTTTTTGTGTGGAGTCTGCATGTCCTTTACTCGGGGTACTCTGATTTTCTACCACATTCATGACATGCTGATGAATTAAAATGGAGAGACTAAATTGATCAGCATAACTAACTGACTGATGCATGTTTTTCTGGATTAACAAATAAAATTACGAACAGACATTATGAACATTATTATACATAACATTAATTATACAACAGCTTTAAATAGGTTTTGGTGTGATGTTGTGTATTCAGCTAATAGCAGAGGAGGGTGTGGAGAGTCTTAATGTGAATGAGCTTCAAGCGGCATGCAGAGTCAGAGGCATGAGAGCTCTGGGTGTGACAGAAGACAGACTCCGGGATCAGCTAAAACAGGTAAAAGATGCCATTCTCTCAGTTATCCTGCAACTCTTTTTATGGGTCAGTGTGGTCTGGAGTGCACGATGTACTGACATATTAAATGTGTTTTAGTGGCTGGAGCTGCATTTGAACCAGCATATTCCCACCTCTCTGCTGCTACTTTCAAGGGCAATGTTCCTTCCAGACACTCTGTCCCCTGCAGACCAGCTGAAAACCACCCTGCAGACCCTGCCTGAGATAGTGGTATGTACTAACGCCCATACCTGACTAGTACAAAGTATGCAAGTCAAATAAAAAGTGCATTTCTAACTCATACAATACATCATAAATTGCTGAAACTTTGATAGAACAGAAAAAAAGATTTTCTGTGATGAGCATAATACTGTTAGTTACATATAACAAGGTTAGACATTTAGAAATTGACGCTGAGGGCTTTTCTGGACAAAAAGACAAAAATGGGGGTAAAATTCAAATTGTTACCAACAAAAAGTGCAAAAACAGCATTTGTGTTGACATAGGATTGCATCAGTGCATCTTTAACCAAAAACTTGAGTGTGTGGTCACACACTGCATTTGCTTAACTTACCCCTGTCTCAACATTTGTGTTAGAGGCTTCAATTTTCAAATTTCTTTTTATTTTGTCATTAAAAGTCTTTTCTTGTCCTGTTGTTTGCTAAATTTATGTTTAAGTTAATAAATTCACTATTCACTATATAAAAATTTTAGTTTTTTTTGCATTATTAGAAAGTATCTAAACTTTTTTTGGAAATGAGGTTTAAAGGTATATGATTGATCAGAAAAGTATAATTCAAGGTAATTAATTTTCTCAAGGAGCTGCATGGGAAACTGGAACTGTCGTGTAAGGTCGAACCAATTGACTAAATTTAATTTAAAATCAACACATTCAGTTGTACTGAGAACAGTGTGCACTATGTGTACAATACAGCTGCATTGCTTTAATTTTCAAATTGACTTACATGTAGGGACAGCCAAAGTGCCTGATGTGGCTGTACAGTGTTCAGGTATGTTATTTTTGTGTGTGTGTGTGTGTGTGTGTGTGTGTGTGTGTGTGTGTGTGTGTGTGTGTGTGTGTGTTCCTAGGCCAAAGAAGCACAGGTGAAAGTGGCTGAGCTTGATTTTTCAAAGGTAGATAATAAGACCAAGCTGGAGACCATGCTGCAGGAGGAAGAAGCAATTCGACAAGAGAACAGAGAAAGGGAATTGGAGAGGCTGGCTGATACTGCTGAGAAAATCAAAGAGCATGTTTGTGCACCTCTTACTCAAACTCTTTCAGAACTGTTTATATTTGCAAATGTTTGTTTATTGTATAATTAACAACTAAAGGTGTTGATTGTAGTCTGAAAGCCTGAAATACTATTGCAGTAAATTACTTGTATATGTACTTGTGGATTTATGTTTAAAATGTTCCACTGTTAATAGAAGGTTGTGTTTATACACCTCTAGAAGTTGGAGTTGGTTGATGTTGAAGGACATGTGACTGTAGATGAACTTAGCACATCCAACGTAGGTACAGCTTCTGAAACATTACAAGACACAGCGCCTGTGCTGGAAGGGATTAAGGTAAGGCACTGAAAGATTTGTATTATTTTGCCCACATATTTTAGTTTAAATATCTTGACTTTAAGCTGTTTTTTTTTTTCAAACCAAAACATCTGCATCAATTTTTTTCCAGACTGTGCCATCAACTCACCACTGAGCTTTTGGTGTTTCCTTGATCTATGTTCTATTTCATTTTGAATTCTAAATTGAATTCAAAATATTTTTTTAAGTAAATTTTAAATCTTGTTAAGAGGAAATCCAAAATCTAGTTACACACACTAGTGAGATTTATAGTTACAAAATGTAGATTTTGCGATAAAGGGATGAAGGTATTGATGTACCTTATTTTATTTATAAATAAAAATGTACCTTATTTAATATGTAAGTGGCTTACTGGGAAAAAGAAGAAGAGATGCTGAATGGCCATTAAAAAAAACATCAATGGTCAAAAAAACATCCTGATCGGTCTTCAACAGACCATGACCTGTCCCAAAACATATGTAGATCTATGAATAAACAGTTCATTGTTTAATTAACCAGAATAAATGTGTTGACAAAAAAACATAAACCGTAAATATCTATGGGTGTTCCCTGAAAAAAACACGTCCCACATTTTAAATGAAAGTGAAACTAACACAAAGCCCATAGTTCCACTCTCTGAGACAAAATGCAGGAAAGATTAAAACTTAAAACATTTACAGAGACCAGTGGCTTGAAATTGCCCAAAGAACAAAGAAGAGTTGAAAATAAATATCAAACCCTAATAACATTACATTTTAGCATTTCAGACACAAAATTATTTTGTTTCTTAAAGACAGCAGCTTGATTATGCTGCACCTCTGTTAAGAAGCATGAAGCATTCCACTGAATCTTCAAAAATCTTCACACTGTTTTTGTGTGTGTGTATATGTATGTATGTATGTATGTATATATATATATATATATATATATATATATATATATATATATATATATATATATATATATATATATATATATATATATATATATATATACACACACACACACACCCTGTGCATATACATCCCCTTTAGGTGTGTACCATCTCAGAATGTAGCAGGGACAAGTTGTTTTGTAGACTGTTATAAAGTGTATGGTTTATGACTTCCCACGTCAGGGAGAAGAAATCACAAAGGAGGAGATTGACATGTTAAGTGATGCCTGCACCAAACTAAAGGAGCAGAAGAAACTCCTGTCTAAAGAGAAGGAGGAGTTGGAAGAGCTGAAGGATGATGTGCAGGAGTACAGTGAGGTGAGTAATATTTGCATAGCTGTTGTCTTGCATGTCTCAGTGTTGACTGGATATGTTTGAAGAGAAGTGTGTGTGTGTGTGTGATTAATTAATATATATATATATATATATATATATATATATATATATATATATATATATATATATATATATATATATAAAGATATATATATATACACATACACATGTATATAAACACCTCCGCTGTGGTACAGGAGCGGAAATTTGGCACACATTTAAACTTTCAAAGATCGATTATCAGTGCCGTGCCTAATGACATGACCAAATCCTTTTTGCATAGGTCATGCCATTGTTAAGATATTATGGAAGAAGACTCTGCATTTCATGAGTTTCAACTACAGAGAAGCCATTAACCATTAAAAAAAATATATGACCCTTTTTATGTAAATGAATGGAGTATACTAAATTGTCATAAAAAGCAGAGTCTGCTGCAATGGGTGAAACATCATCATTCAGTGATTACCATGGACTTTCATGCCATTTCTTTATTCCCAAAAGTCTAAAACACTTCTAAAAAGTGTGATTCATGCAGCGAATGCAACTTTTGTTGACTCTTTGTTTTCATGCTTGTAGAATATATGCATACAAGTGTATCTTCTTTCTAATGTCTACTTTCATTAGTGTGCATGCACACTCAAAAGCATCCTCTCACCACCATGTGCTTGTGAATGCATTCTCATTGTAATTTTTAACAGAACCAAGAAGCCATTAAAAAAAAAAAAACACTTCTGCATCACTGCTATTTGCTTTTGATCTGATTATCTTTATTGTTATATATATTTTTTACAGGGATGTTAACTTAATGGTATTTCATTGAATCTGAGCTAAAACAAGATTTATTAACTTTATTAATAAAGCACACTGAGCCAGTGTCACTAAAAGTTGTCCACACCCATGCTATAATAATTTATTAGCAGACACGACACATACACACATATATAGCTTTATTTATTTATTTATGTATTTTTTATACTTTGTGTTTTTTTTTTGTCATCTTGTTTTTTATGTGTTCTGTTTACTTCCATGGTATTCTTTTGACTGTACTTGCTAATGTGATCTGTCTACTTGCTTGAGTGTCCCTAAAATGGCTAAATCTTGTAAAATATATTTTAAAAATATGTATTCATCCAATTAACATCAGTAAAGGTAACTAGAATATGAACACAACTATTTAAAGTTGCAAAAAAAATAAGATAAGATAGACCTTTATTTGTCCCACAATGGGGAAATTCACAATTACAATTAAACAAAAGATTTAAGAGACCCAGTAGCACACTACTAGTCTATAGTAACAGTGACCTATCCTGCCATTAACGTGACGTTACCAATAACACTCTAGTTTAGATTTGATTGGACATTCATGGATGGCCAGTTTTTATTGTTGTTAATGTTACCATTACAATTTTTTTAATTTAGTTTATAGATTTTTTTTTATCTAATTGAGTCTGAAATATGGTTTTGATACTAATACAATCAATGCTGGTGCTCTCTCCCTCTCTCGCTCACACACACAAAGACACACTGATCAAGAAATCAAAATAAAATTTAAACCGTGCCCAAATCATGTCACTTACTTTAGTTGCAATACTCGCACAGTAGGGGGCAGTCTCGGTCTTCTGCCAACACTGCAGTCATGCACTGTCCTGCATTCTCTGGTTACAGTATGAAAGGCAAAATCAATAATAAATATCAACCCAGTCCCCAAAATCATATTAAGTGAAGCCTAGGAAGCACTGAAAAATAAGTTGTTTTAAAATCACCAGATTAAAATAATAATCTAGTAGAAAACTATGTACAGTATTAAAACTGTCTACACTACGAATGTGTTTCCTAAACATTATTCTCATCTCTTTGGATCAGGATCTGGAGGAGATAAAGAAGGAGCTTTTAAAAACTGGGCAGGAGAAAGTGGTTGAAGAGTCTAAAGCCAGTAAACACCTGTCTCGCCGAGTGAACCGCATGATAGGCCGCATCGACAAGATCATAAATGAGCTAGAAAACGATAAGTTAGTGCTGGATGGACAGATGGACAGTGGAACCACCCCACCTGTTGGGTAAGAACACAGGACATTTGACTAATATGCATGTGTTTGTCTGACTTAGTTGCGTGTGTGTGTGGACATATAGTATGATTTGTGTTTTGTGCAGTAATGAAATTCTATGTCTGTGAAAATATGTTTAAGATCTTAAGGCTGGACTTTCACTTAGGAGTTTATGGCAAGACAATCTAACACAGAACCATGTGACAGGGAGTCCCAGTTTAATTAATAGCGCTTCTTGTTGTTTTTTAGATTGTTCTTTGAGAAACTTAGTGACATACAAAGGTAAGAGTGAATGGATTATCTCGGGTTCTGTTGGATGTCTTGCCTCTATAATTTATTAACATACAGTACATTTCTTATGCTACTTTTAAACCTTTCCTGTATCAGT